>BGZK01000043.1:0-600000 GCA_005406025.1 Eumeta japonica
TGCTGCGCAGGTATTACACTCCCCGACCCTTCCTCCTCCTCCGTCGCGTTCCTGTTTTACGCCATTGCGACGCTTTTGTGTTGAACTTCGCGGCGGCAGAGTTCCGTGCGTTATTCTATGCTTCGATAAAAATAAAACATCTAAAATGATGAAGAGAACGTTTATTTCAATATTTCTAGAATGACATTCTCGTTTTTTCCGCGAATCCCGCCATACTACGCGTGCGTGGACCGAGATTTCGATCTCCTTTTGTCGATTTGTACGGGAGCGTAGGTATTCGTTATTCCTGAAGGTATTGTTCTATTCGAGTATAATACCCCCGTTCCGAGAAGTCATGTTGTTATTCTACACCGAAATGGAAATACGCGGAATCGCCATTCAGAGGTATAAAATAAGAATACCTCGTTACAGACCTTTAAAAGTTCATAGACCTTTGATATCTGTACATAAACCACTCCAATACGTTTGAAATTTAATTAAGCGCGTCTTTTATGAAAATTTGTCATCTTATTAAAAAAATTAGCTGTCGAGCTTGCTACCAAATCGTACTAGGAGAACGAATGATAAAATTAGTTTTGTCGTTAGTGTTCGTTATTTAATGTACCCACGTCTACTAATTTCTACGTATAAATGAATTTGCCGTAAAGGCAAAACTTCGACCTAACTAATATTATAAATGTATGTTTTCTGGTTTACCCTTCCTTCACACAGAAACAAAGCAATAGACCGATGTAATTCTTTCAAAAAGTAATATAGAGCTCTTTATCCCAGTCAAACGTACGGATTCTGTGAGATATGAAAAAAAAATTAGTAAATACTAATTCTGTAATTGGTAAACCTTGGCACACAAATTGGTATCAGTTTGGTTCAGTGTCGTAATAACCTTCTAGGTGTTTGCTGCGTTGTAAAAGAGCGTAGTTCCTGTAGAATTCAAACTCAGTTCAAATTTTATAGCATATATTCCATGAAGGTGAAACAGCGGGCTGCGTAATTGATATGATAAATACTCGAGATCAGAATTGAAAGCGTGAATGACATGGGAATCGAGAACGGGACCGAGATTTGAATCGAGAGTAGAGTACAACGCACGAAAATCTCTCGCTTTGAGTTGCCTGCGAACGACGCAAGGCGCAGGTTCGACGCTCCCCGACCTTTTTTACTTCTCCCCCGCATTCCTATTTTACGCCATTGCAACGCTTTCGTGACTAACAGCACGTGCGTTGTACTGTTAGACTGTGATTGAAATAATGAACGAGACAGACCAGAACAGACAGTGGGAGTGGAGGACTGAAATCGAGGACAGGACCTGGATCATGAATGGAAGAGAAATCGCTTGATACAAATGGTGAAGTATTTCATTCTATATTTCGTACTGCCGAACAGTTGAACATAGTATTAGCTTCCGTATGCTTGGTTTAATTGGTTAAAAACAAATTGCTTTGCGGTACATCACTCAACAGCTGTTACGGAATTACTTGCGATATTGTTCGCAAATTACATTAGAAAAAATATGTGACGAACGAACATTAAAAGGAACGTTACTTATAGAAGGTTCCATCGTTCAACTGCATTACATATAACTGAGAATAGTATAAAGCAATGCGTTGACCATCAAACGTCTGGCTTTTCGATTACGGACACCGTCCACCGCCCGTCACGACACCGGGAACACCTACGGCCCAGGACCCGAACGCGACGAAAGCGCTCGCGCGATGATGACGGCGGCGGCGAGAACTCTTCGCCGCCTCCGCCCGAAGGCGGGTCGTTTGTCTCGCGCGCAGTACACGTCTGTGACGCGCAATAACCCGAATTACATCGTAACAAATTCAACTTTACGGGGCGCGCGTATGAGCGTATCGCGCCCTTCGGCCTTTTACAAAATTTCCGTTATCGCGTTACACGCGAGGGGTAACGAATCGAAAGGTAAGCTTTTATGTGTATCGGTAATGAATACGAGAATATTTTGATAGAGACGGCGAGGCGAGCGCGCGAACGTGTGTATGTGTTGCGTAACGACGACGCTGATGTGTTTAACACGTGTCTGATGCGGTCGGCGATGTCGTTTGAATTTCAATGTTGAACTTGTTGATAGATTTGTGCCCGTATACAAATATCATTCGAGTGGATATCCAATAAACAGAATGAGAATACTGCGAATTTCTAAGTATTTTTCTGGAAGACAAGAATAAAAGTCATTAAAGGAAGCAAGTAGGAAATTAAGAAATAATAATACATCATTATCTATTAGCAAATGAATGTTAATAGTAATTAATCTAATCACCGGTCCATAGAGTACGTAAATAAACTATAATGGTATTTATCATTCGGTCATAGAAAATTTGTAGGCATATTATTTTTTAACATTTATAAGGAGGATGCGATGCCGCTTGTGCAACTGCTTTATGCGGCCGATATATTGAACTTGCATGTCATAATGAAGGCCATGATTGGGGGAACGATAACTCCAAAATATCACATTCTTCGAAAAGTTATCAGAATGCCACACGACAATAAAGAAAAATTTATAACGTGCGTCTGCTCGCTTCTTGTATGTGGACCGAGATGTGGTGCGGACGAGGGGCTGATATAAGACGCGAGGATTCAATGCGGATTATATACAACGTTTATGAGCGAAGATGTACTCATATGCTCATTTCTGGTAGGAAATTTGCAATTTTGCAAAAAAAAAAAATAATTCATTTAAATGTGAATGGAAAACAAGAAAAGATATTACAATGAAATACTTAGGACAAGAAATTATATATCGAATTAAAAAAAAAAATCTTTTTTCATATACTCAATGTTCCCCATAGGGTAGTCAGACACGGTGCACTCGATGAGCATTCGTGTTTTGCTTTTATTCTAATCCGACACGACAGGTTGCGCGCCCGTCGCTATTTATATACGGATTACAGATTAAACTGGAATTCTTACCGACTTTCGAATTGCGACTTTCCTAACGAAGTTTCCCTTCATAGTTAGCGGGTGAAATTTTTGAATAAACAAAGACGTATTTAAAATAAAAAAACCCAATTGTTACATCGACCTTGGGGTTGATGGTAGAGTAAGGTCGAACGCTTTACCGCTTCTTGAAAATGTATCGTTCTATTGTTACGACTTTGCGACTGTCATATATTTTGGAAATGGGCTTTTAAAGCTAGAGTTTCATATACGACACGATAAAACCTGATGATTTTGATTTCTACCACCGACGCCATATTGTATTTTACAAAACAATCTAATCTATGGCTTGAGGACTATCGAGTCGAACCCGCCATACCTTATACGTTGTTCTCAGTCGAACAGAAATAGATTATGTGTAGCAAAAAACGAACATATGCTACTAAAATCATGCTTCTCTTTTGCTTCGTAGTAGTCGGATAAAATTATTGCCGACTTCTCGGAAGCATTTGGAACTGGTGATACGCCCGAAGAATACATAAACCGCGCAATATGAGAGCGATGCGCGCAGTAACAGAAACATCAAAGAGTCGCTTTGATTTGTTTACATGTAACTATTTTTCTTGTGCGGTTAGTGGGTTTTGCACAAACGAAACACAATGTGCACTTCAAAAAAAGACCGCACTAACGACCGCAACGTTTAATATTCCGCTAATAGCTTTACACGACGGAAAGCACTTTTCAAAACCCATCCACGACATACCGAACATTCGTTGGCCATCCACTGAGACGGGCCGTCTATGCCATCGACGCATCTGCCAGAATAAAGAATTTCGTTTGAACAGCACGATAGCGAGAACGCTAAAAATTAAGGGCACGGCCGACCGAGAAGAACGCTTTAATATTATAGCACATAAAAACGTCTCCGGGATTTTTATGTAAATGACCACAGTTAAAGGCGATACAAATAGAAAACGGTCACATATCTCTTAGCGTGACTGTTCTGGCTCGTGACCCAGCTCCGTCCCAATAAAAACGACACCGCGTCTCGGCTATAAAAATAATATTAGAGAAAAAATATCATTTTATAATGTGCCAACAATCGTATGACGCGGTACAGCCACTGTAATCCAAATAAAGTAAGCAACTAATAATATTTATAATATAATTTGTATAATATTATAATATAAGTTAGCATATAATTTTATGTATACAACCACACAGAATTATACAGATCTTCGATATTAATAATGATTCCAGAAATTATTTATACTATGTCACCACAATTATCATATTTCTATTGTTCGTACGAAATTTGTCCAGAATGTTGAGAAAAAATAATTTATAAATAAAATGACATAAACCAGAGCTGCTATACCATAAGCCCCATAGATAATAAGGTACGATCTTTTATTAATTGAAAATCAAGTACGTATCACAAATTTTGCATCGCAACGTCAAATTGTAAAAGCCGTACGTATACATTTAGCGATGTAATTTATCACTTTTAACAGCCCATGCAATTCTGTTAAATTTTAATGCATCGCACTGGTGAAAATTTATAGATTAATTAACTTTAAACCTTCTGGTATAAAATGAAATATGTACTACTTCGATATTTCCAGAGCGCCGACGTCGGCGCATTGCGAAATAATTGTAGGCTACGTCGGGCATACAAGTACTGCGTTCGACAGTGGCGTCCCCGTCAAAATTATTGTTTATACGATAAACAAAGATATTTTAGATTTACAAAGCGTATGGAGTTGTATAACATTCGGTATTTAAACAATGTTCATAATATCACATTTCAACAAATGTCACATTTGACGCGCAATAGTATATTCGTTCCAAGAATATCTAAGAACGATCAACGACCAATCTCAATTCACGATATATTTGTTTTTCTTATTGTTTTCGTGTGTTCGTAGCCACAGGACGTAATTGAAGTTAATAGAAAACAGAATTTGTGAAAACAATATCAATGAAAAGCTGTATCCAACTTTGCCGCGTACGTAAGCACGTAACTTATAGGCAAGTGCCCGAGTGATCGAGCTTTGCTCGGCATTTTTTGGCGGCAAAATGATAACTTCCCACGGGAAAAAGCTACTTATGTCGGTTTCCAAAAACAAATCTTTGGATTTTTGGTTACAAATTTATTTTGTCTACGTATAGTGCCTTTTGTTATTGAGAACCACCGGTATTGCAAACAACGTAATTACCTCAAAATGCTACGAAATGACGCCAAATAAAAAAAGTGTTTGATTTTTTTTATTTCGTTTTTCCAGATAAGACTACTTTTCCGGAATATATATATGGGTAAAAGTATCAAAGTACAAACTGCATCGAAATCGTTGAGGACGTTTCGGACATATCGAATTGTTCGAGAATTAAAACGGATTAGAAATAAAACGAAACATTAAAATTGTGTTAGCTTTTAAATTCATGCTAGTTAAAAGAAATGACAATGTGCGGATACAGAAGCTCGCATAATGATCGAGAAATATCTTGGACTATGACTGCTAAATCCATTCGTACGTAAATTGATAACAGTGATATTTTTGAAGCGCGATAGCGTGTTGACGATTTTCAGAAATTATCGTTTTGTACGATTCGAGGATTAAACTTAAAATCGCTGAAAAAGTTTTCCGTTAACGAAAGATAAAGTCCTCGGATGTTGACAGAGCGTAATTAAAATAAAATAAAAATACAATTTTAAGGAAAAAATAAGGTTCCCTCGCAGAATTCACGTAGCCGGGTGACGGAGTACTACAAAGGCTCTTGTGGCATCTTGTATAAATTGCAAACATCCCATTTTGATAGGAGTACACCTTGTAAAATTGTTCCGTACAAAGGCAAAGTATAAATATGAACAAATGTTTTTTTTTCACGAAGATTCAGAATCAAAATACAATATTTATAATTGGAGTTGATCAAAGGTTCTTACACGTTTTATTCTCCTTTGTCATATTATACGCAGACGCCTAGATATTGATGTAGGTACCGCTTTCTTATGAATTAAGTAGTATTTTTAATGTTTGCAATATGACTGATTTGATAGTTTATTCACTTTTGAAAAGAAAAACTCTTAGTTTAAGACTTTAACCATCACTTTATCAGATACATTAATGCTCATAGATAAATAAATAATCCATTAAAATCAAGCTCGATTCTCAATACCTATTTCCTAACACAGATCTTAATGTAAGACAATTTATAGCACACACAACTACAGAAAAAAAAAAGTGTTCGGAATGGAAGTGGAGTGGTCGCGGCCGACTAACTACGAGCATTTGCTCATAATTAAGCCGGCCGCAACGGGACCGCTCTCTAGTCAGCGGCAGAGGGAGGTAATTGGATTGACAAGTTACGTTAAAATATGTCAGAATGCCGTCTAGCGCTTTTGTGATGTGTCGGATAAAAAAACCAATAAACTTTAGTATACCAAGGAAGTTGATTTTTAAGCAGAAGTGGTAGTTCGATTTTGGGATTTATCGGTAGAGCAGTTTGAAAAACATTCCAAAAGTACATTTTTGGATTTTTTTTAACACACACACACGCAAAGATATGTAGACATACCGACATTATTCGTAAAATGATCAAAATAGATGTCTAGAAGCATAAAACGTCAAAATCTGACAAAAACTCTATTTTAGAAAGTCGGGCTGAAAACAATATCTTCCTAATTTATACAAATTTTCCAATTTTCGTGACGGGAAGTATACAAACAATTTTTTTTTGATATTTCAACTGTTTATACCTTTCGAATCTTTAATTCAATTTTTATCTGTTTTACAACATTCGAAGCAGTTTTCTAAGGAGAAAGAGATAACTGGGTACCAAACATCAATCCATCAAAAATTTCACGTTATTTTGAAAAAATCTTTTTTTTTTTCGAATATTTTGTTACCGATATCTCTCGAATGAACTAACCGATTTTGATACAATTTACAAAGATCGACGAAGTTTGTTAAGAAAAAGAGCTGGTTAGATTTTATAATTTATCACTAGAGTAATTTAAAAAATATTCCAAAAAGAAACACTTTTTGAAAAATGTTTCTGTAACCATATCTCTTGATTAAATGAACCGATTTTGATGCATTTAGGAAGGATCAACGTTGTTTTTTTAAATAGAACAACTGGATAGATTTGAGAATATATCGGAAGAGCGGTCTACAAAATATTGTAGAAAACATATATTTTTTATTTTTTCTCCAACGATATCTCTTGAACAATTCAATTGATTTTATGTAATTTGCAGCAGTCGATGGATCTGTTTTAGGTAAAGAGCTGATTAGATTTTGGTATCGATAGATAGAGCAGTCTAAAGTTTATTTCAAAAAATCCTTTTTTCCAAAACTTTATTTTGGAGACTCCTTAAGCCTAAAGAATTTGGTTCAAGTTTTCAGGAAGTTTAAGTTGAGTAGAGTCCTTTTGAATGCTGCAAACTGCGTTTCGATCGGTTAGTCCGTTCAAAATTTAAAAGAGGTTTACATATGCACAGACATATAAATACGTACGCACACACACATACAGACATCACTTGGGAAATGGTCGAAATAGATTTCTAGGACCTAAAACTTGAAGATTTGGTGTAAATTCGATTTTCGAAAATTGGGGTGAGAACAGTAGCTTTCCAATTTTATGAAAATTGAGAATTTTCGTAGCACATACTTAAAAAAAAAGATGGTAAGCAAATATCGAAATGCGCGGATTGATGTGATTTCACCGCTCGAACATGCACCGGCGGCAGATGTACCGTGACGCGCCCGCGCCGGCCCGGTCAGCAACCGCGGCCGGCCGGCGCGTCACGCTTTCGCGGGGCATTGTGCGTCGCCGTCGTACATGCGCAATGCTGTATTAGCGTTTTATTACGTTTACGTAAACCGCCGTTCCGGACCTATCGACAGATGGCGGTCGTGTACATGCCATACGACATTTTTTTCGACATATCACGAATGAATGTTGATTCGTCTAAAAGTAGTCACAGTTCAAAGTATTTCAGAAACATAGTCACAAAATAGCAAACTACACAATTTCATTTTTCTAACAATTCTTCAATTTACGGAATGACAGGCAAAACATTTTCATCTTCAAACCCGTCAATGGTTAAAGTCGTTGTATTCGTATCTAATTATTGTGACATGATTTTTTTTTCTATTTTTGTAATTCACACCAATAAACTGAACTAGAATATTTATTGTAAGATAAAAAAAATAGATGAAGTATTTATTTTTGTCTATTTTTGTCCGAAACTTGATAATTTTAATAAAACAAAAAAAAAAGTAACATTTTAATGGTTTCTCAGAATGATCTAATCTAGTCTTTTATAGCAAAATAAAATCTGTATCAAAATGTGACAAATTTATGTTCCCACATAAAAAGTTAAAAAAAAATATGAAACATTTCTATTGTAAACCCATAATATATTCAATTTTACTTTTGACTATTCATATAACAAACCTTTTTTTCACCGGAAATAAATTTATATTGATATTATTGTATTTAATACTGATAGGAATTTCGAACTGTAACAGAAAGCACTATCAATTAGGACATCGAAAGCAGCGATGTGTACAGATGCGCCCATCCCACCCTAAACGCATATAACATTCCAACATTTCACACATGTTGCCCGGGTGAACACCCGATTACTTACATGTGATTGGCTCTTAAACGAGCGGACAACGCGGTAAGTCAAACATATTTCTCGTATAAGCCTCAGCGAAAAGATGTGTTTTTCTATTAAGCGGAGCGTACGTAATTTATTAATAAATACAAAATTAATGGCGTTTTTTTATGTCTACCCACACACCGCAAAACCATTTTTTAATAAATTTCAATGAAATTTGGTATACTGACAGAAAGCATCGTTGCGTAAAATATGAGCTACGGTCTATTGTCTATCGTTTTGTCCGTATGTCTTTTTATAATTCGACAGTGTTTTAATCGATTTCGGCAAAATTTGGTTAGTGATAGAATTAATTGTCGCATAAAATATAAACTACTGTACGTTCCTGCGCCTCCGCGCGCGATAATTTTGATGAAAATTACATTCTTAAAACTTCGATCCTAAATCTTATCCCATCGTTAATCCAGATCTAGACCCTATTACAGATTTTAATTCTTCGCCTTTTCCCTCCTACTCTTACTCTCGTCTTTCCTCTCCTTCGCCTTTTTTCTCACTTTATCTTCTCTCTTAACACTTATCTCACTCCCATACTTCTTTCCCTCTGAAAGCAGAGTGAACAAATAAATATGGAACTAAAGAAAAAAAATAAAAATAAGTACTTTTTTTCTTGCATTTGCACACTACACTGAACGCTCTAGAAAAAGATAGAAGGATTTAAATCAAGAAAAAGATTCAGAATGGGATCGATAATTTGAATCAGGATAAACTTTACTTTCAGGCAGAAATTTTAGTGAATATCAAAATCTCGATAAAGGCCCGTTATCCATGCGAGTGGAGTTGCGAACAAAACCTAGTACTGTATGAATAGATGATTAAAAGGTAACGGGACCGTCAATTGCCATTGTGGCGCTATTACACTCGTTCCTAAAAAAATGGTTTTTTATACGTGACTAAAATGTTTAAACAGATTTATATACAAATGATAATGTGATTTAGTCCAAAAAACCCATAAGTTTCTGAAAGATAAAAAAAAATCATGATTTTTGGATAAACCTCGTGGAAAATTTACACCAAAAATTACTTATAGGTATAGTGAAAACAATTTTATTGATAATAATTATGAATTAATCAGCAGGCAGACAATAAATTAAAATTTATTACAACACAGTATCTACTAATACCACGCTGTAAATGTAGGGCCGGGGAAAAAGTTTCTTCGTATTACATATACGTTAGATTCGCTTTTTTTTGGTGGACTGAAAAAAAAAAAAAGGCGGGACACCGTTGTCACTTTTATTTTTTTTCAAATGTCATTTAATGGTATTGAAAACAGCCCAATACAAACAGCACAACCATAGAGATTTTATTGCAAATTTTTCTTATAAGTTTCAAAAACTTTTCCCCGACCGAATAGTTATAAGATTTTTTCAGGGTGTATTAAACTGAGGATATTTGTTTATGCATATGTTTATACAATTCGGCACCATTTTTATTTTATTTTTTTCGCATACCACAGTTATATCTATGAGACTGTGCTTAGAGCGGCGTAGCTCAATGATATAATTTTGAACTATAGCGACTCTTCATCACGTCTAATTTTCTTTCATCCAAATAAACGCCACATTTAATAGTTCTTTAATACTTAATCCCCTTTCAATTCCCTTATACTCCACGTGGAATACGGGTGCGTTAAAAAGCTTTCCTAAGACGAAAGTACAAAGAAAAAGCGAACGAAGAAACGTCAACACAGATGACAGTTGACACAGTTACGCGAGCGCCATCTGTCTTTAGTAGCACAAGACGGTTTAACTGTTCAGTATAATCAAACAAACATAACCTTTATTTGTTTACAAAAGATGTAAGAACCGAGGAATAATTTAATATTGACCCATCTTATCTCTCCCCACTTCCTACATCAGACGCGCTCCCGCCGCAGAGCTCCCATCGTCGGCAGCGCCTCTCGACAAGCATGAAGTACGCCACGCACGGCGCGCACCGGGTGCGGGCGGTGTCGGTCAGCCGTTAACGGGCGTGCCGCGTACCAGCATGCGGCTATTTGCTCGTAATCCAGTCCGCCGGTCGAGTTAATTGATTGTATCTTCTGGTGACTCACGCACGACCGCATGCTTAGTAAATAAATAAAACGTGTTTCCCTGCGTCTAATTTTAAATGCCTTTATGACCGAGAGCGCGTACGAATCCCGCTTTTGCGGTGGAAATGCGGCGTTTGTAAGACTCTCGACACGGTTAAAACTCACAAAAAGGATAATGAATATAACTGTTTTAATGGATTTGAGGTGTACTCCTCCAGAAAGTAGGCCAGAGTATGCCTGAAATTATTTTAGTTACAATTACAAAAATTCGATGAAGTACGCTAGGGATTTCAACTTTATGAAGTTGACCATATCAGGAAAGCCACAAAAAACCCAAGTAAAAATAAAAAGTAATGGCATATCAAGATCACGTTGTTAATTTCTAAGATTATTCATAAATAATTATTAAGATTCCTATATCACAAACGATATGTCGAACTTGGTTAATAATACTCCGCTTTTGTCTTCCAGAAGAGAACCTTTTGGCGAGATTCTGACTCGCACTTAACCGTTTTTTTGTTGAGTATACCGACGTTAAGCCGCGGCCTCGCGAGATCACAGAGAGAAAGTTACGCACCCTATTCGGCATTTAGAACCTAAGCTCCGTCTAAGCCTTGTTTGCCTTTGCCCACAATCTGACTTTACATAATTATCTGTTGTTCACAGAGAAACTTTGTTTACCAGGTTTGTTTATTTAGTGCTCTTTCGTGACATCGTTTATAAGACGTTACCACAACATAATATAATATACCTTTAATATATATGTACGTTCATATTAATTTTACAGGAAAAAAGCGCCACTTCACAGATTTTTTGCTATTAGATACCATAATATTGGTATTTTTGTTTTTCGTTTCTAGATAATGAATATATAGGTACACTCACGAATTCTTGGCAGACGTACAGTCCAATTAGCAAAATACTTCATTAACGAATCACGTCGCATGTAAGCATCAATACTTCTTCATTTCATTTAATTCAATCTAGAAAATCGTTTATTAGGTGTAGGTACAAACCACTTACGGTCGATGTATGAAGAATTCACTCTGTAGCTAGAGCAAGCGCAAAACTCCAAGCCCGCATTCCAATGAACGTTCAATTACAATAGCACCAATGTATTATGGCAGTTATTTTTACAATAATTTCCAAGTCGAATTCTCTTTTATTTTACATAATATTGTTAAATTTTTTATCACGGAATTGTTCATTTTTATATCAAGTAAAATAGAGCTTTCAACAACGAACCGCCTCTGGTTTTTGAAGTTGCATGCTTGGAAAGATCAAAACGACTCTCGTTAAGCGACTTCGGGGCCCTGTCACAATCGTTTTTCTTTATAATCGACATTGCCATCGACTCGCCACCGTTAAAGAAGTCATTTACCCATAAACATTATCGTTGATTTCAGGTTTTATTTATTAGAATTAACTACGAGTCCAATTAAGATCCATTATACGGCTGGTATGAGTTGACATTCAAAAATAAAAATGTAAGTTTTTAAATATATACATCATCTAATCACACGCTCGGATGTGTTAGACGTCGGTTAGCGAAAAGGAACGGTTCGACTTTACAGTAATTTTTGCGTAATGGGCGTTAAATAAACGGGAGTTTTTAAACAAACTTTGCCGTTCTGTACTCTCGAAGAGATCTCCATAAATACATGAATCAGAAAAAAAAACACAACTCTCTCAACCATTTCATTTACTACCGTTCGAGTAAGCTGACTTCTTAAAAGCTTCCAACATTGGGGATTCAGTAAATCAAAAGCTTTATTGTTAAGTGTACGAAGGACTTGTATAATTGTTAACACATTCCTTCATTTTTCTAATCAAGAATTTTCCAAAATACATGTATAGAATAGTCACAGTTACTTCTAAATTCAATTTGTTTTTTGGATTAGGTGTTCGTTTCTACCAAGGTTTTGTTATTTTATATGATCTTCAAAAAGTTGTTCTTTATACATTCATAATCAAGAGGTAAAACTAAAATTAAGCACATTATTAATTTCAAAAATTGTAACAGCATTACAGTACAAGTAAACTATTTCTAGACACCAGTCTGTCTGTATCTACAGAGTACCTTTCGACTTATAAACAAGATGATGGTACAGTTTTAAAGCGGGTCAAAACATTAGCGTCACTACGGGACCATTAATGTGAATTAGTCGACAAAAAAAAAGAAATAGATATAATACAAATTAATGGACGTTCTATGGAAGCAGTCGTCACTGAAAACTCTGTTTTGCTTTGCACTGACCGTATTTATATACTACACCTAATATTAATACAAGATGTAAGTAGGTTATCGGGGTTCGATCGTCTAATTTCCACAAATTATTGATTTATCTGCGCGCCGGTCGCAAAACGCCGCGAGAGCCTTTTGCTAAACCGTTGTCCGAGTTAATGGAGCGAAACTGAAACATCCAATAATATATTGGGAACGTGCTCAGCAATATAGAAGAGGTAAATGGCGGCAAACACGACGGCGAAAATCACACGGCAACGTCATTAACCGCTTTTTGTTCTCAGCGAATTTTTCTCATTTACTTACAAATGTTATTTACAGATATTAAACAGTTAAATATCTAAAACAGATTAACCGCTAATAGAATCGATTTGATGTGCTCGACAATACAAATTGTTTAGAAACGTTGAGAAGGTACTCATTTAGAACGCTCGAAGTTTCTAAATTACGTCACGTAAAGTCGGGCGTTTTAGTGAGCTTTTAAGTGGCATCGAGTTGTGAAGAAGTAGACGAGTATATTAGTGAGAACGAAATAAATATTGCGACCTCGATAAGAACGGTATTTCGCGTAGTCGTAGAGAAGCGTCTCCGTTTGAAATCGTAAGGAATTTGCTTATAGTAAATTTTAGTATCGCATCACATACCTACCGCAGCCGGAATCTTTTCCTGGGGCCCGAGACGCGCATAACCCGAGCGTGTACGGGAGTCGCCATTCCCTCGACCGAACTTGGGAACAAAAAGCGGCATGCGAATCATTCGTTATTACCTTCCGAGGCGGCGCGCACACGTCCACCTTGAAGCGGACGGGTTCCCGTAATCTCCCCTTTCGCAGCCGCGAGCCGAATTATGCTATGAATGAGAGGGCAAATGAAAACGGACCGAGTATTAAAAGCGTCAAGGATAACCAAAGCGATATTACTTCTCGAAGATGGGACGAAGTCGGGACTTCGCTTTGACGGCTCCACGTGTCAGTTGGCGTGAGGCGTTCGATTTGTTTTCTATATAATATTACACACAAAAAACATCGCAAATACAATTTCATATACAAGAGTAAAATCAAAGCGGACTGTCAATTCTCGTTTGTGAAATATTGCCCCGTTCACGGTGATAGACGGCATTAAAGAAAAAGAGTTTAAAACTTCCAAAGCGTTCAGGCGCTGTAGACCAATCGGTCACATTTTAAGGCCAAGTATGCTTTGATCATGGGTACCTTTAAACGAATATTTCTAGAAAACTGCTATACCTAGCAAACTCAAAAAAAAAATTCTAAGTATACAAAATATGTTCTGAGTTCTACCGTAGGGAAAGCTTAAATACACAGCACGTTCTTTATAATAAAAAATACTAAATTACGTTCACTTAAAACACTAATACCAATAAATTTCTAACAGGACAAACGATAAAAACAAAATTTAAACATTATTAGTAAAATATAATTATACAGGGTTGGCCTTAAGCATTTTGTTTATAATAAATAGTTTTCTCATTATAAATAAAAACTAAAATGTCGCTTACGACAAAAGTTCCGTAACTAAATGACAATCCATCTTCCTTACTCTGCTTTAAGTCGATTCTCCTTCTCACAAAACAGTGTGGGGCGTGACGATTTATTTTTGGCATTGCACTTGGCCTTAAAAGGTTCAAGCACGACCGTACCAATGCTATCGATGGTCCCGCGGGAGGGTTCCCTAATGAATGAAGACGTCTTAATCGCCGTGGGACTGGTGTTAGTCGAGTGCAAGAAACCCTATAGGAATATTTGTGCGTTAGAAAATTTTATGCTGGGCGTGTATTTCCACAACTTGACCGATACTCGAGAACACGGTCGCTTACCAGTTCAATCCCATCGGAATCCGTAAACCTGATGGCGTTCACTAGTACGCTACTTTTGATGGAATAACGAGTAGACGAAGCTAGGGAGCCCTATGGGAATGAAAAGGAAGCAAGGGCGGTATTGTAAAAGAAATGGCCACTTCATTGTTCGGATGAATACGCACGCACCGTTATGCAGCGGTTTGGTAGGAGTGCGAGTCTACCCGCGTGGAAAGGTTCTGTATAAATCATGGCATTACCTTTTTTTTTTGTTTTATTTGACCCAAATTCGTTTGGTAGACTTAAGCAAAATAAAAAATGAAAATCAAAAGTTGTCATAAACTAGACTTTGAATTAGACTCTTTCATGTAAGTCGGGTACTATAATCATATGCTACTAGTAATCAGTTATTAAACTATTGAACGTTTTTAGTCCTGGATGAAGTTATGCAACACATTTTATATCTACCTGTTTTTTCTTCAAAAATATTTTTTTTTACATGGGATTTAAAATTTTGTTTAGACTTTCTTGTTAATAATGAAAGAAGCCTTATACACCATTTTTTTATTCAAAATTTTGAACTTGGTACTTTCGAAAATAATAGCGGAATTCTCGATCGTCATACATATATTTTTTATTTGATATCTTTTAAAACACGTTTTTACAAAATAAAAAAATATATAATTTATATTTATCATAACAAGTCTTCATATAAGAACGTGAGGCACTTAACAAGCTTTTTTTAATCATATTAATTTGATTTCGAAATTAGGTTATTTACGCTAGACATACTTGAATTGTCTAACTCTGTATATTTAATAAATTTCAACGTTTTTAATCCAGAAAATTGGGATGAACCACGCTACAACAGACGGAAGGACAGACACTAGTCATCCTATAAGGGTTCCGATTACTATTGATTTTAATTAAAAAAACAGCTTATATCACTTTAAATAATGTAAGGATTTGCCTGCAACCACACGCGGTTTAATCGGTTCAGGCGTTTACAAGTTGTCAATAAAACTATACACGCTATTTCGGATAGCCTTGCAAGATACTTCGGTGACTACCGCAGAAGACTAGTACAGCAATTACTACTTGCATTATGACCATGTTTCGAGAGAAACATGATAACCCCTCACCTGATCAGAGCATTATCGACTGAACATTTAACGACTTCTGATAAAATCCCATATCGAATGGATCGATCGTCATTCGGTCATTTGATTTCTTTACGTTTCTCGTGATTGCTTTTATATTTTTGAAAACAAAATACCGATTCCTGGGATCACATTATCGGACGCCGAACGAGCGGCCGCTGCTTTCACGATTCATCGACGAAACCTCTTAAAAGAAAATAGGCCCACCGCTTTTCATTGGCTTCAGAGAATGAATAGGCATATCAAAATGCCAGGGGCAATATTTTAAAATGGAATGAAATAGACCTCAGAATAACTAGTCTGAGAAGTTCATTGTTAACTTGCTAAAGTGTTTCTTTTTTTGTTACTAAGAATTTCTAAAGCTTCACTCGTCGAACTGTACGATCAGTAGGAGTGTAGGATGCTTAAGGTGACGAATTGGAATTTTTGGTGATGGAGATCACGATTTTTCTCATACAATACACAAGATGTAAAAGTGATCATTGGTGATCCGACTCTTCACGTTATCGACTATAATTTGTCAGTTGCCGTTACAAGATATGTTAACTTTAATAATAGACATAAAAATATCAAAGATTACTCTTTTAAAACAGATATGTACATTTTACGTGCAAATGGAACGGATTTAAGTCTTACATTTTCTACGTAGATTAGTCCATACAAACACTGTAAAATGCCAGTTTAATCCTTCGCAATTATTTCTAGTTTTTATTTTAAACAAAAAAGAACTGTTTTCTTGCATACGACCTTTAAAAATAAGCAAATGCGTGCGTATTAATATGCAGTACTGTGAAGTGCGCAGATGGCGGGGCGCTACGTTACGTCACATTAATAGTTCTTGTTTATTTTCATTGCATCACCTTAAATATATATTATTAATAAAGAAAAAAAACTTTGGTTACTGGTTAGAAGTTTATGCAAAACTTTATTGTATGTTACCGTGGAATTACTAATAATCATTATGATGTCACTGTCAGAATAAAATAGAAATAAACTATAAATGTCAATTAAAACATCCCTTCTAGGATTTCCATAATATTCAAACGTGCTGTTATCCAACAGAAAGTTTTAGACGTATTTCTCGAATACTTAGGAATACCGTTATAATGACAAATTAAATATTCAAAAAAAATATTACAAAACCGTAATATCGACTGGGTTTTCTCTAAAAAAATGATATAGCCCAAATTGCCCCAAAATAAATATTTCTATGATGGCGTCACCATTAGACAGCGCAGATATATCAGACGGCCAACGTCCAGACTGGCTTCAAAACAGTCAAATAATAATAGCTTGACCGTCCGGCCGAGTTCAGCTTCAGAGCTATAAAGTATATTTTTTACTCCTGCGAGACAAAACAGCGACAGTTGAAACTGCGAAACGTCTCGTACTAAATACACTCTTTGGCGTGCGCCGTGCTATCAGTAATTTTTCGCGCAAATGCAAGGGCCGTCCGCTAAAAATACTAGCATGTGCATGTGCATTGTGCGCGCCGGTTGTGTACTCCGCTACCCGCCGCTATGACCTTATCGTCTCCTGCGCACTTCGTCTTTCTGTTATTTACAATAGTCGAACGATATTAAAGCCTTTTAATGCACGTACATATAGGCGCACGGTATTCTTATTAATTTGGAAAATCAATTTTAAGACAAAATTATTTAATCACACGCTGTTGATTATACAGGTAGGACGAACGTTTGAATGATGACAAAATTAAAATAATTCCATTTTCAACATTTGTTTCGGAGGTATCTAGGAATGATAAGGTGGATTATCAACTAAGTAATATACCTATAGCTGTAAGAATTCAAATTGATTATACCATGAACAATTTCAGGTCTTTTAATTTAAAACTTCAGAAATCTGAAGAATATTTTTTTGTAGATTTGTCATACTACGGCACATAGGTACCATAGAAAATAATTTATGTGACTATAAATTTAATATACATATTTTTGGATGTGTAAAACAATCCTTTTAAAAAAATCCCTTTAAAAAAATTTACAAGTTAAATTATGTAAAGAATTTAATTTATTAATAAATTAATGTGAAAGTCTTTCTTATGAAAAAGTGTAGGCAAATGATTTCTCTAACCATGTTGAAGTTCAATTCGAAAGAAATTTTGATGAGAGAAAAATGGCTAAGGGAGATGCCTTTCAAACAACTATGTGAGGAAAAACTATTAATAAGTATGCAATGAACATTTTAATTTCCATACTTACTTTTCACTTCATTAAATTACAAACATTAAAAAAAATTATAATAAGATAATTTAATTAATGAAATTTACGTGATAATTTTACTTGAAAAAATTGGCTATAAAAAACGGCAAAAATAATAATTACCTATCTCCAGCTTTGTTGATACTTATGTTAGCTATACTGATATTTAACCATAAACTGTAAAACAATTTATTTACCAGATTAAAAACTAATAGCATCATTAGTTCCTAACATATTATTGGATACCCATAGAATTAGAATATCAACTCCCACTGTTTATTTTGTGGACATGAAAATGTAAAATTATTGAGGAATACTATAAAAGAATAAGTGATACCTGGCAAACGTGGCATTTTACATTAATAGAGAAAGTACAGCAGTGATGTATTTTTACTGAGAGTAGTAAGATATCTGTCATATTGTAGTCTGTATCTTTGAGACTTGATCAAATTGAGTGCTGCATTGATTTATCTATAATACACTTACTTAAATTATATATTTTTTTAATAGTCCTAATAATATAAAGAAGTTTGATCATACACACAATTTCTGCTTCATAAGCAATAGTTTTACCAGTACATACTAAATAAAGGTTCAAATTTTGTTTAGATGAAAAATTTAATAACAAACTACTAACTTTATATTCATAAAGTTGAGTGTTGCTAAAGTCAAATTAAATGTGTTTTACATTTATAAAAGTGTTTTAAAAGTATAAATGTATACAAAAATACTATGATTCTTTGTATTAAATAAAAAAATAATTTAACAATTTAATAGGTATTGCATGTTCTTTAAATATTTATCTATCTATTTAAATATTTTACTCCATACATATGAGACAGTTATGGATAAATAAAATGACATATAAATGATAGTGGCTATAAAATTAGTAAATTGCTTTGTTTTGTCGTCTCGAATGATACCTAATTCTTTTTCAAATTAATAAATAGTTATAATTTTTGAAACAAAAGTTAGAGATTAATTTATTAGTACATTTCTTGATGCCACTAGAGATTTATTACGACTTTTTATTTACATTTTTTCTACATAATTCCACATGTTTTATAAACCCAATTTGCTAGCTTTACATAGACAGGTAGTTTAGTCAAAACATCTTTGCAACCAAGAGGGAAACAAACTGTGTGCTGGACATACCACCTACCTAATTGGTGTCGGTATTGAAATATTAACATTACAACTTATTGAGTTATATAAAATTTGATTATGATTGGAGATGACGTATAACTTATTTTCGGAAACGTTAAATAAGTAGGTACTACCCTTTATTTTCACGGTCAAAAGCGAACGAAACTCTCTCTCTTTCAGACGTATCAGTACTTCTGTTCTCGCATGAGAAAGATAAAATAAACCCGTCGGCGGTGGAGCTCCGACAATCTGTATCATTTTAGCTGGAGCCGCAACGGTATTATTAGGTGGCTGTACAATGGATGTTATTAACGTCCTCGTGTGGTTACTTTAAAAAAAAATTGTTCGATATAGTTGACGGCATTCATAATAATAAATATATTTACATGGAATCAACAACACACGGGCACAACGGAACATAAAATAATTAAACGGCCCTGTAACGACTGCCTCTCGAAGTTTGATCACAATTCCCAGCACGTATAACATAACGCCAATACGTTTGCCGTACTCGCATGAACGATAACAAAGTGTCTATTGATTGTGATGAGGCATCGACGTTCGCGTCACAAATCTTACTGCACGCGACGCGTTAGGTAAGGTTTAATGTTGAATACTCACAGGATAGTACATCCCCTGCGGCGGCAAAAAGAAAGCCCCCGTGCCCCACAGCTTGCCGTTTGTATTTACGTGCTACACCAAAATTCACTTCACCGGGGCCCTCCCTTCGGGGCGTATTGATTCACTTCACGGTTATAACGTGTCCTTTATTAACATGGGTGTAGGATTGACGGCCGGCTTCGGTCCGGGAAGAAATTACGATGAGCGTCGTCGACTTTTAGGTTATGCGAGTTTGGCGCGGGGCGACGCGCGTTACCACTGTACGCAGTCCGTGTCGATGTGCTGAATTATTCTGCGCTGTACTTGTATTACGGGCGCGAGCGTAGCACCACAAGCGACCGGACGACGCGGCGTCTCGTCGCACACATGCACAGCGCGCGCCGCCGCGGGCGCGAGCGGGCGGGCGCGCGGGCGCCGCGGCGGGCGCGAGCGGGACGCGCGCCGGCTCGGATACGCGACTGAGATCTATCCATCCTTCTTACACGACGCGAACGTTGTTTACTAGAAATTGATACGGATTTGTGTATTGTTTTTATTATAATTGATAAAAATTACTTCTGCTTTAAATCGTTTGTTTTTTTTTAGATAAAAACTTAACTTGTAGCGTATATGCCAATCAGTATTTCGAAATTATTTTAATATATTACTTTAGTTAGTGCCTATTTAGAAGTATAATAAAATATTACATAATTTTCTTAATAAAATGAAATATATATACTTATAACTAAATTGAATTAATTTACGACCTATCAATAGCATTAAGTAAGGAACTAGGTAAATAATAATACGTAAAAGATTTATGTAGATTAGGATGAAACATTAAACAAACCACGTTTATAATGTTAAAATCTATTCTAGCGTAATTATTATTGCGAATAAATTAAACGAGGAAGTCTCATTCAAGTAAACTTATAAAAACGCCACGTATACGAATCTCCAATCACAATTAATTTCAATGGGCAGCAGATGGGATCATGACGGGGCGTAGGGAAGGGCTCTGCGAGGTGGGAAACGCCGTCGGCCATCTCTCTCCGGGAGCCGAGAGCCGGAGACGAGGTTCGGATCAATGAATCGGTCCCGGCCCCGGGCCCCGCGGGCGACGGCTTCCGGCTTTCTTCTCGCCGCTCCCGCTGCGCCGCCTCGCCGCCTCCCTACTCCTCTCGGCCGCGGAAACGAGAATCACATCTTTTTGTTTTGCTTAAATTGTGATGACGCATGTTTTAAAATAACCGGGTTCCGTTTGAAAGTAAACATTTAACGCTAAAGCAATTAGAATAGCCAGGATCGCTACATGTGTTTATTGCAGTATTATAATTTTCATTGTAATAAATGATCAATGTTATTTAACAGTGACTAATTTTTTTAGAATACAACAAAGGTTGTGAAGCACCTCTGTGTAGGTACCGTAGTTCGATTCTGATCGTGCCTCGACTGCGCGGTAAATACAACCTGATACAACAACAATAAGCGTCCAAGACATTTTTAGAGTTCCGAAGCCATGGAAAAAACGGAACCCTTATACTTTCGTCATTTCCGTCAGTAGGTCCGTTTGTCACAGGCATTTTATTCAAAAACTGCAACATGAATATTGATGAAATTTGGAGTATAGGTGTCTTGCATAAGCCGCTATTTAATTTTGTAGTCAAATAATAAAAATAAATATTTTTTTGGGACTTTGCATGGTAAGCTGAAAAAATCGTGCATTGTTGGTATTGCGACAGTTATTTTAAAAATATCAAGTTTTCCAAGCATTTTTTTTTGATTAAATTAATATTTTCGGAAATAATTGTTCCCAAAGTAGTATAATTGTCCCCCTCCTTTTTTTTTAAACCATAGATCTAAAAATATGAAAAATTGCAAAGGTAACGCTAAGTAAATATTTTCAACGTAAACTATTTTGAACGTGATCGGATATAATATTTTTGAATTAATACCGAAAACTAATCTTCTGAATAAAAGGATGTAAATGCCATGAAGATAGACTTTTTTACTGGCGCACTTTTTCACGTCGTACGTATTTTTTCTCATTTTGAGACTGATAGTAAGTGTTTTGTGTTTTAACGCCCTTGAAATTTAATATATTATATTGAGATAAATACATTAAAATAGTAATGCATTACAGTAAAGTCATTTAATTAATAAAACATACTTAATATAATCTTATGTGAAATATAAGTCTGGTCGTTTTTGAATAATATTCGAGAACGTGTAACACTGTCTCTTGCGACCTCAATGTATTTGATGGCGTTGTGGGTTGAGTAAAACAGGTATTAAATATATGTTTATGAACTATGTCAGATTATATATATACAAAATCACATTATCAATCATTAACACCCGTCCTATGTGGGCCAGTTTTTAGACTGGCTTTAGTGAACTTTATAAATAGGTTCATATTATCAAACAAAAAAGCCCCCTTCGAAGTCTGCATATTGTGACGAGTAAGTATGGAACCGTGGCCCGTTATGCGTTTGACCAGTTTTATATTTTTATCTGTCTATCTGTCTGTCTTTGCCCGGCGTAATCTTTAAAACGGTTAGATCCATGTTGACGGAAATTTTACTAAAAGGTAGAGGAGCTTATTGGTTTACACATAGGACATTTTTTGTGCTGAAAATATTTACATATCTTGCACAAAAATGAAAAAAAACCTTTAAAAATGGAATAATATGAAGGGAATTTAATCAAAAATAGAACCGGAATCTAGATTGAGCGCGACTGGAATTTGGATCTATATCAAGACGAGAGCAAGTTCAGTTTTGGGATGGTCCTCAGTTTTATTTTAACATTTATCTATTATATATAGATCTAGAAATGAATTCTAAGTTCAGTCATTCATTCTGTATTTACTAGGGCGAAGCCGTGAGAGGTCGCTAGTCACAAATACAATTGGATATAGCTTTTTTATGATGATCAACTTACTGATAGACTGCTTGCCTTTGACCGGGTATACGTTCGTTGTAGGCACTTGGTAGCACTTATACATGCCATGAAACCTGTCATTTTTTACGGCATACAATTAGTTACAGTAGAATCAACCGTACCATGGAGGATTTAACTTATGTTCAGAGTGTCTACCGCCAATGGAATATCCATCGCTAACTAATGTATAGATAGTTATTATAGCTAGAAGTTTGGGAATAACAAAAACATTTATCTAAGTCTTAAGTTGCTTAGAACTTATAACGAAAAAACAAAAAAAAATGTATAGTTAATAGTAATTCGGAAAACTAATTTTATTATTGGTAAGAAAAAAGTTGTAAAACAATGTCAAAAAATCGTTAGCTTTTATACGCCTCAACAGTGCGTATCTACATTCAGCCAGAAGTCAAGATGTTTTTCAGTCAGTAGTAGATCTGAATTTTTGGGATTTCCTAATCAACAGGGAGCCCCTATAGTTTCGCCATATCCGCTCATCCATCCGTATGACTGTCCGTCTGTGGCTTAATTCAGACTCTTAGTATTAAAAGGTTGTAATTTGGCATGGATGTAGGTATTAATTACGTCGACAAAGTGGTAAAACCAAAGTTTGAAAAAAATTTTTAGGGTTCCTACCCTACGCGTAAAATGGATATGATTTTTTTCTCTCGTCTGTCTCACGGTGTGGCAGGATATCTCATTCAAAAACACTGCAAAAGCTGTTTTTCAACTCAGGGATTCATTTGCAAAATATTGAGCTTTAAAATATTAAATTTTTCTTCAAGTCAAGTGTCCCCACCTAGACAACTAAATGGTTATCCTTGGATATGTGAAAAAATTCACGATAGTAGTGTATGTGACGAAATTAAAAGGAAAACTTCCACAACTAAATAAGCTGTACAAGTCAACGAATAATAGTCGGTCGACTTATAAAATATTCTTTAAAAGTAAAAAGCAAAAACTCGTACAAAATCCATTGAAAATTACTTAAATGACTTTGATGGTTGCATAAAATAGGTATTAAATATAAGTTAATGTACAAAGTAAAATAATGGAAATATAAAATCATAACATCCTTAACACCCGTCTTATGTGAACGCGTTCTTAGACGTTATTAACCGTTAAACCCTCAACTCAATTAATAGGTTCATAGTATCAAACATAAAAGCCTCCCTTATAAGTTCTTATATTACGACGGGAAACTACGGAACCTTCAAATGAACAGCACGAATCCGTTATTTCAACAAAAAAAGGTCATCGAACCTTCGGCCTATTTTACGAATGACTAAAAAATTGGATATATTAACACGTAAAAACTATCATAGAATGCAATTTAAGTATACATTATTACTTTTGTTTCACTGACTTTCCGTTTTTTATCTCCTTCGCTGCGCATAAATTAAAGTTTATCAATCATAGTCTGCTTTATGACTCAATTTTACTTAAAGTGTTCAATTATTTTTCTGCTACCTGTGTCTTTTTTTATACAAAAAGCATCGTTTGCTCCTTTCTAGTACATAAAATCTACTTCTAAGCATTAGCACTCTCAGCCGTCTGAGCGTTCTTAGACGATACACACCCGGGATACACATTTAAATTTACAATATAGATACATATATGGGATACTTCAAGGCGTTCTTATCTGATTATGACAAAAACAAAAGGAGAACAGTAGGTAATAATGATTTCAGTGTTAAATTTTAACGCAGTCATTTCACATTAGAGGTGTATTGAAAAATGCAGTTAATTTTCGTCCGACATGACTCAGCGTTTAGCGCCTGAAAGGTGTTTGCTGACAGTAACTGTTGCCTGTGAACACAGCGCTCCAGTCAAACAATGGTGCACCCCGTACCGGCCTGTACGATTTTCCGCTTTAAAATTGTGCTCGTAAATCTACACGGTTCGAGAGTGGAAATAAAAATGAAAAATAAATTAAATTAAGTTGGAAAGTTTAAGACATAAATTTCAATTTTCGCACTTGTAATGAACGTTTGTCTACTATCCACTACCCAACAAAGGTTCAATGTGTATAAATATCTGCGCGCGTTCAGATGATTTATGTGGGGCAATGCGTAGGAATACGATAATAATTTATCCAGTAGTTTCTTACATCATGTACACTTCTTATTAATAAAAGATGTGTAGAAAGTTTCAATTCTTTTACGTCACATTTCTATGATATAAATGTCTTTTAAACCGTTTGTATGAGTTTGTATACATTGTTGGTACCTAACCTAGATGATGTATGAAGGTGGAATTATACCATGAACAACATTAAATAAATAAGTCTGAGAATATCCCTAAAACCCTGACAAAATAAAATTACAAATTTAGTGCAAATAAAAAATATGCTATTTGCTATTTTTCTTTTCTTTCTACAGCAACTTTGTTTCAGTTAAAATGTAGCAGTTCATTAACGTAATAATTCGTCCGAAAACAATAAAAATGCATTGAAAAGAAATATCTACAAAATTAGAGTGTAGATACGCAAATCAAGTCCGCAACAGCAAATAAAGACAAAGTTAACTTTCTATTGAATCTATATATATATATTCTAAATATCTAGTGATTACAAAAATTGTGATATACAACTACAGAAAGATTATGGTTGTGTTGTAAAAAATAAAATCGCAGTTTTGGCAAAATTAAATTAAAAATAATTTGAAACAAGCGAATAAATTCGCTTCGGCAGAAAACACTAGTACCTAGACACAAAAATCCAATTACATAGTTTTACGTTGCACACCTAACGATTGGCTTTGGAGGCCATTCACAAAATATTCGTCTACAACAAAATTAAAAGTTCACACGTACTTGTGGATTGATCCCTAAAACAAGATGTACTATATGTACAAGTGTCAAGATTATTTAATGTTGCGCGCCCTAATTTTTATAATTCGGACAAACAGTAGTAAATAAGCGAACTTGTTTTGACTGTTGTTAGGTGTAAATATCTTACGGCGAAGGAAAATTATTTTTTTTTTTTTTTTTATATATACAAATTTCGCATGTTTTGATCAATATGGGATATATCCGGAAACTTTTAAATTTGCCTAATGTAATTTTAAGACTAAAAGGAGCCTAATAGTAGTAATTACGGTTTTAGATTTGTTAAGAAAAAAAATGAATCGTAATTCTACGTAAAATTTTTCTTTAATATCTGTGATATATTCTATCATTCGCACGTCTTATGAAATTTTTTTTCTTTTCAAAAATAAGACAATCAAATAATTTAATAAAAAAATTTCCACAGGTTTTCCGAGATATAATGTTTTCGTAGTCGTGCATTATTTTCAAATTTCTAAATTACCGTCTTTTATTAAAGACCGCACTACATGATTCATATTTTCTATATTTTTTTTTTGGTTTTTAACAAAATTCTTTTTGTCGGTCTTCTACACTGTAAGGTTTCGTGGAGTACTGTAACTATTGATGTTATGTCGATGACTATAACAGATATGGATCCCTGCATAATTATATTACAGAAAGACAAAAGGGTACTTACAAAAATGATCCTTAAAAATCCTTTAGTTCCAATTTTTTGATTTTGTTACAAAATGGTAAAACCTAAAAATTAATGCGCCACTTATATTCGGCATATTTTTTTTTATAAGGGTGCTTCAAAAACTGTCCTCATAGCCGTTTTATATTTACATAAAATAAAATGTTAGAAAAAACAATTCTTTATTTCCAAATCCACAATGAGATAATACCTAAGCTTTTTCTGGTGGTTACAGAAACAACTATTCTGTTGCAGGTATTCCTTTTTTCGGCTAAATATACTTCCTCTACATAATTTTGATTAACGTTGTAAAATAAGGTGCAGTTTATTTTCAAATAAAAAAACGTCTATATTAATGCTTCAGAGAAAGTATTATGTAATAAAAAGTAATTGTACGTTCATAAAATTCTATATTGGAATACAAAAATTGTTAGGACGTACAGCGCCATCTAGCGTTAGCTAATAAAAGATAAATGTAAGGCACTTTACTGTAATGCACCAAAGCTTCTATGTAAATTACTATCCAGTAGATGTCAGCACCAATAGAAACCTTTAGTGATGCTATACTAAGAGTAATATTTAGTAAGTATATAGAAAAAGAAGGGAAGGGACATTATTTATCATCTGACATTTTAACCAAAACGTCATAACACAAGGTTTATTATTAAATGCAAAGAGAACAAGTAAGGATCATTTTGTTATTGGAAGATAATAAATTCGGTTTTTTTTACAATTTACACGTGTTTTCTAAAACAAGGCATCAATGGAGTGGTATAATATTATTTTATATTTTTATTATTGTTTTTTGGTTGAATGCGTAAAAAGAATCCATAGTATATTAATTTCTTTAATCTATGAATTTTTAATTTCATAATGTCGGTGTAAATATACATGAAAGAACTTGATAATTTCTAAGGTGTATAAGGTGTATATAGTGACATAAAACTTTCCAATTATTTATATAATAAAATAAGATGACGATTCGTTAAACATTAACATATTTTGATGAACATAATACTTATATATAATTTGCTAAAAAATAAATTCAAATATAATAAACATATATTTTTTTAGAATAAGTTTAATTTATTATACAATTTCCCTTTAGAGGTAATTTTAAGATTTGTCTAATTATAAAATAAATAGAAAACAAAAAAGGCGACTCCATTAGGACAAGAACAGTCTCTATTGATAAGCGACCGAATAATGTGACAATGCAAGAAATACAAGACTGGTGGTATTTAGGTATATTTTTTAAGTAGGTTTATATTTCAGTTATTGATACTATTTTAAATGAAAAAATAAAAAATACTCATCGAATACTCATTATAATACATGATTGAGCACCTATTATATAACCTAAATTTCGCTTATTGAAAATGAGAAAAACGATCATTTTTCATAACTTTTGGAGTGTTATTTTTGTATTTATTAACAGAACACTTCGACGTCGTAACAGAAGGTGCGACAAAACTACACTGAATGCAATGAGTGCTAAACTGTCTGTTTTAGCACTCATTTACTGCGACCGTTTTTGAGCGCGGGACTGTGCATCTTCTCTTTTTATAGATCAATGTATAAAGTACACCTTTTTAAAATTCCGAGCCAAAATTGCTCAAACGGCACCCTTATAGCTTTGTCATGTCCGTCACTCCGTATGTCACAGGCATTTTATTTAAAAACTACAAGACGTATATTGATAAAATTTATAGTATAGGTGTCTTGTATAAGCCATTACATAGTTTGGTAGTTAAATTACAAAAATAAATATTTCTAAGGGGGCACTCCATACGTGTAACAGAAGCCGAAAAAATTTTTTTTTCTGCAAACATGAACGTCTGACACATATTTTGGCAGTTCTTTTAAAAACACTTAACGTTTATAACCAATTTTTCAGATTACGTGAATGATTTCGAAAATAATCGCTCCGAAACTAGTAGAAATTATGACCCCCTCTGTCTTACATTTTCTAAACTTATCTAAACCTTATGTTCAAAAAATATGAAAAAATGCAAAGGTAAAGCTCAATAAATACTTAAAATGAAAATTATTTTGAACATGATCGAATATACTATTTTTAAGTTATTGCCGAAAAACTGTGTTTCTCAACAAAAGGACGAGTAAAGATATGCTTTTTTGCTGATGCACTTTAGTTTACACTAGTTTAATAATTATGGTCGAATTACTTACTAGTTTTTCTAGTTATAGGAGACTAAAGCGCTTATAACTATTCTGTGCTGGAAACATGGAAAAAGTGTAACAACGTACATTTTTCATCTGAAGTCATTGATCTATTTTTATACATCTATATCTGTAGTACATTTATTTGTAATAATGGTTTGGGAACCCTATAGTGAGCATGGTTTGATATGCACTTGTTAAATTTTTTAATCATTGTAATATATCGGAGGAATAGTCTTTTACTATTTTGGACATATACAGTAGTAATGAAATACTGATTTGGTCGGTTTTAGTTCCCATAGGGTTGAAAAAGAAACTACGTTCTGCCATTTATCTTGTTTTTCAGTCTATAAAAATGAATGTATGTTTGTAGTTGTATGTTACATAAATAATTGAATAATATATCACAAAAAAGGCAAGTATTCTAAACAAACCACAAACTAAATTTGTGCGGCTTATGGATCTAAGTAGCATTAGTAAGGTTTTAGTGTGAATAATGAAGCTCGCTCTGGTCCTCCCGTTCCGGATAAAGTTGTGCCGCTCTGTGAAAAAGTGGAACGCGGCCTACATATATGTAGTAACTATATTACTGAACTACTGGATTATATATTCATACTTCTTGTACACTGAAAATCGATCAAAGAACGGTTTATGCCATTGTTATATTATTTGAAAAAATTCTAAGCATAAGAAACAGATCAATGTTTGGGTGGGATGTAATTTTATTAAATGAAATTTCATAAACTGTATTATCCTTTGCGACTCAGCGACGACAAAACGAATTCAAATATATGTATATATATATATATTTAATTGACCACGGGTAATGACGATTATAGATCACGTGATCTTGACAAAAGATCTCGGTACGAGTATAGACAAACTACAGAGAGTGTTGAAACGCGGTTTAGTGTGAAACAACGCGAAGTTGTGTGTGTGGAAGGATCGGTAAGATATTTATCTTTCGTCATAAGCTTTTACCACCGGGACAAATCAATAAGTGTTTCCTCTACTGTCAAACAACAGATGAAATTAAAGGAAGCAGTTCACACAAAACACCAGCATTTCTGACTCCGGTGCGGTTACTTCATATGAAATCTTTAGCTAGCGTAAAGTTATGGTCTGGAGATTCACAGACTCACAGGGATGCAAATATTGTTTACGTAAATTTTTATCAAAGCTTCAATAATTACTATAGAATTATGGCACCACTTACACGACGGTTACAAGTTATTGATCAAAACGGTGTACATACACAAACACACACACACTCACACAAACATATATATAAATAAAATTAAGATAGCAATATCGATTGTAATCAATTTTCATTACTACGATTTTTTTTTTAATCTTTTTAAATATTACATATATTGTATTATGTATCTATAATATGTAGTCGTACGTATTTATGTATATATGCAAATTAGAAGTCATACTTTTTGCATTCAAATAATTTTCAGTTTTTCATCGACAAACTTCAAAGAACTAGCAAGATCTAACTGCAATGGGCATGCCACACCACTTTTAGAATAAATCATGGCTGGGGTAAAAGTTTCTGGAGAGGCCACTACGTCATTGCAGCGTGGAACGGGTTTCGGCTAGGCCTGATGACTTGATAAAGGTGATGGGACAATGTTGATTGAGGGTAGTCTAAGACCGTATGTGATGAAAATCTATGGGAAAAGACTTAGGTCCAGCTCTGAAAGTTTAAAAAGTGAGACGTTGAAATAACTATTTGAAAAAGTAAATTATATTATAAATATGCATATATATGTTTTATAAATTTAATAAGAAAACACGCGTTAAGGTGTTTAGTTAATAACAAACAGCTACATATTATATTTAATAAACGCTGGTCACATGCTAATCTGGCTCTGCATATTCTTTATTCTTATTGCGTCTACAATCTTGGACTTGCGAGTGAAGTTACTAGTAATAATTCTCTAATTCTGTTTAATAACTACTAACTTTAATTTAGCACATTTAAAAAAATCTGATACTGCGCGCGTATTTCGTGATTTTCTAAAATTCCTCTTTCATCATCTTCTCTAATGCTCAAAAGAAGTATAATAGCTTGTGTAGCTTTAACAAAGTAAATAGCCGTAGTCTCTGAGTTACAAAGGAGTCCGTCGAAAAATATTTAATTAAAATGGCGGTGCTCTTCTAAGAATAATAATGTTACTTTGCATACAACAAACAACGACAGAATCTATTTAAAAATAATAAAATTATTTTGTTATCCGGTATTTATTGTAAATTTTGAAATACTACTGTTTGGTCTTTTATTTACAACTGGCTGAACCTACGGTTCTACCCGCGAGGCCTACATAATTATTGTTTAGGGTTTTTTTTATAAACAAAGTACAAACACACCTGCCGCATTCGGCTGCCCCGGCGCGCGGCGCCCGACGGCTGTCGACAGATGGCCGTTGTTACTCGTAGACAGAAACGCTTATTGTGGGTCATCCTTATAAAACGGACTCACACTGACGCGGATTTTTTCTATGTCTCTTGAATATTTATAATTGTCTTGTACATTGATTTGATATATCTCTTATTGTTTACTTAGCGTGAGCCATATAAGCGCCCCAAAAGCTTATTTTGCAATACATGCTATAACCGGGTCAGATAACAAAGCCATGAAAAAAAAACTGAAACCATGTAAATTGAGTAAGTGGTTCTCGCTCGTGAAAAGGTTATAAACAGACAGAAACAGCTATTGAAGTGTTGGGTAGATCAAACCACTCAAAACAAATATTCTTATATTCATTCGATATTTTTTACATTATTCATTATCGCTCTTCTGACTGTCTCCATAATCAATTCCAATCTCTGTAGCTCAAATCGGACTCTAATAGTTCACCAGCGCCGTTCTGGTAATTTATGACAGTACCATATAACGCTTATGTATTTGGAAAAACTATCAATTAAAACTTTACATCTACCCTTTATAAACAAAATTAATACAAAATTTGTCGCCAAGATATATTTTGTAAATCGGCTGAACTGTTTGTTGGCTTAAGCTTCAAAGAATCTTTTTCAATTCTAAGAAGTGAATATTTGAACATTAGACTTTTATACTACTAGCACATAGATTAAATGAATTTGGATTTTTATTACTGTTGATTTGTGTTTTGTGGTGTTTGAGTGATAGAAAATAACATAGTTATATATCCAATAAAGACACCAAAAGGTCTTAACCATACTAAAATAGTGTTTAGATAACGGACTCAGGAGCATCACCACTGTTATGTAATCGCCGTCTAACTGTACGCGTTCGCACGCGCAACGCACGTGAGCGATGCAACTTCAATTTATAGACTATATGTATTGTATATATAGTGTTTCATGAGCAGAATTTTAGTGTTATTTATTACAACTCAGTTTTTTTACGAAAACTTAATTACAATATAGCTTGGCTATAAACGGTTTAAAAAGAACGTAATTGTATCTCGTTATGAAAAACATATGATGATACTCATACCTTATACAACAATATAAAATAATAGTCATCTATTTGAATCAATACACCGGAAGAAACTAAGTTTTTATTTGAAGAGCGAAATCGAATTTCAATCTTTTTACAATTTTTTTCAGATACCATGACCAAAATGTTGACATTAAAAAACGTTGTGTACTTAAAATTCAGTTAAATTTAGTCCCACGGCTTGTATTTCGATGAGCAAAACCTTTCTTCCATTTCTTGTCCCCATTAGCGTGTTTTATTCAAATAGCCAATAAAAGTATCGTTATACTGTTGACGATTCTTCGCTATTCCCGCCACTACGGTAATCAATTTACAAAAATAACTTCTTTGTATTCTCAATTGCAAAAGTACTTCAAAATACTTCACGTAATAGCCTTGATGAAGGGCTTTGATTTTCCGACCATTAATAAAAAGCAAATACAATGATTTCATTGAATTACATAATATAGTGAAATATTTCACATAAAAGAGTTCAAGAAGTGTATAAGCTGAGCAATTGAAGTAGAATTTTGTTGAATAGCATATTCGAGGGGTAAACGAGCAGACGAGCCATCGGAAGGTATGGTTACCGTCGTTCATAGACACTCGAAACTCTAGAGCATTCGCCAATGTGTTGCCAATCTCTTAGGAGGGATTTTAATGGTAGTAGCGATATTTAATGGAGAAGGATCGGACTGATGGATGGGAAAATGGGGAGTGGGCCACCGGAACTCTCACTCACTGAACAAAATGAAAGAACAACTTCACATCAGCATTCTGAGAGAGTGTGGTATTTCAACAGTTGAACTGGTACATTTTTAGGTTACAGTCAAGTCGGGCGCAGGATTTCCCACTAAAACGATTGACGGTTTTTATAGTGTTTAGGCATGAGGCTCGCGAACGAAAAACAATTCAGTGCCTCTGCTTAAAATGGAACATTTGTAGACACTCTATTAACATATTGCAACAAACATTGGCTAGTTTTGAAATGATTTTTTTTATCAATGTGTAATAATAAATAAATACCAAAGACACAGAAATAGAAAATAGCATTTAAGACGTTGCATATTTACAATTGTTTCCTTTGATCATTTCAATAATTAAATTAATATACAAAAAGATATCAAAAATGTTTTCTACGCAAATTAGGCGACAGAAGTGATTTACGAATGATTTCGTCAATTTTTTTGCGTGTTAATGAATTTGAGAAACGCTTTTAATGTAAATTATAATAAATTTAAAAAGAATGTATTCACTTAAACACTAAAAGCAATTATTATAAAAGCTTTATTTAAAACTAAAATTTTGAAAAGTTGTAATAATAATTAATATTTATAGTTCATAATAACCGTAGGACTTATATAATTCATAGATAATACCTACATAATTTGATGTAGTAATTACTTAAGCCTTTTTTTAAGCTACAATGTTAAGATGTATTGACGTAACAAAATTTAAATATAGTGTTAAGCGAGAACATATTGTCATTTTATGAATAGAAATTTAGGATAAAGTTGAAAAGAACGTCAATTCTGGCGATGGAGACTTCATGAAGCCTGACATATGCAGACACAATAAACACTAGCATTCCCTATCTATTTATTATTGTGTATTATAAATTAAGCGAATGAGTTGATAATCTTCAGCGTAATTAAATCAAACAATTTCCTTCATCCTTTAAAAATCGACGGTTGGTCTAGTCAGCAAAATTTTTTATCTGCAACGTCATTCTACAGCAATCTTTATTGCCTTCGTTAATTATTACATTTATTTTCTATAACCACGTGAAAATTAAATGTATGAAATTTTATTGTCGTGCCTTAATATATATATATATAAAGCAATAATTAGCTCCTTTAAAAAATAAGCACAGTAGTTCGTTGTGAACAAGTAAACTCAAAATAATACTGAATCACACACAGCATAGGCGTAAAAAATACTCATATAATGTCTTTACATCACTACAGACAAGGCGCACACAACAATAACCTGCTATTACTGTTTTTTTATGAAAATGCAACTGCAATGATCTGAGTGTTTAACAAAAATATTAATATGTTTTTTAGAGTGTGGTGTAGCTCGGCATATTATTCATTTACGCGGTATGTATTGCATTGAATTAACGTCTACAAGACGTATCTCATGTTTCTCTATTCCTTGTTCTATGTTTAAAGACGCAAAAGAACGTCAATCAAAGTGACAATTGACGCCTTTGCGCTTCATAAATGTCGTCAAAGCATGCTTAATAATAAACTATCTTATTAATAAATTCCAATTATAAAGCTGATGGAATATAGATGTCATTTTGTTTTCTCTAATATGTATTTATCGACTGGAGTAGATGAATTATAAGAATATCAGATTTTAAGAAAATAAAATCGCAGATTCGGTTTTACATATCTCAGTTCATGACAAATATGTATATACCTAAATTAAACAACACAATAGCGAAACATTTGGTAACGCTTTTAAAAAACATTTTGTGCGCTGTGCCATGAATTCGCAACGCAATTATGTAAATCATAAAGAATTCAAAACCATAAGCATATTTAACTACTTTACAAAGATTTCATTGAGTCAGAGATTAAAATAAAATCACGTACCCATAAAAATTTATCCTGCGTTTCAAATTCTTGAACCCATTCTTTTAACATCTGTTTTCTTCGTTTTTCTATTGCTACAACTTCTATGATGTTTAGGGAAAATATTTTTTTGTTTTCTTTAGCCATTTAAACGGATTAAAGTAAATAGTTGTTAATATTATTCCACCCTGAGTTCAATTGTTTTAGCTTTTTTATTTGTTCCTATTTTGAATTTTTTTTAAACATTACAGTTTTTTTTTTTAATGAAGTAGGAGCTTTTAAAATAATTTTATACTCTTATACTTTATGTACAATACATATAATCATAGCTTGCTAAAAGTTAATGCGTTTATTTTATCCAAATTTCTTGGTTATTAAATAAATTATAATTAACGAATTATGCGAAGAATTATTGTAAGGGTTAAGCTTATTTCTTACCAGCCAGTACGTTATTCAATAAGTTTGTATAAACGATTTTGCAAATTTTTTATGTATGGACAAGGTCAAATAGATCTTTTTTGGGTAACTTTGACCAGGATAACAACCAATTCTCAATTTAATATTATTTATAAACACTAGGCGGTGAAAATAAAACTTTAAGGTCAATATTTAAAATAAAAACGGGACAAGTTCGATTAGAAGTGTAAACGTAACAAAATTATAATTGCAAATATTTCTTCCATTGAGAGTTTTGACGATTTTAATGTGTTTTTGATATAAATACTGGGAAAATAATGGTCCCGGGAATTCCGGGACTATTAGTTGTCTTATTTTCAAAACATTTTTTAACTGCCTAAATTTTTGAAATTCTTTTATTTTCGTAACAAAAAGTAAAAAAATGTCTCCCTATTATAAAAGATTGAAAACTACAATCATATACAAGACCACATATAAAAGATAAAAGACTACATCACTATTATAAAAGGAAAAGTCAGTTTAGAATCACGTTTTCTTTTATATGTACTAATATATAATAGACACGTAGAAAAAAAATTCAATGTTTTCTCTTTAGTTGTGCTATGACCTTGATTTTCGTCGAATTTCATATTTCTAGGTCAACAGAGGTATTTTATAGGTTTTGACGAAACTAATTGTGAGTATCAAAAAATAGTCGTATCTTTTGATTCCATTCACTTATAGTAGTTTAAATTTTTACATTTTCGAAGGATCGTAGACTTTTATATTAAAAAAAAAACAAAATCAAAAATATCTTTATTTCGTAGGTAATGAAATTACATTTGAAATACTCATTTATAAATTCGTTTCGACATTACCGCCCATTCCAAATGCTGATTCACATAGAGAAGAATGAGCAAGAAACTCAAGGCTTGCTCTTTTTACTCATCAATACAAAGGATTTAGTCATTTATAATTTAGTCGACATTTAAAAATAATATGAAATAGCCTGATAGGTGGGTAGCTCAATCCCAGGGACTTTTTTCATTAAGAGATTCCAACACAGTATAATAGCCCTTGCCATATAACTCTCTTTTAACGAAACATTTAAACTCAGCAAATGGCAAATTTTGAATTTCAGCTAGGATCTTATTATAAAAGCGCACACACATCCCCTTAAATGATTTATTAACTTCACTTAGATGGGTCTCATGATGGATGGATATGGATATCGCTCTGTTTTTGGAAAGATTCAATATTTATCCCGACATACACCAGGTTTTCGTATATGTAGTGTGATGCTAAAGTTAGGATATTAATTTCCTTAAATTTTTCTTTGAAAGATGTCATTGGTCTGAGATCATAAACAGCACGAATAGCTCGTTTCTGCAGCACAAAAATTGTGCTAATATCGGCTGCGTGACCCCATAGCAAAATTCCATAGGTCATAAGACTATGAAAAAACTGAAAGATACTAATCTCGTGGTGCTTTCGTCTGTAAGTCGCCGAATTCTTTTGACTGCATATGCTGCAAAACCAAGTCTTTTCGCTAATCTCGTAATATGAGAATTTCAACGTAACTTAGAATCTGTGAGATTAATAGAGAGATAAGAGATTAAAAGAGATAAAGTGAGACCAAGAAATAGGGTCGTGTCCACAATATCCAGTACCTCGTTTTTGACCATTATATTTGTGTCGTTCAATTTAGTATCAGATAGGGAAAATTTTACAATTTTTGTTTTCCTTTCATTGAGCAGTAGATATACTAAACCACTCAATGAACGAAATTGGATGTCAATTTTGATTCTCCATCTTTTCCTGAGAAAAGGCTATTGACAGACTGGCAAACAGACACAGAGACAGACAGATAGGCAGATGGACAACAAAATGAGCCTACAAGGGTTTCATTATTTTCTATTAGTGGTAATAAATAAATAAATAATAAATAAGCCTTTGTTGCTGATATTACACTTAATAGTATAACAATATTATTAAATCTAAAGTTAAACATAATGAGGTAATACAATTATTATTTATAAACTAATTCCTATTCTCGGCATTCGGTTTTTTTCTCCCCTCTTCACAGCTTGTCTTTCGACAAAGGTCTTCTCTAAGGCTTTCCATTCCTTTTTCTGTTTTTCTCTACGTAATCATAATGGGCCCGATACCTTCTTTAAGTCGTCCTCCCATCGTTTCGTTTGTCTTCCCTTAGTTCTATTACTGCCCCTGGGATGCTACTCGGTGATTAATTTGGTTCATTTTTATTTTCTTTCTCTCAGCATGTGTCCCGTCCATTGCCTTTTTAATTTTCTGCAGACTTTTTGTACTTTTCGGAACTCAGTCTTTTCATTTATTCTTTCAAATTGTATTTTGTCTCTTTTCTTTACTCCCAACACACTTCTCTCTAGTAAGTTCTGACAGATATTTATTTTAATTTGTTGTTGTTTGGTTAAGGCTCAAATTTGGCAAGCATATGTCAGACATGGCAGGATGCAAGCATTGTAAACTTTTCTTTTCACTGACATAGACATCTCTTTATTTTTCATTATCTCACTCAATAACCAGAATTTCTTCCAAGTGTTAGCTATTCTCCTTTCTATTTCTTTCAGCATATTTTCTGTTAGTGATATTAATTGCCCTAGATAAATATACTCATTTAGTATTCTAACTGTACATTATTAATTCATATTGGTTCTTATAATTGAGAATTGCTCATTATTTTTGTCATTTTTTCATTCATTGAGAGACCAGCATTTGCACTTTCATCTGACAATTGCTGTAACATTTTTTCCAAAGCCCTCGGATATTCTGAGAAGAGTACCAAGTCGTCAGCGACTCTTAAGTGACTTAAATTCTCACCATTTAAGTTCAATTCGAATCTTTCCCAACTCAGTCTTCTAAAAATCATTTCTATCACAGCTGAAAATAGCTTCGGTGAAATAGGGTCACCTTCGCGAACTTCTCTTTCAATTGGGAACTCCTCACCCGTTATTTCTAGTTTAATTCGGAGCTGTACTCTTCTCATAGATTATTTTTAATAGGCGTATGTATTTTGTATATACTCCTTGCCGCTCCAATGATTCCCATATGTATTGGTGCCCCAAGGAATCGAACGCTTTATGGAAGTCCACAAAACCCAAATAGTATTTGGGTTTTGTGGACTTCCATTTATCCAAAATATCCCTTTTCATATTCTCTGTACTTTTGTAATACCTCCCTTAGGACGTGCATGTGGTCTATAGTAGAAAAGTTACTCCTAAATCCAGCTTGCTCCTTCGACTGATTTTCCTCCAGTGTTTTACTTAGTCTAAAATGTAATATTTTTAAAAAGTCTTTATATATATATTAGACATCAACGTTATCGGCCTATAATTGCCAATATTTATCTCCTTTGTCCCCTTTCTTGTGCAATAAGACTATTGTTGACTTTGTCCAATCCTCTGGGATACTTTCTGTTTTTATCATTTCGTTAAATAAATTAGTCAGCTTGGGGACAATCACTGGCATTCGTACAAAACCCTAAAAATAAAACAAAAATAGAAGATTAACTAAATATTTAAAATATAGGATAAAAATTACTATCCGTTTGTCTTTATTTTTTAACTTTATACGTCAATATAAAAAAAAAGCACTAGAGTTCTATTTATCGTAATTATATTTTTTATAATAATTCATATCCGCAATGGATTATTGCACAAAACAAAATTCAAATGTAGAAGAAAAGACAATAGACGCATCTCCAACAACAATGTTTTTTCCGTTTTTGTTTTAACTTATTGAAGCACTCTAATTGTACTACGTACGTAGCATCCGTCCGTCTTCAATTTGTTGCCAATTTTCCATTACTTATTGGCGCAAACGTAACAAATGACAGTCATCGTCGAGCGTCGGGTCCGTTGGAACCTGTTGCGTCACAGTTAACAACGAGGCTCTGTCAAAGTATCAAATTACCACATACGTCTAGACCTTTTGCTTGTCCTAGTTTGATGTGCAACGTAAAACGAGAGTGATGAATTCTTAAAAAAAAAATGTTTGTGTTCTTAAATAACGAGATTAGTTGTGTTTTAGGTGAAGTAATTGTGTTTTAGTATACCAATTACGCAGGGATAAACAGAATATTCACAAAGAAGATTGTTTTGCGTTTTAGCATTTATTTGCTCAATAATTATTAATGATAGAAAAATTCTTTTCTATACTCCAGATAATAGCTATTCTTATGTAAATATTATTGAATAATTGTATAAACAAAATATATAAATGGTTTGAAGTTATAATCATTGGCATTTACAATAATGCCGATTTCACAGAGAATGACTTTTTTTCATTAAATGAAAATCTTATTGTTGCTAAATTGCAAGTTGATACTTTGATTGGCAAGTCCTATTTCGACTATCAGCAAGTAGTAATATTACGACTGGGTATAAACTGTCAATTCGGAGACGTAAAATGGTGAAACAATATCACTTTTAAAAACAGATATAAAATACACTGAAATTAACATATTTTATTATTTTATAAATTACATATTCAACAATGTATGTTAAATTACATTAATCTGATACTGCTTGGGTATGTTAATAATTTCATTAATTATTATTTTAATTTATTACTTCATAACGTTGTATGCTTTTCACTCAAAATAGATCTTGTGAATATTCATTCCTGTAAATAAATAAAGTCAAAGAATAAGAATTTAAAATACAAAATATGTATTTGGAGAATCCATAAGAGCCACTGCCCAACGTTTAATTATTGATATAATTTTAGTTTTTGAAGTTATACTTCTTTTGGGGCGTTAGTGTTAAAAGATTAGAATGTATTTTACGAAAGTTGCGTCTACCGATATAAGACACCACGAAGTTATTGCGAATCATGAACTTAGGAAGTTGCGCGCGCCCGATGCAAGTACCACGAAGTTAGCTTCGAATGACAATTTATTTATGTCGAGGTTTCATGAATGTAATTATATTAATGCTTAGGTAACTGGTGTATATTACTTTCGATTTTCCGACTGCAATGGAAAATCTAGTCACGTTTTCTTACAGACATATTACTAAAAGAAATTGTAATAACTAATAGTGACAAGTACTGCAGTCTGGTACACATATTATAATTTTTTAAACGCATACGTAAATCTGTTCACATATTTCTATTAGAAACTAATAGATGGCAGTATTTCTAACGAATAAAATTATATTTATTAAGGACGCAGAAAACAAGACACATCAGATAAATTTATTTTATTTGTTATTAATTTTTATTAATGATATTTAATGTCCTCCATCGATCGTTTCATTTGGTTCAAAATTTATGTAAGTCCATAAAAATATTATTTTTTGTTATTTTGATTTTCCGATTGTCTTGCAAGATCTAGCCACGTTTTCTTACAAACATTTTACTAAAAAATACGTAACTAAAAAATGACAAAATCTGCCATTTAGTACAAATATTATAAATTTTAAACGCAACCGTCATTTGCTCAATATTTCTATTTGTAACTAATAGATGGCAGCGTTACACTAAACTTTTGCGGTTACCTCGTAGGAATTTCACGACATATTACTTAATTTTTAAATAAGTAAAGAAATTCTTTATTTTATTTTATTGACAAAATAGTATAACTTTTCATATAGGCATATAGGCAGAGACACTGTTTTTTAGTTATGTACTTACGTGGGTACTCTTGTTTTTTATTTTTTTTTAGGATAAACAGGATTATTTTTTAGTTCTTGTAGACTCATTCAGTTAACTGAAGTTGGCGAGCGATTAAGAGTATTGCCTTCTACCAAAAGGTTCCCGGGTTCAAATTCTGACTACAGGAGAATTTACCCACGAGTTTTTCATTTAAATTAAATTGATCACATATTCTACGCCTCGAACATTCATCACGCCGTCGGTTCTAGATGTAATCATCGTATTATGGACAAAGGCCGCTAGCAGCCCCCAAGACCTGTCGCAGTAGGACAGCGAAGGTGCAAACCCCTACAACGGAATTGATAAAATGATGTAGGTTACGCCTCACCTTTGGTATGATAAAAGCCTTACACAATATGAGATAACGTGATGATTCTAGGCACACGACACAAATCTATATCGTGAGGGGTTTAGAAGTTTGGTGATGTAAAGAAACTTACATACATACCCTAAAACCACAATAGTTCTTTTTTGGACAAGCGTGTAAAAATATATATGTAGCAACATTACAATGAAGAGCTTTTTATTTTATTGATTTTTATCAAAGCATATAGAACAATCATGAATTTTTATTCGTATTAGCTTACTAATGAAAGATTTTTGTTGTGTATGGAACAAAATACAAAATAGCCTTTTTTGTCCGTAAAACGTCCATTAACGGGGTTATTACGCTGCAGTCGTAAGCTCCTCTGAAAAAAAGAAGCATTCAATTCCTTTCGTAACTTTTGGGCATAAATGTTTAAAGTCTCTTTCAGCATTTTAATAATAATCACTTTTAAAATACTTTTGAAAAATTTCGAACTTATTAATATTTTTATTTACATTTCTATTAATCCTACTTGTATACTTCATTATTAGTGTCAACCAATAAAAAGGTCCGTCAATAAATTTTAAAATAGAGTTTCAGCCATTACTAAGGCTGTTTCTATTACATTATACTATTAAAGTAATTAACGATTTAAAGCCTTTTGCACCATCTTCTTTTAAACGGATATTTAACGAAACTTACTATTAAAATAAATTTTGTGTTCCATGTCCTTTTACTGGTTATTCGGACTAAAACCTGTTCAAAGAAAGACATGAAACATGTTTCATTTTTAAAGTGACATTTTGTTAAAAGTTTAAAAGAAAATGATAGAAGAGACTCTTTAGAGTCGAAATCGTCATCAATATGGTACTTTAAAAATGTACATTTTATTGATAATAATATGGCACCGTCAGTGTAATCTCAATCATGGGGCTCAAACATGTTAAGGGCATCTGTCGTTCAAAAGTTATTAATAGACCCATGGGTTTTAAACTCATTTGATTTGTTTCGCCGGGTCCTATTCATTACGGACATTGACGAGGGTCTGACGATGGCGCTGGAAGGTGAATACCTAATGGACTATTACAACGATTACTTGTAAGCCCATCCTGTTCCAGTCGTTCGACATGTTTTGATGAGTAGAGCAGTATTTTTCGGCCATCAGTTAACACGTCTAGTTGGTTCTCATCGAATTTGTTTTGAAACGGTGAAAGATTAATTTATAAGATAAGATGTATAAGAAATAAGGTTAGTGTTATTTCTTATGTACTAGAGATGTTGTACACTCGTGAATATAAAACATTTTTTATTCCGTTTATGCTTTTACATGTGCATACCATCCTCTCATTTCGCTTTCGGTTTTGATCCCATCTTTACTCTACTTTTGCATGGTTTTGAAATCGGTTCAATTGTAGATTATTTTAATTAATACGATTAAATCAAGGTGAACAGTGAATATCGTCTAATGGTAAATTCGGAAGCCATAACGGAAGTCGAATTCGGAAATATAGAACGCCAGGGAAATCGAAACTGTTAGCGGAACTATTGCAAGCGAGACCGCGGGCGAAACTTGAATATGATCGTTATCGAACATGAAAAAACTCTTTTCCATTTTCATGATCGCGAGCGAAACCGCTGGAGGGAAACTTAGTGGCCGTGTAAAGGATCTCAGAGCATAACTCTGTGTCAGTATAATGAAGTGTCTTTATTTATCTATAGATAATGAGTACTTACTTATTACGTATGTGAAGGCATTAAGAGAGAAACAACAGCTTAGGTATTTTTTTTTCTTGATGATACCTAAACAATTTGCAAGAACGTACAACAGTAAATAAGTCTCGTAATATAATTACGAGTAAGAAATTTCAATTGTAATGTAAGCTGTTATTGTAAGATCGTAGGTAAACTACGTCTTTAATTATAATGATAATATTAGTCTTTAATAACAATCTTACAAGTGCTTCACATTTTATTTCTACTTAGTACTACAAAATCGGTGTAGTAAACCTACAATTTTAAACTAGACACCGGTTTCTTGATTGTCTTGCTTTTCAGCATAGGCCTCTCCAAATGTTTACTATATTGTTTTTTAGATTCCATGCCATATAATCTGTGTATTTCATTTTTAGGGTTCCGCGTCGAAATAGCAAAAACGGAAACCTTATAGTTTCGTCCATTCGTCCGTCCGTCCGTCCTTGTTACAGGCATTTTACTCAAAAACTACAAGATGCATATTGATGAAATTCGGAATATAGGTGTCTTATATAAGCCGTTACTTAGTTTCGACGTTGCATAATAAAAATAAAATTTCTAGGGAGAGCACTCCATATATGTTACAGAACCTGAAAAAAAATTTTTTCAACAAACATCAACGTGTGGTACATATTTCATTTTTCTTTTAAAATTTTTTCAGGTTTTTAAGTAATTTTTTTGACTAATTGAATATTTTCTGAAATAATCACTTCGAAAATAACAGAAATTGTGTCCCACCGCATTATTTTCTAAACCGTGTGTCCAAAAAATATAAAAAAAAAATACAAAGGTAATGCTTAATAAATACTTTTAACGAAAATTATTTGGAATATGATCGGATATATAATTTTTAAGTTATTGCCTAAAAACTGCGCTTCTCAACAAAATCACTAAGAGCTAAGAACATACGCTCTTTTGCTGGTACACCTTAGTTTACACTAGGTTAAGAGTAATAGTCGGCACAGTCACTTATTTCTCTAGTAATAGACGACTAAAGTGCTTATACCTATTCTGTGCGGGAAACAAGGAAAAAATTGTAATCTAATCCTGTCTTCGATTTAAGGTCCGATTTCACAGTTTGTACAGATTCGGTCTAATTCTCTATTCCGGTCCTGCGTCTCCCTTTTTCCAGTCGCGCTATCGCTCTCGATTACGATGTCGATCCCGATTTCGATATCGGTTCCGGTTTCTAGCAAATTATTGCACAGACACATATTAGAGGGAGATACAAGAAGACATTCAATAATTACGTAAGGATCAGGGCGGGGGAGGGGGGTGTCTCAAAGTCTCTACATACCCTTATTTGCCGGCGGCTTTTTCTCCATAATTAGAAAAAGGAAAAAATTTGGAGAGCTCAGCTGTAGGCTTACGTTTTTGGGCGTGTCTTTTATTTTTAAAGTATTTATTTTTATTTTCCCAAGTATTCAGTTTTTTTTCATATTCTAGAGTCTTTATTTTTTTCACCCTTCAAGGCTTTTTGTCATTAGTATAAAACTTCACTTTTTTTCGGGCGTCTGTAGACGACACTGTTGTTTTTTTGAGATGTTTATTCATTCCAAGATGGCGATCTTGCTGTCGTATACTCAAATACATTTGCTATGTACAATTTAGGACGTGCAATATTAGTCAAACCACTGGAGTGTGTTGGTGTTTCTGTGTTTTTAGGTAACATCCACCCTCTGTTTTTCTTTTTTCACCATCTTTTGTTTCTTTTATTACTATTTCATTGTTTTGCAAGAATGCGGCTCTATCTTTTGTCCTTCCTGCAAATTCTTACCTACTTTCCATCGTTTTCCTTTGAAAAATCTTTTGTTATATATGTTTGTTTCGTAATTTTTATCTTAATTTTTAGTATAGCCATTTTTTTTGAACGAGGTAATCGTTATAAGTATTTCTCTTATTTTTTTCCCGACTCTCTTCTTTCCCAGTCTATAGTAGTTATTTATTTTATAGGTATTGATGTTAATATCTAGATTTTCCAGGGTAATTCTTTTATAATTAATAATTCTTGATGACTATTTTCTGTTTCTTTTATGCCGTGTAATATTAAATTATTTTTCTTGTTTTTGTATTCCAAGTATTTCACATTTTTATTCAATCTTTTTGTTGCAGTTTTCAGGTATTAATTTTCTTCCAAAATTAAGTGTAATTTTTCATCTATGGTGCGCATGATGTTTTCAGTTACGGTATGTATAATTTTTACGGTTTATTCATCGACTTCAAATTTCATCATCTGAAATAACTTTGGCATATTTACCGACATTTCGGTTGTACTTATTTTGAAAAAACTAACGGCTCGTTTTGCATGACTTGGATCACAGTTCACCCGTTAAGTTGGCACTACTGAATGACGTCTGCCATTGCTGATGACATACATGTACGATACGTCAGTCGATAAAGAAGTATTTATTAATTTCACGAGAAGTAATATATTGTTTGCGAATTTTTCAATTAACTCGGGTGTTTTGTGTATTTTCTCATAATACCTACGTTGATATTGCTTATTGTGTTAATAATATGTAGTGCACGACTAGTGTTATTTATTTTTCATTTTGATTTCTATCGTAATACGGAAGCACGTTTGTGTACACTGTTGTTATTTTGACATTCGGATTTTACAAAAAGTGTCAAAAACAGTTGATACATCTCGTAATATAAATAACACTAAGAAATTTCTATTACCCTTTATGATTATAAGATCGTAGCTAAACTACGTCTTTATTTTACTATACGTTAATATGAAACATTTCTAAATACTTAGTGTATCTATATAGTAAGGTACTATATGGATACACTAAGTACTACGTAATTGAAAGTCGAATCCAAATTAAAAAGTTTGATAGCGTAGTTAAAAATTCCAACTGCGACTTCAGGAGTTCTCATTGAAACGTGACGTGCACTCTGCAAAATACAACTTTAATTGGAAAGCGAAATAATGATCGCTTATGGCGTCGTTGTGCATTTCAGAGAATCAGAGAATGCGTATTTATCACATTTCTAATGATTGAAGATTCTTAGCGTTTTTTGTCGAAATTGAAAAATTCAAATAATGTAAATCCAGTGCATGTTTTGATCCTAACCAGGAATGTAATATTTTTTTCATTAAATTTTCATTTTATTTATTTACAGTAATTTATTGTGCTAAATATTTATTTATAATTCTTCGATTACAAATATTTCATATTTAATTGTGTAATCCATTAAAATAGACGTAAAAAATTAGCAGACGTAATTATCGTTAAGTAAATTCAAAATATCTTTTTTTTAATAGGTTATAATATATTACTTGAAATTTTGAAAAAGTTTACAGTATTTTAATGTCACCATTTTTTATTTAAATTACCACTTTTTCATAAGGCAATTATCCTTCAAGAAGAACGAGCAGAAACTTGAGAGAAGCTCTTTTCAAACCAAAATTATATAGAAATACAATCATATATAAAATTATTGTAAGAAAAACAAACCTGTATGAAGTTGAGCTCGTTACATAGGTCATACTTTTTGAATTGGCCATTTATAAATTGTAAAATAATAAAACATATTTAAATGTTACTAATGGACCTCTTTTCCAACTTAATTATGCATATCGCATTCATCTGTAATTTGTTTTTACAAATTGCCGGGGAAAAGAAAATTGTTTGACTAAAGATAACATGAATTTAACGCGAGAAAATTTTCGTGCAATGGTGTTTTATGAATTTTGTTGCCATTTAAGGCAACAAGAAAATTATAACAGACTTTGGTTGGCTTTTCATGATGAAGCTCATCCCTTGCCACTGTTCACAATCGATTTAACGAGTTCAAATGGCGGTGCGAAATCATGTGTAAATTTGCCGGTAGTGACTCAAATGCTGGGTACGGCATGGTTACAGGTAACGAAAGCTGGATTTACTGTTACGATCCCAGAACCAAAAGACAGTTTGCTTAGTGGATGTTTCCTTTCGAGGAGTTGTCTACTAAAGTAAAAATCAGGCGGAAGCGTCCCAAAAAAGATGATGGCCTCTTTTACTGCATACTGTCACACTAACAACTGCTTGTCTTTTTTTTGGAAAAAGTTCGGGAAAAACGACCTTGCAGTGGGATTCTCCTTCGTCATGGCAACACCTCAGCACATACTGCTAGACGTACAACTAACAATTTAGGAATGTTAGGTATAGAAATATTGGCTCACCTGCCTTACAGTTCCGACCTCTCACCATGCGATTTTCATTTATTTCCTAAAAAAAAATGAAAAACTTCGAGGAAGGTGGTTTACGGACGCCGTGGAAATAGTGGCTACATATGAAAAGGCCGTCAAAACGACCCCTAGGTGCGAGTGGGCAAAGGGTTTCTTTCAATGGTTCTATCGAATGTAGTGATGTATTCATCTCAACTGATACTTTTGAAAAACAATAATGGAAAAAAAAATAACTTGCTAGTTTGCTCAGTTTTTGATTTTCTAAGGACTTTCAATTTAACCCATGTATGCCCATTTATCCTCGATACATTTAGATATTGTTTATTACTGTTCTTTGTAGCATTTGCTTAATACAAGGCTTTGAATTTGTATATAGGGTAAATTTTGTATATCATCAAGAATCTTATTGAACATGCGCACACAGAGCCCCGTAAATGAATTTGTGACCTTATGCAGTCGATTAACATGTAACACAGTTTTATTTTTAATATTGAAATTATGTCTATAAAAACAAATGCCCCCATGCAGTCACACGCAAACGCACACGCGCACACATATATATAAAATCAACAAACCGATTGAAAATTTTGTATGCTTCGAGACATAAATAAGTTAACAAACAAATAGTCAAGATTAATTCTAAGCGGGGACGAAAGAAGTTTTTTAGAACGAACTCTTATAGAGCATATTTTGCGGCCCCTCTATTTCTTTTCACGCGCGTTTCTTAACGTAAAAACTTTACCCAGAAACTTATAATATTAGAACTTTATTAAAACTTTTTTAATAAAGAGTAGGCCTACCAGTTAAAACTTAAACCAAAATCTAGCAAACTAAGTTAATTTAAGATTTTTACTGTTTCGCTTAATTTTTCACGCTTTTGCCACAAGTGGAATTGTACTTTGTTACGAGAAGCTATCTAAATCGATCATACTCGTAATATTACAAACGCTAATTATTGAAGATAAATGGATGTCTATTATATATACAGGGACAAACTACTGAACTGATTTCATGAAAATCTATAATAATATGGTTGTCAGAATAACATATGGGTTATAATTTATAAAGGTACGAGCTTTTGCCCAAGGTTTCGCTCACGTAATTTTGGAGGAATTTAATGGTTGATGGGAACAGCGATGTTTAGAGAAGATCAAAATCAAGATTGGTCTTAGATTAAATCGGATGAAATGGACCGGACCTGAATGGTTGATGGTTCATGCTTCGAAATCCACACGTTCTCTAGACTATAGCGTACTATAGACATAAATGCATTCAGATGTTCGGCAGCGATACCTAAGCTGGTGACTCTGAAACACAAAGGTTCGCGGCGCAGCTCATCTCGTTTCGCAACTTGAAATAGCTGTTACATTTATTTGGGTCGGACGACGCGGCAGCTCAACTCATCAGCTATTCAATTTGCATGAATGAGCTTTGTTTTCCTTATGCGACGGTAGACGGCCCTTTCATAACTTTTTATTCGAATACGCTGTAAAGCTGAAATAGCATTGAATTGGCACTTGTCTTTCACACAAGTGTATACAGTATAATTGTAAATGTAACGTATGTGTAAATGTACTTACTTACACACTCATATATTATATATAAGAACATAACTCTTTTGACCGGTCGTTACAGATTATGAGTGTCCTTGAAGTAATTTCTGATAGTGATTTCATTTTCGCACATATCTACACACACACATAATCTATACACATATTAGTAGTATCTATCTTCGATTTGTCTTTATTTCGTGGAATAGTTATTGTGTGATCAATATGATTACGTGACTGCCGGATAAAGAGAGAAAAGCATCTAATTGTTAATCAGGAAACTCACTAGATGGCTAACATGTACCTGCTTTCATCTATAGTGAAATTAATACTAAAATAATCGTTAAGTTTTTAAATTAAACATTTATTTTAGTGGTGACGTAGGAAAAGCTCTCTTTGGTTACTGCGTATGTTAGCCCTTAGCCTGTAAAATTAATTTAAAATACATAATTTTTTTAAGTCAAAATTGTATAGAAAAATATTCAGATTTGTATAAAACACCTTTCATTAAATACAGCGTAACTAAGCGATAGTAAGATTCGTATATAGAAAATATACTGACTTTAAATTTCATAATATGCAACATTTACGTTAGAATGTTATTGAATATAACTTAATAATCATACTAGTGGATACAGTTGAAACTAGAGTATGAACTTAGCAGTCAGACCTGAACAAGCTGAACCACGTTTCATTAGTTCGACATTTTTCGTGAGCAATATAAGCGCTTTATGCGCTAGGTGACGAATAAAGCTAGGTAAAGCTGTGTCTATCATATTTTAAAAAATATGATAGACACAGCTTTACCAAATTATAAGCAAACGGCTGAATTTACGAAGCGTATCGATGAACGACACACAGAGAATACGGGAACGGTTATTAGTTGAATAGAAATGAAAGGCGTTGCACAAAGACGATGCGAATAAGTTCGTCGTCTACTTGCAAATTTCGAAATGTCGAAATGGTACCGCTCACAGTCCGATATTAAGCAGAACGACAATAGAAACTCAATATCTATTTATTGTTTGCATCGCGAAAACATCCTTTGTCACGTGGATCGTCGGTATTTCAATCGGGCAAACAAAATGTTCATTTACCAACGGGCCCGATCAGATTGACGGAGACAACGATGCCGAAATCGAAATCAAACAATGTCGATACAATCCTATTATGCGCAGTTGCCCGGCCGCGCGTACGGCGCGGCCCGATGATATGTAACGTCGGCAGTCTCCGCCGGCCCGCTAACTTATTTATGTATAGGCGGGCTCATAATCCCCGCGGATTGCGAGCTTATTGCCTATGTAATAATACCTAGTACATAAAAGCGAAGCTTTGTTGTTCATTTATTGGACGATAAAACTGTATCGTATATACATTCGTATTATTTATACGGTTTTCGTGTAAGTATTATAACTCTCCATGTGGTCGATGACGTGTGCCAATAGATGCGATTTTGGTAGTTTCAATTTTTATAAATACAAACGCAGTATTGAAGGGAATACAAAATTAAATTACTGATATACGGCAGTTAATAACGTGTGCTGATGTGGTTTTCATCTTTGTACCTTTTAAAACGAGAAATTCATTAAAAAGACTACGGAATCAAAAAGATTTTACTCAGCGTCCGGTAATCATTGACATGGGCCGATGTGATTCAATTAATAAAAATTTCAACAATTATGGCGGTCACGCGTCCTATGATGATTGAAATAATAATGTATTGCTAGAATCTTTTTAACCCTTTATTATTATATGTTTTTTTATTTGGAAATTTTGTTCAGTACCTTAAGTCTCTTTAGACTATTTATATTGATTGAATTATAACCAAAACTTCCAAACTTCTACGTAAGACGTTTTTGACTGATAAAAGAGTTGTTACTAAGCCAAATAAACGGAATTTTATCGTTTTCATTTGCATTTACTCACCACTCACAAAACAAAAAACATTGCATACTATATCGATGCTAATAACAGATAAAAATAATCCCATAGCTTCTTCGTACGTTCAAAGAAATATTTTCTTGCTGGTGCTCCTTTCTTTTTTATATTCCACGAAATTATACGAGTACTAACCGATTTGATTTTCGAACCTTTACAAAACATCGCGCGGCAAATTCTAAATATTAAATTAGTTCTTTTGATCTATACCTCATTAATCTTTCTTTTGAATTCGCCTGTCAGCATAATTCATCAGCGCTGAAAATGAACGAATTCCTCGTTCTGTGAAAGGCCGAGAACTGAATTTCAGTCGAAGTATTCGAGCGACGCGAACGCTGGCGCGGGGTGCGGAGATTCTTATTGTTGTTCACAACAATATGTTATTTATATTCGTATACTGAGTACAATATAAAGTTTACGTTTCGTGGAAAGCCTCCAGTAAGTGGGCGAGTTAACCGTTGTAGGTCTTTGTAACGCCAAATTGGTTCGCGGCTCTGTATACGACGTCGTGCGTATTTATCGGGCGTATCAATCCGATGCCCGGCTACACGCCTTTTCACCGGATCCGCCGGAAATTGATGCCATGACGCTGCTATACACAAACAGAGGCGGGCTCCTCCCGAACGGGGCCCGGCGCGGTGTAGTCGTGTAATGTTTGTCGATCGTTCCGTCTGTGTGCTTAGGCCGGAACGGAGCGGTGTACTCACGGTATCTTTTAGAACCGATCCCCGAAATCCTCAAACTGTCGGGATGTAGGAGCGCGTGAGCTATTTAATCTCACATTTATATGTACAAAATTTTCAGCGGGACAGATTTCTTTGACATCTTTCCGTGACAGACCGGTCAAATGAAATCGTGTTATATAGGATCGTTCCTCACCCGTTATCAAGATTTCTCTATTTTTATTTGTCGTAGCCACTTGCGTACTTTCCGACGTAACGGTGTCAAGTTCATAGCCAATACCTTAGCCGAATGGGAGCGCACGGGCGGCAGACTTAATCGCGGGCGGAAGTTCGGGCGGACGGCGTTCCTTCGGCGGCCGGTCAAGGGTCGCTAATGCAAGGTGGGATCGGGAGGGTGAGTCGTTAAGATCGCCGATAAGCAAACGACGTCATCACGCGATCGCGCGCCGCGCGCGCCGGAACGCCCGCCGCGGCTCGTCCCATGCGAGCCGTCAAATCGGATGAGCCGCTGAGGGACGGCCCGTTTGAATCGGAACACGGGTTCGGGGCGAGTTCCCGGCCACTGTGAACTGAATAATAGACGCGAAGCGGTAATTAACGCGTCACGTGCAGGTTTACATTTTCCGCTCGCACGATCAGTGGCGGTGCTACCCGGCAACTACTAGTCCGCATCGAGCGTAAACACTATAAAAACTACAAACATCCGCCGTTTGTTAGCCCGGACGGTTCAGGGTCGGGCAAATCGATCGCCGCCGAACTCCGAATATCAAGGTTTAAAGTAATTCATCGGTTGTACTTTATAATGCACACCGACCGTGTCGGTCGACCGCTGCGTGTTGAACTTTTCAACAAAAATTATTTTTTCACGTATGTAAGATAAAATGATATTTATTAATTCAGTCTTCATTGTTTGATCTAAAAAGTGTTTTCTTTTGTAGTAAAAGAAACAAGCGTGACGTTGTTATCACCGATTCTAATTTTTAAATATCGAAAAACACAGCTATTGTCTTATAGGGCTATTCTACTTCAAAAAAAAGGTATTTCAAACTATGATAATATGACAGAAGTTTGTAATTATGTTCATTTACTTAATTTAGAGTGAAATATTCTTAAGAGATTTTTGATGTAGATTATAATAGCCTAATAATGTATTAATTTTATTTTGTATTAATTAACAAAAGGGTTACAGAGAAGTTCGAGACCATGTTGATTGTAAATCAATCATAGCTGGGAGATTAAAATTAAGATTTGTCCGAAAACATTGTTTTATTTTTGAGAAAACTAAAGACTTGTCTCAAAATACAACCATAAATCCAATTTTATCTGTATCTATCCTAATACTATCCTGTTGTCTACGCTTATCCCGCCCTATATATTCTATTATCCTATCCAGTGATCCGATAATCAAATATGTTGCTATTACATAGCGACACGATATTCGAAACGGTAAATTCATTATACCATGTATAATATTACATTTTCTTTACATTTCGAAAGTGTGAGGACGTGATTTAAAATGTCATTTTAAAGCATTTTTGTCATATCGCCATTTTTGTTCTAAATCTCTGTTCGTTCGGTATAACGATAACAAAATACACGACACACAAAACCACGGAATAACACAGCAAAATATTAAAATACTGAACCCTACACCTGGACGTTTCGTAGACTGTTGCAAATGTTTTACAGAATAATTTATTTAGATGAAATCAATCAACAGATAGTTATTTTACAATTGAATATGCGCTTACATGACACGTAGGCGCGTATTCAATTGTAAAATAACTCCGTCTGTTAATTGTGTAATTGCAGTCTTCAATCAATATCAAGCATCAAAATATCATAGAAAATGAACCGAGAGTTTAAAGTCGAGCTTTTATATTATATTCGTATATTATTTTGGGTGACCGTGAGTTAGAACTATACCTATATTTCGGTATGAGCTGTCGGTGATCGGGACGCATTTGTCAAGGCGTTTATGTGTCGGCGGGGGCGGTTCCGTCGCTGGTGTCGTATCATTTGGTTATCGTGCTATCTAAACGAGGGCGGCGGGCGGGCTCCAGACGTGCCGATACCCCCGAATACGTTTAAAGTTAACGTTACTTTTTTGATTTTGAATCATTCGCAGGGCGCTAATGGTAGCTGTGTAAATTTTTGACTTTCTGTCACACAGTCTTTTTGTCAAGAATTATTTTTTCAAGAGTACTAGGAATACGTGGAGCTATACGTTGAATATTCTCAACTTTGTAACAATATTGAGCTTGTAAGACGTCGAAAGCGAAAAATACGGCTGTTATATACTTTGATATTCGCAAATAAATCAAAACCTACAGGGTACTTTCAGTTGACCTAGAATCACAAAATTTGACAAAAAACGAAGCCACAACGCACAATTAAAAGGAAAATTTTAAAAATAATTAATATGCTGCCGTATCATTTGATTTTTTTTTTCTTTTAAAAAAACTGATATTTAGTCATAACAAACTGAATATGAACCTTGAAGTAGTTTAATACATTACACTTTTTTTTTAATTCTACAAAAAATAATCCTTCCAAAAAATTCGTCCAGCAACCTAAAAAACAGAGAAAACAATAAATGTTTCAAAATTCCTGGAATCTATATCGCGCCAGTATCGATATCGAAAACAATGGATAAAATATCTAAAAAAACTTAAAAATTTGCACGGAACTCTCGGGGCACGAGTCCTTTTCGTATTTGTCCGATATTTTTTATGTGTTGGCACCATCTCTATTATTATAAAACTAACGTCATTTAAACAAGAGTCTGATTCTGAAAACGATGATTTTTATTTCGCAATGACTCGAGAAATTGAGTGAATATATATCAAATGTAAAAAGATTTGTGTGTGCCATACTGAGCGTTGTTTAAAAAATATAACTGAATCGTACGAAGTCTTAATTTTAAGACATATTTCATTTATTATAATAAATAGTCTAAAAACATCGTATTATTCATTACTAATGATGTATTTAACGTTACGCGGTCAACTTTAATAAATATTTAATATCTGACGTCTACATCAGTAATGATCAACTTTCACATTTGGCTCTTGAAACTTACCAAAAGAGACCCGGCAATTTTGTATAGACCATGGGCCTAATAATGGCTATAAATGACAGTCATATGGAAAAATGGGGAAAATTGTATAATAGAATTAAATATGTGTCAAAGGTTTTGTGACCCGGAGAACAATGATATGATGAAATAACTTTTAAGTACATGTGGTATGCTTTTTATTATAATAGCAATACTGATCGTTTATCGTTTTATGAGTACAAAAAAATTCAAGCTTGCACCAATGGCAACATTATACACTTTTATCTGACTAATACAAATTGACGTGTAATATAGCAAGAACTTCAGTAAAACATTAAAAACATTTTATTTTCTAAAGAATTACTTAAGCAATATAAAAATTACTATTTTTGGGGTATCACTAGTTAATATAATAATATACCTATTTTTTATGTCTATTAAAATGCATTGAAATAAATCGTTTATAAATATATATTTGCTCTTTTTTATTACTTTTACATTCATTGTTGTTTCTGTCAGCTGTGATTTCATATAAAAAATAAATTCTAACCTTCCTAGTACAGTAATAGTCATAATATTACACTAAAAAATGGTTTTAATAGCAAGTTGTATCACCATTTATATTCTATATGTTATTCTAAGCAGTTAACAAAGACAATACTCCTATACAAAGGTACTCTGTGGCACTTAAATAGATGCTAAGTAGTGATTATAGGCAGCGATTATCAATACGGTTAACAGAAGTGACTTGAATACAAGACTTCTTAGTTTTTTTACGTAAATTTTACGTGTTTCAGAGATAATTTCCCTATCTTTAAAAATATGAAAGAGCCCACATTATGATCACTTTAATATATACCATTTTTCTACATATGTCATATTCCCACACACGCTAAGGTCCATTTTGCCGGACTCCTTTTATTTGTTCAAGTTCCTTAGTGAACATTTTTACATGGCCACTATGGAACAAGAACTGACCAAAATCATTTATATAATTTTAATCACCAAAAACCAAAAACAGAAGAAAATAATTAATGTGCTAAAGTTAATATTTATTGCAGGTTTAAGCCTTAGAATGCTCTAATGCTTTATGAGATATTGAAAACTATGAATTGGCGGGACTCTGAAAATTCACGAGAGATAAGGTTTGCTTAATATACATCGGTTTATAGAGTTCACTATCGGTTGCTGAAATCAAACTAGTATTCGAACAAATTTAATCTCCCTTCAACAAAAAATTCAGTCTATAGAAAAATTGTCTAAGTCATCAACCTAAATGTAAATACTACCTGTTCTTGTGATTGTATTAGCACTGATCACATGTAACAGTACTCTATAAAATTTCACAGGTACAAGATTTTTTCGTTTCATACATATGCAGAACTAATAAATTATATGCGGTTGAATATAACTTTTTCAACATATGAAATAAACACTGTTTGGCGAAAAATTGAAATATCATATTCGTCATTTTTCAAGGAGCCTATAGGGATCTTGTCACATAAGGACGGACAGACATATGTTTATTTGTGCTCCCTTTGCACTCTTCATGTATGGAACCGTATAAGTGAAAATTGTATCTTGTTAGTGCAATTTAATGTTCAATCCTTTTTATATAAAAACATATATTGAGAAAAATGTAATATCCAATTAAATTGTAACAAAGCGATGGTGATTTCGTAATTGAATTCTCTTTTATATTTAAATCATAAGAATTTATACTGTGAAATAAGAAGTTGACCAGCTTTGATCAGCCCCTTTTTATTTATTTTTAAACAACATTTCTATGAGGGAAATTAAAGTCGGTTGACTTTTGAAAACCTTTCAAATTAAATTATACTTATCATGTTAAGTATATTCCTATTGTATCAAAAACATCATAAGTTAATTTACTTTTGTTTATTTTTCATAGACCTTCTTCGACAGCTTATATCCATTGTAAAAAATACGCGAATGTAAAATTATTATTGTAAATCTAAAATTTTAATTAAATGCTGCAACGAAGATGGCTCGACTATTATGGAGCTCTTTAGCCCTCAGAAAGATGGAGGTTTCGTGTTTGAGCTCACCTCTCTCGTGTTGAAAATTAACGACAGCAACATGGTGGCATGACCTCGCATTAATGCTGCGCCTAACCCAGACGAGAGCGAGGTGTGCATTGACGTCGAAATTGACAGGGACAACTTCACTGTCGTATAAGGTACGTGATAAAAATAAGGGAAACAGACCCCCTGTCTTTTACGAGAAAGTTGCGGGGAAGTTCGAAACGAACAATAGATCGATAGCAATAGTAGGTACGGATATGGAATTCAAATGATGAGCCTACTTTATGAATTAAAATTAAATAAACTTCTTTCTAGAATTGAAACGAAAATTTTCGTCATGACGATAGATACACGTGCATGAGACACACAAATAAATTAAAATGGAACTTATTATAACTCGCGATGAATATAAACCGGGGACAACACTTTCAATACGAATTATAATATAAATAAAATTGCATAAAAGTAAAATATAATCATAATAAGCCTTTCAAATGGTAGGCTAAAAATAAAAGGGAAACGAAAATGTGAGAAAGGGCCTCGGCCGCGACGCCGCGAGTGGCGCCACAATAAAATAAACTCCTTAATCGACCTCAACGGCACACGCGTCGCGTTTTGGGCTCACCTCACTCGTGCTACAAGTCAATAACCTTGACTTGCGTCGAAAGTATATACCGCTGTACACTTCGACGGCGAACGACGTAAAGGTATTCTAGAATTTCATAAGTTTGTCTTACAATACCGATGACATGGCAAAATTGTGTTTTTCAACCTAATCCCGTACCTTGTACGACTGTTAAACGGTTAATAAAGACGTGACTGCTTTGTGCTTACATCGCCTATGATAATGTGTACCGACTTGACTCGTATACTTGATTTTATAGGTTTTTATCTGTAGCCTAGACCCTGCATTTTTTAAAGGGTAACAATTTCCGATAATTAAATGCTTAGGCGTGACCTTGATAGTGATTTTGATAGGGCTTTCTTTACCGAACAATGGTCATCATGCCGTGTTGAACTCTTTTTTTTCGTTTCGTAGACCATTATAACTTGACAATATAAATAATCTAGTGTTGCAACAAACACATATGAAACTTTTAAACACGTTATCTTAAAATTTTGGGCTAAATAATAATGCCACGATTATATAACATTAAACCTTATGCTGCAGACAAAATATTAAACATAAAACTATTTCATAATTAGTAGTTCGGGTCATACATTTGAAATCATAAATCTTATTTCAGAGTTTTGATAAGAATAGTGGTGAACCACATTTGGCTTTGAGATCATTTGTTTGTTTTGTATCTGTGATTGGTTATGGCATCTGCCATGACCTTCTAAGAGATTCGGAATGGCAGTTAAAACATTGTTGATTTCAATATTAATTTTTAATATTAGTCTTTGTAAGAAATGAACACGTCGGAAAGTGTTGGCAATACAACTATAAGTAAATTAAAATCAATAAAACTATTTGACGATTACTTCAGAATCAGAAAAAAAAGGTTTTGAGTTTCACTCATAACATATTTTAAAGCTGTTATTCGCCGCATTCGAAGGCCACTCTGGAATTATTGACATACTACCAAACTCTAGTTTTCAGGCGGTTAGGAGTGCGTCGGCTTTACTACGAAAGCGCGCGCAGTAATCACTTCCCGCGTTTTTAAACCTAGTTGTCGAAAAATGTTTGTCTGTCAAACAAGTAACATGTTTGAAATGTGTACACTGACGAACTACGATATATTATAATTTTAAGGCTGGTCTATCCGAAGAGCAATGTGTGCAGCGGTTACAGGCAGCCTTTAATAATGAGGCGCACTCTCGAATCACTGGGTTTCGATGGTTTGGAGAACTTCGTAATAGATGCAACGCACTTTAAGATGAAGAGCATACTAGAAGACCTGTGTTCACACAGTCATTCCAGATAATGCCATCAGTGTTCGTCAAATTATAAAAATGACAATTAATACATCTACCACATGATTCCAAATACTCTTAGGACTGGATCCGTAGCGGTGTATAAGGTCTTACATGATGAATTAAAAATGGAAAAATTGGTTGTCTGTAAAGTCGGTTTACGGACGATAATTTTATGTGATAATATAATAAGAAAACATTGATGAAAAATTGCAACTTTAATGAATTGAATAGAATTATAACCTATTATTACCATACACGCCGACCAATGCTCCTTTTTTTAATAATCTAAGAACAAATAGATGAAATTATATCGCTAATCAAATTCTTAAAATGCAAGAATTAATTACCTTTTTTGCCGCAATTGTTGTTGTAATAAACAATGGAAAGCATATTAACTTTTCACTTCACTTTATAAACAGTTGACAAAACAGTTCACGTGTAGATTGTGTGCGGCCGCTGACTTTCTTCTACTTGGACTCATCGGCCGATGGAGTGGAAGACAGATAGATGCGTCACAAGCCGAACGCTTAGGCGGATTGTGCCTCTCTATTGTTCCGCACTCTCGCTCGCACGCTAGGCTCAGGCGGAACGCGACAATGAGTCATGCTTTTCCTTGGGTGCAGTTGGCGTTCCTCAATTGATAAGACGTTATCAGATCAAAAGATTGTTTCACGTTGGGTTTCACGTCATCTTACACCCAACCAAAAATTTGAGCTTATGAAGATCAACCGACAGACATTGAAGTTATCGAATAAAGGCGGTCACCGTACGATATCCTAAATTGTAACGGGTGATGAAACGTACATTCCACTTTATGACTTGCCTACACGTTAAGAAAGTAGACTATGTGTTCATAAAGATGATCTAATGACAAATATCGTAAAAAGTACATGAAATGAAAAAAAATTATATATGCCGTGTTTTTAAGAAGTACAGGTTTTGTCTAAGTTATTAAATTACAGTGTATACAACACAGTTTGCCAGAAATTCTTCAGAATCTTAGAATTAAAGGCTTAATGCTGCACCATCGTCTCTCACCGTTGCGATCACTGTCAACTTTTTGAAGGAAAACATTGTATATAGTCTTAGAGCAGTCGCTTTACTCACCGGATCTCGCAACTTTTGGTTGTTTGGTTGTGTTTTCATTAAAAAAATAAATGTGTTGTCGTGGTTTTACATCACAAGAAGAGAGCGACTCGGCTATTGCTGAATATTTTGCTTTTATTTCTGTAAACGACTAACGCGGTGCTTTCCGTTTGTAGAAAATTCGTCTACAGTTGTGCATTGACGTTGAAGGAGACAACTTTGAAAACACATAATTGTGATTCGTCTTGCTTATATAGTTTTCCTGTATCTCAATAACTTTGGAGCGACCCTCGTAATAAGCTAGATTTCATTATTTTAATGTGCATGGGACACGACGATAGACGTACTATTTCATAATCATTTTTGTGTTAACCTTTCACAATACAGTGAAACCTGTATAACTGGAATTTAAAGGGACTTATATTTTTTATCGCTTAAAGACTTTTCATTTGCCTAGTTTTCCAAATAAACAGATTAACATGACAGTTCTCTTATTTATAGAGGGTCTCACTATGAGATGTAGAAATGTATCATTTTTCATTTAAAGAGGTGGGAATTTTAATAAAAATTTGAAAGGTTTAAGCGAGTCATAACTTGTCTAAACCTAATATTGCCTTACTTATACAGACTAATGAGCTACAAAGTCCAATTATGGAGGTAAATATTGAAAAAATATAAAAAATCATGTCTCAGTTACAAAGGTTTAAAAATTCGCATTAACAGAGGTATTTCAATGCAAAAGTGTCGGGACCTCGTTGTAATTATCAATAACAGAGGTTCCTCACATATCCAGGGCCCACTTATCCAGGTTTCACAGTCATACATAAAATGGAACGTCGGTTGTTCGTTTATTTGTACATATTCCTTTTTACACGAAACTTCTTGAATCAATCGAGATAGAACTTTTCTCGGAGAGAGGTTTGACAAAAAGCGCGCTATTTGTAAAACAGTAGGCCTATTCTATTTCTGTACCCGCTAACTTTTAACGTGCCCGATATACGTCTATTAAATTTAAATTTTCGCTTCTATAGATCACGTGACATCTCGTTAGCTAACGTCGATCCCGCGCTTGTGACATCAGATTGAGAGATTCGAAAACTAAATTTAGTGGACGAATATCGGACAAGTAAATGTTCAACGTTTGTGTAAATAGATATGATTTGCCGTTTGTATGGGCCTAATGAAACATTGTGCATATCAATGTTTTCTTTTTTACATACAAACTGCTCAACCGATCAAACTGTAATTTTACACAAAGAATACCTATGCGTACCTCCAGCAAACTAGTTAGTATCATTGCTACGCATCGACAAAAACATTCCCTTTATCCGTTATACACATATTTAGCCACAGCGTCGTCTCTTTTGAGCGCTGCTGAGAAAACGAATTAGTCGGGCACGTTGTTGACATGAAGCGGATGGATTCGTCAGTGGCTCGCACAATCACAAGAGGTACTTTTTTGTGTCATAGTTAGCGGTGGTCGGTCATTGGTCAAGACCGTGGCCTTTGAAATAGAAGGTACCGTGTTCGAATCCGATCACGGGTCAGTTTCATCAGAGACGCAGAGGCAGACGCAGAGCATGTTAAGCAGTTGGTCCCGGATCCAGTCATCGCATTCAAAATATCTTTATACATAATATCTGAAACACTTGAAATACGTCTTAACATTTAAAGAATTTACAGATGTTTAATACCACCATTTTTTTTCTCATAAATTACCGTCCATGCGTAAGACAGTAGTTATTCTTTAAGAAGAACGAGCAAGAAACTAGAGGGTAGCTCTTTTTAAACCAAAATTATGTAGAAATACATATACTGTTGCAAGAAAAACAAACCTGTAGGAAGTCGAGCTCGTTATATACGTTTATCCTCTAGATATTCAGAGCTTGTATAAATACCCTTTTGTGCAAAGTATGTGCATAATAAAGATTTTAAATAAGTATAATAGTAAATTTTGTATATCCTCAGGAATCTTATTGAACATAAGCTCACAAACACACAGAGTCCCGTAAATGAATTCGTGATCCTATGCAGTCGACTAACATGTAAACACAATTTATTTTTATTTCTAGTATTGAAATTATGGCTATCACTATTTTTATTAAAAAAATCTAGTTTTTTTTTCTTACGTATATCAAATTTTGGTAAATAGATTGCAACGTCACAGTTGAAATTTCATTGGCGACGACGGTCGTTAGCTGCTGCAACGCGGACTGCTTAAGGGCCCTAAATCTGAATTAAAAATGTTGTGGGACCTACAAAGAAATATCATACAATGTTAAAGAATTATGTGCAGTAGTAATAAGATTTGACTAAAATGCGTTTACACATGTATTTTTTTTTTTCGTTAACTCACAACCCTATTTCACGTCGAGGGCGAAAACGACGGAGGATGATTTAGGTGAATAATTGTCGCTGTTCCGACCATTTACAAAGGAAAGTCCTATCTATTCGTAATGTAAATCTCTTCTGTATATTCTGGACTGTTAACGTAGCCTGCTTAAGAGCGCTTTATTATCCTTCTGTGTATTTGATTTTCAGTCGAGCCTATCAACTTAATTATACTCCTAACAGCGGCTCTACCTCTATTCATAAGTGATTACATAAAAGCAAAACGTTGCATTTTATATCCTTTTTTATGCGAGGCTACTGAATACATCGAACAAGAAAAACGCATCAGATTATGCAAACAGAGAGTGGCCGTATCTCTGGTTAAAACGTAGATTAGGTAATGCATATAAAGCGATTGAGTCTGAAAATTCTGACCGAAAACAATAGCTTATTCCCGAATTTCTTAAGGGTCGGCAAGGGCCGACCTAGAAATTCCTATGTAAACCAAATTGGTCGTATATTAAAAAAGGGCCGAATTTTAAGCAAACTACGCCTACGGTTTATTTATTACCGCAAATTATAATTTAAATAATAATAAATTTATTTAAGAGCGAGTTAGTTGTTCAACAATAAATCGTATTTGCTTAACAATATGTTGCAGTGCAAAAGACTGTTCACCTACAAGTACGACGCTTATCCAGTTTTGTTTATATTTCAAAGATCGTCTTATGTTTCGACAGGATCAAAAAAACCTAAACCCTTTATTCCCTTCATGTTTTATTTGTACCTTATAAAAGACGACAAAAGCGCCCCAGATTCCCCTCCTCAATAATTCCTTTGACGCGACCACAAGACGTGACGTACACCTACTTCTTAAAATAATATTTCCCGATGTGCGATATGAGATTTGCTTTTTGGCGGAGTGCGAAAGGTTGTAATAGAATAGACTACATTGGAAAATTTGCCTTCGGCTGTAGTTCTGTTTGCTTGGATTTATGTGTACTATTTTTCTTTAGAAAAGTTACCCAATTTCTGTCCTTTTTAATTGCACTACTAATTACATAGTTATACGTTCGCTACTGTATATACGACAGGTTGAATAAAACATAGCAGACGTGCAAAGCTATATTTTTTTAACATATATCATTCTTATCGAATTCAATGAGTTTATTTATCACATATCATTTATTTATCATATATAAAGAGCAATCACAAGGTGCAATAAATTTTGAAATCATTACTTAAGTCGCAGTTTACCATACATTGAAGAAAAATAAAAAAATGCACAAGGTACTTACTTACCCAATTTAAAAATTAATATTTTAATAACGACAACTAATATAAAAATAACAATATGAAAGAAGGAAATGAAATGATAAACATAATTCATAAGATTATAACAAAAAAATAACAGTTTATGTTTATTATTTAGTGTGATCAATATCACAAATTTTATTAGATTAGTAATAAAAATTAACTAGGTCCTGTTGTATACCATTTATATGAACACAACTCGCTGGCTCAATGGTCGCGTGTTCGCTTACCGAGCGAATGACCTGTGCTTCGCGCACACATGCATTGACAAATTATTTTTTCATGAATCGGCGTAATTAATGTCAATTACTTGAAAATCTTATCACACTAAACTATTAGTTAAAAACAACTAGACTTGGAGTACATACGGCGCTTAAGAATTAGCGCGATTTGTCACCGCTTTGTAATATTTGTTGCCGCGAGCCTGACAAATGACAGCCGTCGTCGAGCGTCGACTGTGGTCGGACCTGTTGCGACATATTATATAATAGTTAACAAAGAACCCGTATATTGGGTGTCAGACTAATTCGCATTCTATCATTCTATGTCTAGACCTTTTTTTGAGAAACAATAACTTCTTTGAGTAGTTATGAGGGATACGACCGCTTCAGAGGAACGCAATGACCGTGCGGATCGGGTTGTATCTAGAAGGCTTTATCTTGTTTCATTCGCAGTCTAGGCCTCTTACGAGTGAACTTAACCCAAGTCATCTGACTCCCTTTTACGGTTAACTTAATAGTATAAGAATTCTTGTCTTTAATTCTCATTATCTCTCAGTATTCCATAAAACGACTCTGAGACTTTCATCTCAGATTTTTGTAATCTGTAGAACAGTCTAGATACTAATGTAGGTTCGAATCAAATCAAAAACAGCTAACAGCTTTATTTTGTAAGTAATAGACATAACATTTGAAATGCGTCATAAACGATTGTTTTCGACATTAACATTACCACCCATTCCAGATGCTGATTCACAACGAGAATAATGATCAAAAAATTCATGGTTTGCTCTTTTTTACCCATCGATACAAAATATTGAGTAATTAATGATTTAGTACAACACTTAGAAATAATATGAAGCAACCTGATAGCCGAGCATTTCAATCCCATGGATTTTTTTCATAAAGATATTCAGATACGGTATAACAGTTGTTGCTATATAACTTTTTTTCAACGAAACGTTTAAATTCATAAAACGAAAATTTTGAATATCTGCCGGAAATTTATTACAAAAGCGCACACATTGCCTCTTCAATGATTTAAGAACTTTTCTTAGACGAGTTTTATGCGCAGCAAGATCGTTCTGATGTCTATTGTTAATGTTATAGATGTCACTCGTTTTTTGGAACGATTCTGTATGTCTCTTGATTTATACCAGGTTTTCGTATACGTCTTATGATGCTAAAGTTAAAATATTAATTTCCTAAAATTTTTCTCTGAGAGGTCTCAGAGAAATAGCTCGCTTCTGCAGCACAAAAATTGTGTTAGTATCGGCTGCGTAAACAGACCAATTATACGTTCAAAATCGGAATGAAATAAATAAATATTATCTGATTACTATTGTTCTCATTAAATGTCATTATTTTTTTTTAATTTGAATAATGACCATTAATATATTATTATCAAGTTCATATAGGAAATAATATAACCTTACATGCTTTTGTGACGCAGTCACCGTTTTTTCTCTGTTTTGCTCATTATTCATCAAACTCCCGAAATTGCGTAATTTTATACACCGGACGAGCGGTGTATTGGATTTCAAAATCGTTATTTTTCAAACACAAAGTTCCCATACACACGCTTTGCCATCACGGGTCATTAGCGAACTCTCGAGTTTGTGAAGTTTCCGCTACGTCAGAGTATCATAATAAGTTGTAATAAGATGAGGAAACAGGATTTCTTTTAGCTGTGCAATTGAAGAACTCTTGTCCGTCTCGCGCGTCATGTTCTACCTTTAAAATCATTAAAGGCACCCCTGCAGAGAAGCGTATTTATAAATTTCAAACCATAACAAAATGTCCGTAATTATTCATAATCAAGTAATTTGCTGCTCGCCAATCTGAAATAAGACTTTCATAAATATTGTTAGTGAAAAGAGATATGGAAGATATCGAATTTTTAAATATACACCTAATAAATGCCTGTATCAAATACCGTAGCATGACTAATGTGGGTAGGCGGAACGACGTTTTATCCGATTACGCCGCTGAACTGCGGGCAGTCGAAGGACGGACAGGCAATGTTTCCTGTTACGTCACCATTTTTAAAAAATCGCATACGGAGCTTGTATCTGTTTCTAAAAAAAATCAAGCGACTCTCCACACTTACAACGTCACAGAGAAACAAAACAAAAGGCAATGTTTCCTGTTACGTCACCATTTTTAAAAATTCGCATACGAGCTTGTATTTGTTTCTAAAAAAAAATCGAGCGACCCTTCAACGTCGCAGAGAAACAAAACAAAAGGCAATGTTTCCTGTTACGTCACCATTTTTAAAAAATCGCATACCGAGCTTGTATCTGTTTCTAAAAAAAATCAAGCGACACTCCACACTTACAACGTCGCAGAGAAACAAAACAAAAGTGTTTCAAAAAAATTTCGTTTCCGTGGTGCATGTGTGTAGATATCTTTCTATCATTTTATCGACTTACGTCTTTGCGTGTGGCTAATGATTTATAAAATGAAAGTTTGATGTTAGTGTGTACTCCGTAACGAATTACTAACAGACAGACAGTCAACGCCATACTTCATATATACTGAACAAAATTTATTGCTTTAATACGTTTATCTCAATTTGAAAAATAATTGAGGTAAACGTACTAAACCAACATCTAAACAGTATTTCAAGAGTACTTTTGTTGAGCTGAAATGCGCACGACTGAAAAGAAATAAAATAACAATGCCTGGGGAATAAACACACGTATGTAAGACCACAGGGCTAGACATAAATGATTCCCATTCGATATCTGCGGATCTCGATATTCGATAATCCGGTACATCACTATTTATGTAACGTCGAGGCAAAAACCTTTCCACAGAAACGTACAATCAGATAATAAAATCATATCGGAATCAGTCCCGTTTCTCTGGGAATTATTTGTATTTTTTTTTTCGTATTACATAAAGTGGTGATTGTTATGAACGATAAAATTTATTGAAACTCCACTTCGACTATTTTTATTTTATCGTCATTTTTTAATGCAAAAAAATGCCATTAATACGATCTAGAGAATGATGTCTTTTAATTTTTACAGCAGAGTTAATATCCTATAAACACTATAATTATAAGTAATGGGATTTATAAAATAGTAATAGGCTGTCGATTTTAATTATTACTTAATTACATACTGTATATGATTTGCATATAAATAAAATTCATATCATGTCGACTCACTCCGTTTGCCTACTATTTAATAATTTGTTAACTGATAAGAGGTTTATTTATATATAATCTCAATATAGGTAGATATAAAACCATCGACGTAATTCTCATTGTTCAGGCTGTGCAATGTGCATTGTGACCGTAATGTGCAAATTTAATACAAAAATTCTTGTATATAATATTTGCGTGCAATGTAGTGAAGAAAACAGTGGCACTCCGAGAATGCCGACAAAAGTGACAATTTGAACTTCTACGTGTGTATTTTTTGTATCGGTGAGAAATATTTTTTGTATCGTTAGGAAATATTTTATTGTGCAGGAAATACTTTTAAATTAAGTGTTTTTTTAATCATTATCATAGTATGCAAAAAGAGAGTATGCAAATACTTTGCTTGCTATAAATAAAAATCAAACTGCATTCTTTGTTCTGCAAACAATATTAATAGGGTCAACACATTAACCAAATAATAGTTAGCTATATGTCTCTTTAATAAACAGTTGCACTGGAACATGATTATTTGGTCAGCAAAACTACATGATAGGCCAACAGAAAAAAACATACCTACTATCATCTGGTAGGTCTGCATATTTACAAAAATGGGCAGCGATGTAATAAAAAAATATAAGTCTACCAATTTTTACTTCTTAATTTATGTTAAACATTTGCATGCATTCAGCGGATTATGGAAATAAAAAAACGTGGCACTCCGGGAGTGTCGTTAGAAGTGAAAACTTAAAGAATTACGTGTGTATTTTTTGAATCATCAGGAAATATTTTTTGAACCTTTAGGAAATATTTTATTGTGCACGAAATACTTTTAATTAAAGTGTTTTTTTATCATTATTATAAACTGCTACTACAAGAATTATATTATCATTTTCATTTAATGCGGTATTGTACATGAAAAATAGTGCATATTATTTTACTTACAAAAATTGCAATCTATTGCTTAAAACATAAATTTACAAATACAATACGAAAAGTTCCGACATGAATATATGTCTATGTTGTACATATATACACAATGTATGTTTATATTATATGTAGTTATATTACCAATGTATTTCAACCCAAACTCAACTCTCGTGTAAACGGGGCCAATACATGTAGATACTTATATACATAGGTGTCGGTTACGGTAACGGTAACAGTGTCGCGAGTTCAACGGTTTTTTCCCATTTAAAAAATGCCAACATGCATGTTTATCTATGTACGTACATACACAATATATTCATATACTTATATACAAAGGTTTAGGTTACGTAACACTAACAGTGTCGCGAGTTCAATGGTTTTTTCCCATCTTAAAAAATGCCCAAAGAGCCTAAAGAAATTTTTACACAATGACAAGAGTATAGAAAAGAAGATACAAATTGTGCCTTTTGAAATTTTAGAATCCCTGTTAAATATTTGACTTTGATATGTATAAATGTACTACTCATATAGATTTTTATTAGTTTAGTATGGTCACCATATTCTTTATAATCCAGACACTAACCTATAGTCTAGTATTTAATATCGATTGTAATCCTCACGATTAAATGTAAACTTATTCTATTAAAATTTTCTTGTCGATAAATTGACTGAAAATTAAACCTAAATCACAACTTCAATGAATGTTTGAGCTGTTTGTTATAATTAAAATTAAAGATTAAAAACAAAAATTCAATCAATTCAGACAAACAACTCTTTCGGCCGCGAACAAATGTCAATAGATTAACCACTATTAACAGCTTTATCAGGTTTAAATAATGACGTCTAGTATAAGTGTTAAAACAGTAAAAATCCAAAGTATCTACATTACTTATTTCGCATCGGTGATTCGTGATGAGCCCACGCTTGTCACAATTACCCGTTTCTATTTAAATTCCTCATAATACGGGGAATTTCCGCCTGATTGATGACTTCGTTACCCACAAAGGGGACGGAGTTCTCTCTCATCGCCGTTCGCTCTTGTTCAAATTGTAGCTGATTAAGCAAAAATTGTCATTTTGATTGAATTGAATTGAATCTGTTCGTGCCCTGGCACTGCCTGTGAGAGACACATAGCGTCCGTTCGGTGTGTCATCAACACGCAGCTAAACATGGGCGGATCCAGTCTTTGAAACAGGCGGGGGGTGACATAGTAATGCTCCACTCAGGACAGTGTTTGAATTGCAGTCTGCTCAATACAATCACAATAATAAAACAAAATCTCACCCCAGAGGGGTCATGACCACCATAATCCCCCCCTGGATCCGCCACTGCCGTTGACATGGAGGGTAGCCCCTCATTCTGTGAATTCAAGTCGGCTTGCTTATAAAATAAACCCTCTGCTATTTCAGATATACCATCAGAAGTAATAACCGTACTCTTAATTTTCATACCTAATCACGATCTCTAAAAAAAGTGTGCATGTATCAGTGTACACGTGTAGGAAGTGAAACTTCTTTAGGTTTGTCTATATATATCTGTATTAGTAATATTAGCTTTGAGCAAAAGTTTTTTTTTTGTTTTAAGTAAAAGCTTTTTTATTGCATTACAATTATTATTAAAATTCGTTCACAATGATAGAACTATTATTATTATACACTTTTTTAATCAAAGGCTTATGGTAACAAAATTCAATGTCAAAAAATCAGAGGCAAGCGTGTTTTTTTTCTCTCTACGTACCTAAAGATGTATGACATCAGTATTTGTATTTATTCTTGTATTTAGTTTTCACAGATGCAGCTGTTTTTAGTACGTATTTTTAACTCACCGCTATGAAAATTGAAAAATTTTCATTAAATTGGAAAATTATTGTTTTCACTCCGATTTTCATTTTCGCATGAATTTTTACCGGATCTTGATATTTTGAGATCGTAGGAATGAATTTCAATCATTTTCGAGTGATTTCTTTCTCTCCCTCTTTCTCCATCCCTCCCTCCCTCTCTCTCTCTCTCTCTGTGTATGTGTGTGTGTTTGTGTGCGTGCTGTGTGCGTGAGCAGGCGCGCGCGCGCGAATGTGCGTGCGTATACGCGCATGTTCGTGCGCGTGTTCGTACGTGCATATATATATTCGTCCGTGTGAGCGTTTGCGTTTGCGTGTAGCGTGTATATATGTAAAACTTTCATAACCTTTGAATGGATTAACCGATCGAAATGCAGCGTAGGACATTCGAACGAAAATAGTCAACTCAGACTACTTGAAATTTCGAACTAGTTTCGCCGGTTAGATTTTGAATAATCTCAAAATCTTTTTTTTTTAAATAACTTTTAAAAGTGCTCTACCGATCGATAAGAAAATCTAATCAGACTTTTTTTCTAAACAGTTGCATCGACCTCTGTAAAGTGCATAAAATCGGTTAATTTATTCAAGAGATATTCGTGGGAGAAAAATATTTCAAAAGAGTTTTTATTTACAATGTTCTATAAACTGCTCTACTGACTGATTCCAAAATCTGCCCAGTTGTTGTCAATGTTGATCAATGTTAAATGCATAAAATTGATTGATTAGTTTAACAGATATTGTAGGAGGAATTTTTTAAAAAGAGTTTTTTTAGAATATACTTTAAACTAATCTACTGATAAATATCAAAATCCAACCAGTTGTTTTCTTTAAAAAACAGTGTCGATTGACGTAAATTGTATCAATATCAGGGGTTAGTTCAAGAGATATATCAACGAAGAATTCAAAATAAATATTTTTTTCAAAATACATGTAAAATACTTGATAGACTGATGTTCGGTAATGGATCATTTTTTCTCTTTATAAAACTGCTCCGAATGCTATAACGCAGACCAAAATTGAATAACGTATTCGAAAGGTAAAGTAGTTGAAAAAAAAAAAGCGTTTTGCATATACATAAATTGTTGAACTCGAAGAGCTCAAAACTTCAAAGCTTCCAAGTAGTTGAATTATATTTTTAAAGTCGGAGAATTTGAAAAAGCATTAAAATCGATCGCTTGAACGCAATGAACTCTCTAATTTATAGCTACTTTATTTTCGAGCTCTTTGAGCTCGTAAGTAGTAAGAAGTTGCAAAGGATGGCCTGCAGGATCAACAGTCTTTAATATTTTTAGGCTCTATAACTTACAGAAAATATTTACTCATATCTCAACGAACTTGAAGACACATCGATATTAGGGTGGTCGTTAAAAATTATTTTTTTTGCGACGCCCCCTAAAAAGCTTGCCTTTAATGAAAAAACACTGGGAACATTTTTAAATTTTTTTTACTCAAAATAACACGTACCTCGAGAGGGTCCAAGTTAATTTTTGAGCATAATTTTGTTTTTTTCTGGAGTTATCGTATTAAATATGAAGTAATAATTATTTTAAGATTGAAACAATATTAACAATGAAAAACCTTCAGTATTATCATTATAAGTCATGAATTTCCAGTTATAGCTTCATAAAAAGTTTAAAATATTTCGTCATTCAATCTCATGTTTTAATTTCTCTTATATTTTTGGGCCTTTTATAGGTCTCTAAGCGTATGAGTTATTTTCATGAAAATGTCTAAAAAATAAAGATGTGCTTGCACTGGACACCTTGGTTAAAGGCGTCAAATAATTCTCTGTCCATAAATTACCAACAAGCTTAGTATACTACCATCACTAGTATACCTAAAAATGAACTTCGACCGTCTTGAGGCACGTGTTATTTTGAGTTAAAAAAAATCCCATGTTTTTTCATCAAAAGGAAACTTTTTAAGGGGCGTCGCAAGAAATTTAATTTTTAACGACCACCATAATCGATATATATCATAGCGGAAAGTTTTAAGAATGGCCTGCAGGGTCAAACGTTTTACGGTTTTTTTTTGTCAATATAAGTACGTTTAGGTTCGACATGGTACGAAATTCTGGTTTTTACAAGCTTTTATTGGGCATCCCATTCGATAAAGTCACAAAAAATATTTTTAATCACTTTCAAAATTAAAATGATCAAACTACATAATTCGTGTCTCTGTTTTATTTTTAATTTACTATCTATCTGATATTATTAAATTATTAAAAAAAAAACCGTCTCATCAACGGACGGACTGATGTAAGCTTTTACATCGACGCGGTACTCGAAGTATGTAACCGAACGGCCGTCATATAATATACCCAGCCGGTATAAATATCACGTATCGAAAAGTTTATGAGTCCGGAAAGCCAACATCGGCATTATTAAAGCCGGAGGAGATAGGATATCGCGTGAGCTACGCGAGTGATGGACGCATCGAGATAAAATGCAGGTGAGGGATCGCGTGTCGACCCAAATTGCCCGGCGAAAAACTGGCGTAACACCAAATAGGCACTCGAGCTGCTGCCCCTGGTGCATTCTCTTCGTTAGCCCCACGCGAGCATACACGCCGCGTAGTGTATCTACCATAAATTATTGAAAATAATATTATTATTTATGAAATGTAGTGTGCATGTATGCATTTTTGTTATTGTATTTTTCTGTAATTTCATAGAGACTGAGTTAAAAAAATATTCAAAACATTTATATCGATATTGGATGTCAAACAATTTGAAGACAATATTTGCTTTTTTTCGTAATCGGGTTTTTAAATTACCTCTTTATTGTTTAATTTTGAACGATAATAATAGTATCATTTTTAATAACTGAAATCTTGTTTACAAATAAAAAATTAAAACCTGTGTTTTATTACGGCATAATATATATGAGATGATAAATAATATTAAACATATTATTGGATATTGTTTGTAGACTTTAATATACGTAATAATAACACTAAACAAATAAAACGTAAATATGTTTCGGAATCATCGTATTGTATTGTCCAAGTCCGTGATACGCGTATAGAATACGCGTCTTGGGAACTTGGAACTACATATGTCTTTCTTCTTCGGTGAAAACTCGGACCTTGCATCATTATGTTTTATTTCACCGTAACAGCAAAATTTATCGTGTGATATTTCACCTCACATATTTTAGCGACTTATTTTGTTTTTTTTTTTTGTATATAGTACCCATTGGCACTTAGTGGTCACCGTGTTTGATTTTAATTATTGCCATACCCATATTTTAGAATTCGCTAAATTAAGACGAATCTCAATATATTGAATTGTCAGATTTTGATGAACCTTGCACATGGGTATAAGACTCATCAATATTAAATGTCTACTTTGGAGCGTAACGAGAAACAAACTTACGAGTACCTACATACAAATATCGACTGAGTTTTTTTTGTGCATTGCTTCAATAATAAAACAGCGGAAAAAGCGCTCTACAGTCACTCGCGAATGTGCCAAGATATTTACATAAGATTTTCTAGGGCGCCGCTTGCCAACCTTTTCATCCCACATGTTCGCTCTACATACACATTCCCTTCGACAGTCTACTTCACTTATCCCTTCCAGATGGGCAAACCAACGCAAGATTCTGCTCTAGACACCACATTTTTTTTTCTAACCATAGTGTTTTTCACACCTCCATCTCTATATTAGTATACTTCTTGGAAAATGCACACGTACTGCGCGTGGATAATGTTTTTGCTTTTTTTAGAAATCATGAACTTAGCTTTGTTCATTTATGATGTTCTATGTGAACGCTTATAAACTAACTTCTACCACTTCAAAATGATACCAATGTTTACTTATTAAAATTTCCCTAATAAATTGACAGTTCAATGACAGTCAGACATAAACCAGTAGTAATGACAATTTGGTAATCAATTTTTATTAGTTAATACTAAAATATTCGAAGTATATACCCCAAATGTAGATTTATTATTGATCGACGGCTTCCGTCGTCGTTGACCAGTAATAAATATATGATCGCAAAAAAGAAACTAAAAAGTATATATTTTGCACATTTCCAATGTCGTCCAATCCTCCTCTAGCTTGATTTGTTACAAGTCAATTACGTCACATCTAAATTCCTATTTTAAATTTAAAACCTGGTTCTATCTCTGTCCTCGTTGTGAGATTGAAAAGTTTGTGGGTATTCTTTTCTCGATTACAAAGACGCCTGAGCAATCACTGTTAAACATTGAATTTTTCCTTAAGGGATTCTACGGTGAATCGACTATTGTTTGATATGAATTTTTATTAATGATCCTGTTTCAGTGCGGATATAATAAAAAATTTTGTCCAGAAAAATCTTTTGTGAAACTCACCACTCCTGTGATAGCCGGAGGCGCGTGTCGACGGCGACTCAAGGATCCTTCCTCCTCTCCTGCAAAGATACAACACTAATGATTTAGTGTTCAAACACCAGTGAAGTCAATACGGCACCCTACGTCTGTCTGCACCCTTTGTTGCTATGGTTCCATCGCATCATAATTTTAAATCACCATTTCAAAGGATACAGTGAACTGTGTTCAGATAAGGAAGTACACTGATTTACCTACGATTTTCTTCTTTTTTCGACAAGGGTATGTTTTGACAACGAGGACGTTCAAGTGTTACACAAGTAAGACTCGAGGGTTTAATTTTTTTTTTGTTACTTTTGCTAATAAAGAAAGCGAGGGTGTCATTTTAAATGACAACTTGATGAAAATATTTTCAAAACAATATTTATAGTTCCTATTAATAATATTATTTTTATTATGATTATATTAAATATCTTTGCAAATTAGTTATTAGAAACGAATAAGTGTTTTTGAAATCGATGTAAGTATATAATGCTAAGTAAGATAATTTTTAAATGAATATTCATGTATGATATTAAAATGATATTCAGTAGGGGAACTCCAGGTGTAATTTCGATATTTAATAAAAGTTTTCAAAAATCCTTACATCTTATCATGGAAGATTCACAATTTTTCTATGATCGCTTATACAGGAAGTGTTTAAACCCATTAAAAATTTACATAGATACGCGAAACTTAAACACCCTCAACATTCCATGTAATGAAACTGATCAGATCGATAACAGTAACTAGAAAATTTAACCGTCGATGTTCATAAATAAAAAAACAATGTGAATCGTTGTCTTAACTTAACTTGAACTGACCTAATGTTGTGAATATTTGATAGCTTTACATCTCTCTTTTCTCGATACTTGTAGTCGGATGGTGTTTATTCTATCATTTGTAAGTTGATTATTAAAATACATCAAACGAGGAAGCATATCATCTTATCAATGATGTAGGAATAAAGAATGGATTTTATCATGCATATTTTCGCAAATATTCACAATCTCCCCTTCTAAAACAATTTTGCCAAACGAAACTATAGTCATTGAAGCACCTGTTCTTTAAAAAATAGCTTAAAACATCTACGTAGAAATGTCGTACTGACAACCTTAGGACAGCTGACGCGTAGGTACTGCGCCACAGCGCGCCACGCAACCGGACAGTGATCCGATTTGCACAGCTGTGATCAGTCGCGAACTTGCACTGTTAAGAGATCGTCATGTCGTACCGCGATCTGATCGCGCCCGCGTTTACAATCTGGCCGAGCATTTAATAGAGTTGTGTCTTTATTATTTTATATCATTTATAAGTATATTTTTAATGATATTTTTTTTATTATAGTTACTTTGGCAAAGTTGCTCTAAAAAAGGAGATTATGAATATATGAGAAAAGGTGCATGATCGATTCATCTTGTTCATATATCAAAAATGCATATCCTATAATACATTTGAGGCTACAATAATAAAGAAGCATACGCTCCGAATTTTTGAAGTCCCTTGCATACAATTCACCTGCAATCTATTTTTTATTTTGTTCTCGTACTCTTGAAAATAGAACGTTAAAAACTTAATCACTTAACTTTATGTACTGTCCCGAAAAATTTATGAATGGAAGTGGATCAAGTTTGATTTAGATTTTTTGTTACAGATCTAATTTAAGAGTTTTTCATACTATTTAAAAACTAAAAATGTGAAACCCACTGAAAGACGCTAAAGTATTATTATGCTTTTGGTGACATTGACGCGATCAGATCAAATAATTGTATATTGAAATGATAGAAATTGACAACACATTTATAGATGAAAACTCGGACACAAAATACTTTAAGTAGATTTTTGAGGCTTATAGATTTTATAAATTTCAATATGGTTTGAAAAAATCTATTTAACGATACACTATTTAAGAAAATCTATTGACTTTGATTTTTGATTAAGCTCAGTATGAAGCGGGCGTCCTTTTTGATTTTTTTGTTTGTTACATATTCAGTGAACTTCAAAATACAAAGAGGAATTTTTGACGCTAGAGCTATCGTAATCGGTTCCGGTTTCGGCTCTACAATGCCACACAATTGCACAAAACTTATTTTTTAATGACACAAAAAGTACTACAAAATGGCATACGTACATAAGCATAAACTGATAAACACATTACCTTTTATTATGCCGCGCAAACGAAAATTATAAGGAATGTCAACAAACATTACGTTTTAGATTGATTTTCCTTTATTTACGTAATAAATACTGTTCCGCCATTAAACATTAATGTTTCCTGTTGTAACTTAATTAAACATCTTAGCAGTACGCAGTGAAAAGGAAAAGACGTCATTTTAACGACTGTCGCGTCGTATAATTATAAGTCTATTTACGAATGGACGCCGTAAACTATCCCTCTGGACAATAAATCAAACCCGGTATAGATGACGTCACTTTAATCGAGTCAGTGTAGTGCAAGAGAGATCAATAGAATACTCCGCGTAACGTAACGTTTGCACTGCATATCCTCATACGTATGATACAGGTCATATAGGATACACACAGGGATACAGTACTAGCTCAAATGCTTATATACACATTAAGATAATTAATGCATATATTCTGTCGATAGGTAGACTAATAAAAAAAAAACTGCTTACGAAGTTTTTGGAACGAAGTTCCTTAACGCGGTTTTCGGAAGGTGTTAGTTGGCAGATATCGTAAGGAAAAAGCGTTATGACTTCCTTATTGAATTCTCGGCAACTTTCTCTTTATTTCTCTAACAGATGCTAGTTAATTAAGAGAGTGTGCCGGCTGCCGCGCGCGGTGTTGCGCTGATTTCATTTTTCAACATTTTTGTAAAAATATCTATTATCATATTACATGCATCATCAATGAATAACAATGATATAGAAGTAAATTCTTTATAATTACTTTTCGATTTTTATTCGGCTCTGAAGATAGTTTTCCAATTTTAAGTCTTTAATAAACTTATTTCATATAAATAAAAGTGACATCTAATATTGATTCCAAAAATTACATAATTTAAATTTTTGCAGATTAACGAATTTAATTTTAATAAAAAAAATAGCATTGTTTAGTGCTTTATTTAGTGTTTCCTCTTTTTATATAACTTTTGATTCACTATTTTATATGTTTTAAATTTAATTTTAAGAAAGTGAATATTTTTCATAAGATATTATTTTATAATTCTCGTTTCATTACCATAAAAAGTTGTTAATTTATTTCAATGTTTTTGTTATTTTATATAATATAATATAAAGCGAAATTCTTTCCAACCAGGTGTCCCACGACAACTCTAGTTTTATTTTATTGATTCACATGCTCTAAAAATTAAAAAAAAAATTAAAATAAAGCAGGTCCGAGTAGATCTTTCGCAATTTGTGAGTGTTATATATTACAATAAACAAATTTAACATATCTAAGTTTGGCTTCTATTATTCATGTACGAATATACAATAGTTTCATTTATTTATTGTAACATAATTATTTATCAACCGTAGGTGACTAGTATTTATAAAAACTTGGTGTTGGTTCGGTGGTCGGGGCTTAGCCTTCGGACCGGAAGGACCAGTTCGATTTCGACCACGGTCGAATTGATTTAGTTAATTTGAAGCGCTCGCTCCGTGCCTCGGAGAGTTACCACGTTAAGCCGTCGGTCCTGTACGTCGTCATTGCATCGGTGACCGTGGTTGTAAACAATCCCCGAGCCTCGACCCGCATTAGGCTAGCGTAGAACGTCGAAGTCCCTCAATATGAAACAAAAAGATTGTGGGAGGGTGTGCCTTAGCAGCGGAGCGGTAAAAACCTGTTACAAGAAGACTGTACGGAATTCATAGTTAAAAATTAGTAGATCCTATTAGTAGAAGCCCCTTCCGTGAATCTGGTACGCATGGTATTGCGCCAAGTGACGCGGTCCGTTTTTGGAGCCTCAGTCAAATTGTGTGGGATCTACCGCGAGCACAGCTTTTTCATACACTTTTGTATCCTAAATTTGTGTACGATTGATTGTATTTAACTCTGCCTATGTCTAAGGATGCCCGTGTCTTATGATAGTACACATGTCTGTCTGTTTCAAACATACGGCGCACAGCATTGACGTTTTTGTTGTTTACAGCTGTGGACGGGCGATCATCACGAAATTCGTCGCTGAGATTGACACGACCGCGCTTGAATTTTTCAAATCAGTTATCAATCGTCTTGCATGGCGTTTCATCGTCAAAAACAGTTCGAAGCCGAAGGCTCTGCTGAGCTGTCAATTTATACTTAAAATCATAGAAAATCATACTACGAAAATTTTGACGACTCAAATCCATGGTGATGAATACAGGCAATTTTTAAAATGACGACACAATGTAAAAACAATTGACAGATAAATGAAACAAACTGTAATACAGCCAAACAATTCCATTTTCCAAATGTAGTAATTATCTTTTAAATATTGTTTATGTCAGTTTCGTAATTCAGAAACTTATAGTGCGCCCGCCAGGAACGTCAGAACCAAAAGCGTCAGGAGTGTTTTTTTTAAATATTATTAATGGTAAATACAGAATAAAATCAGAGTTTCATTTAGTAGTGTTTTAGGAATAATGTCTATTTATAATATTAAAAATCAAATATATTAACACACTAAGGTTAAAATGTTTGCCTCCCTTTTTAGAAAAGAACCTCACAATTACTCTACGTAAATTTGTTAAAATAAAGTAAAGACATTACAATGTAATAAGAGTAGGATAGATAGTATATTGTATATATCTCTCTCTCTAGTACAAATGTGTCATGGCGGATCCTTGCTTGTAACAGAACGATTGTGTGCAATATAAATAAATTCATTTCAAGTTAATTACGCTTATATTCTATTTATATTTCATCTGGTTATGGGCCCAGGTCACTAACTAGCTTGGATTAATAAAAGTGTGGCTAAAGGATTGCAAATACATACTGTAGCGAAAATAGTCAGAAATACCGGCGGCGTGGGTTGACGCCATTTTTGTGGTTAGAACACCGGGAAGGAAAATACTTGTCTACTATCATTGGGCAAGGCAGGAGAGTCTACAGGAAGGTTGTGAAATGGATTCGACACAGGGTGGAAGTGGACAACAGAACGTCATGAAGCTGGAGGGTTCCAGGAATTGGAATGTTTGGAAGTTCCAAACGTCCGTGTTGCTGCGAGGTCAAGGTCTTTACAAAATCGTGGACGGGACAACAGTAAAACCTGAAGATGATACTCAGCGTAGTACTTGGGAAACCCAGGATGGGCGAGCTCAAACGCTGATAGTTACGAGGATGACGGAAGAAGTCATGTTGCATATCATCTCGTGCGATACGGCGGCGGCTATGTGGAGGAAATTATTAAGCGTGTATGAACAAAAATCTGAAACAAGCATTCACATTGTGCAACAACGCTTTTTTCAATTTAAGTTCGAAGAAGGAACAGAGATGTCTGTGTTTTTATCAAAAGTACATGAGATGCAGAACCAGTTAAAACAGCTGGGAGAGAACATGTCTGATAAATTTGTTATCACTAAGGTTCTTATGTCCTTACCAGAAGATTACAAGCATTTCATCTCGGCATGGGAGTCTGCTCCTGATGACAAGCAGACCTATGATAACCTGGTAGCCAGATTATTGATAGAGGAAGAAAGAATTAAAGAAAAAGGCGGGCCAACGCCGTCTACGGCGTTTGTGGCAAAGAAAGTAAAAAAAGTGTAAAGTGTTATAAGTGTCACCGACTTGGACATTATCAAAGCGAGTGTCGATATAATAATAACAATAATTTTGGTAACTCTAAAGACAATCGTTCAGATCTTAAGTGTTATTTTTGTAATAAACCGGGTCATATAAAGAGCCAGTGCCGTTTTAAAAGGGTAAAGAAAAGAAAGTAATGCTTTTATAGTCAACAGTGTTTTGATGAACAGTTACAAAATCTCAGTGGTTAGTCGATTCGGGTGCAAGCGAGCATATGTGTTGTGATTACAAACTATTCAATTCATACTCGACTGTAAAAGATAAATCGGTAATAGTAGGGAACGGAACGAAAATTAATGTCAAGGGTTGCGGCCAGGTGGCGTTGCAAGTTTGGAATGGGAGTGAATGGATTGACACCACCATTGACAACGTACTTCATGTTCCTGAGTTGAAAACAAATTTGTTCTCTGTCAACTGTGCGACAAGCAGAGGTTATGTTATCGTTACGGAAGAGAATAAATGTAAGTTTTATAAACAAAACAAGGTGATGGCTATTGCTGAGCGACGTGGAAGCATGTATTATTTGGATTTTCGCTATTTTAATGCATACAGCGAACCTTGCTGACGTGTGTTGTGATTTGCGTGAGTGGCATGAAAATTGGTGCACCAAAACATTGTTTATGTGAAAGATGTTCTGAAGAAAAATAATAATATTAAAATGCCAATGTTCAAACATGTGAAAGTTGTCTAAAAGGAAAATTCACCGATTGCCGTATCCTGTAAGTAACAATGTGACGTCAAGAGTATGCGAAATTATTCACGCCGATACCTGTGGACCTATGGAGAAGCCATCGATTGGAGGCTCCAGATATTTCGTGGTATTTAAAGATGAATACTCAAAGTACAGGCGAGTGTTCTTTGTGAAAACAAAAGACGAAATTAAATCATGTATAAAGAACTTCATATCGCAGGCTGAAAATGAAACAGGAAATAAAATAAAGATATTTCGAAGTGACAATGGAACCGAGTTTATAAACAAAGAGGTCAGAGAAGTGTTCCAGAACAAGGGGATTATACATCAAACATCAGTAACTTTTACTCCTGAACAGAATGGAGTAGCTGAGCGGGAGAATAGGATTTTAGTGGAAGCGGCTAGAACAATGCTGTATGCTAAAGATTTACCTATCAGCTTGTGGGCTGAAAGTGTTAATACAGCTGCCTATGTGATTAATAGAACTGGTAAAAGCTCAATAGAAGGAAATCTCCATATGAACTGTGGTCAAGCAAAAGTTATGATATAAATAACCTCAAAATATTTGGTACTACTGTTTATGTCCACATACCCAAAGAAAAGACATAAGTGGGATGCCAAAGGTGAAAAGGGCATTATGGTTGGGTATGGAGAAACAATAAAAGGTTATAGAGTATATTTTCCACAGAAAAGTGAAGTTGAGACCAAACGAGACATTGTGTTTGTGAACAACAGTCCAGTCAAGCCAATACAACAATGTGAGACAATCAATTATATAGAGGATAGTGTGGAGGTTCCAGCTACAGTTGAGGTAGGCGCTCAAGTAGAAGATACCAGTGCTGCAGGTATGTCCAGTCCCCAATCACCGACCATGGATGGTGATGACTCTCAGCGCACCATGCAGAGTGATTCTGAGGGTAGTGTATATGAACCTAGTGATAGTGATGAGTGTGGTGAGGTTGTGAGACGTGATGTAGATCCTAAAAACAAACGTATTAGGAAGCAGACTGTTTTCTATAATTGTAATAATGTAATGTTAGATAACTGTGAGCCAAAAACTTATTGTGAAGCTATGAATAGTCCGGATGCATGTAAATGGCAGGAAGCTATTCAAAGGGAGCTAAAACTCTTAAAGATAATAATACTTGGAGTATTTGTGACATACCGATAATGAAAAAGTTATAAGTAGTAAATGGGTATTTAAAATTAAACGAAATAATAGTAATATTCAGTACAAGGCACGTTTGGTGGCCAGAGGGTTTGAACAAAATGATATATTAAATCTAAATGATGTATATGCACCTGTTGCAAAGTTGAGTACATTCAGACTATTTTTGGCTATAGCAACTAAGTTAAAGTTATATGTTTACCAAATGGATGTAACTGGAGCCTTTTGTATGGGAGATTAAAGAAAATGTATACATAAGCTTACCAGATGGCGCTTATGACAATGATAAAAATATTGTAAAGCTAAATAAATCATTATATGGGCTAAAGAAGTCTCCGAAATATTGGAACGAAAAATTTAACTCTATTATGATCAGGGAAGGTTTTAAACGATCTAAATGTGACCCATGTTTGTACTCTAAATGTAACGATTCAGAACAAATATATGTTCTCTTATACGTTGATGACATGTTGATGTTTGGTAGTAATGAAGAACATATATCAAATTTAAAGTCAATGCTAAACAAAGAATTTGAAATGAAAGACTTAGGCCTAATTTCAGAATTTTTGGGATAAATGTAAAGCAGAATTTAAAAACAAATGTTACAGAATTATGTCAAAGACTTACCTAGAAAATGTGTTAAAAGATTCCATATGTATGATTGTAAACCTATTTCAACTCCATGGATCAGAATTTTAATTGTAAAGAGCTTGAAAATGATAAATGCAAAGGCAATATTGAGAACATCTGTAGAGATCGTTGGGTGTTTAATGTATGCAGCATCAGGCACAAGACCTGATATTTGTGTTGCCGTATCAATATTAAGTAGATATCAAGATTGCGCTAGTAACATGTTATTAATCAACTTAAAAGGGTTTTGCGATACATTAAACACACATTGAATTATAGATTAGTTTATAAATGTGATGATAGCAATTTGGTTGGATTTTGTGATGCTGACTGGGAGGGACCTTCGAGACAGGAAGTCCACTACTGGTTACTGCTTCATGTATTCGAATTGCCTAATATCTTGGTGCTCTAAGAAGCAAAGTACTGTGAGTCTATCATCAGCAGAATCTGAATACGTGGCAATGAGCATGGCTGGAAGTGAGGCATGCTGGATTGCTAATGTGTTATGTGATTTCAATGTGAGTAATGTTTGTCCTGCTATCATGCATTGCGATAATCAAGCTGCCATAACGATTGCCAACACAAATAGTGTTAAACGATTAAAGCACATTGATATCAAATATCATTATATAAGGGAACTGATTGAAAATAAAAGATATGTATACAATATGTGACAACAAGAGATCAAATTGCTGATATGTTAACGAAGTCCCTCAATGGTAATACACTTTTAAAGTTTGTGAAGCTATGTGGTATGAATATGTAGATTATTCTTGGTTCAATGGCTTTCTTATTTTCTTTTGATGTGTAGGATAAATGTAAAAGGGATGATTAAAACATATACCTTTCAATTGTCACATAATTTGTTAATTAATGTTATTACATTGACGGGGGTGTTAAAATAAAGTAAAGACATTACAATGTAATAAGAGTAGGATAGATAGTATATTGTATATATCTCTCTCTCTAGTACAAATGTGTCATGGCGGATCCTTGCTTGTAACAGAACGATTGTGTGCAATATAAATAAATTCATTTCAAGTTAATTACGCTTATATTCTATTTATATTTCATCTAAATTTCATATTATTTCATAGATTACTTGCTCTATCGGCATCAACAACTAAAAAAATATTATTGCTTTTGTTTTTGTAAATTAATTAAGTATTAAAGTTATATATGTGCTGCCATCTGACGACTTTTATTTAGAAACAACGTCAACAATACGACGGTCGGTAAATTTTTTGTTTAAATATTTCTTCGATCTGTCATCTGAGCTTCATAATGTAATACAATAAAAAGAAGAACTTTATAAACAGAGTAAAAAATTAGAAACGAATTGAATACCTGCAATAAATTTTGATTCATTAAATTGAATTGAATAATTTACTTACATAACAATTATAAAAACCAAAAAATAAAATGCCTAGGCGACGAACTCTGGAAAATCAAGCAGAAAGACGTCGAAGTAAGTCAAATTGTATCAGATGACAGTATATATAAATACCTTAAATATTGTTTATGAAGAGGCTTTGTAATAAAAAGGAAATAAAATTAGTATTTACAGTAATTTTGTAAACTGATAATTATTATGCATATTTTATGCGAATTCTTCGCACAGGGTACAACTAGTCAGATATAAAATAGTTATTTATTATAACTAAATAATAAATTTGAAGAGAGAAACAGTCTCATGGTGGGCGCATAACGCATTTTCGTTATGTTACGATTTCCACCAGTCAACTCCTACCGCAAGCCGCATTAAGAAAACTTAACGTTCCAATATATCGTATTACAAAATCATGATATACTAACGAATCACGATATTGAGTGTTTTTAATATACTATACCTAGCATAATAATTCGTTATTTAATTTATTTTTTAGCAACGTGTACGCGTTTCCAAAATCCAAGCGCTACTAGTGAATCCGCACGAGGGCACTGTAACGGTCATAGCTCATAAAACCGGCAAGTTGACGCGGCAGCCGCTGGGAGAGCGGGCGGTCGAGTGCGGGGGGCGGCGGCGCGGCGGGGGGCGGCCGCCCGTTTGAGGAAATTGGAATCTTAACTTGAGCGTCTCACTTACTATACGATATAGTACTATAGAAATGTTTAATATATATATGTGTGTATAATAGATAGGTTTGAGAAAAATAATGGACAACATAGATTAGGTACTTGAAATGAAAACGAGTTGTGTTTGCCTGTCAGTCGATTACATGAAATCACAAAGTCATTTATGAAGCTCGGTGTGCGCATGTTTGATAAGGTATCTGTAAATATTCGAAACTTACCCTTAAATAAATATCAAAACATGATTGACCAATTACTTGGTAAAAAAGGGTTTTATAAAATTTCCTATTGTTTTGAGGAAGGATATCCATGGATATAACCTGCTCGACTTCTTACAGGGATGTCTCTATGTGTAATACTTTTTTTTTTTTTTATTATAATATAATTTGATTTTTAATTTGTTCAGTTAAAACTGCTTTCCGAACTAGTGGTAAATTTATATTATCCCACAACTTACCTAACTACCCCGCCTAACCCCATAACGGTCTGGCGAAGGACGCGAATCACCGTGGACTACAAGTAGATTCGGACCGCCGTTCATAGTGAAAGTTTAGGGGTGAAAGGGTCGTGTTACTTTAAAAGTTTCTACCCCACAAGAAAGTATTTCTAAATGTATATAATACATATTATATGAAAATAGGAGCGAAAAATGTGTTTATTTAAGATATGATTTAATGTATTCAAAGAGGTAAGTATATATTTCCTTAAATACAAAATGTAAAAAAAATAATGACGGATTATTAAGATGCGCGGATTCTGACGCGCATTGTGTGTTGGAATTGGACAACTCCCTACCTACTCTGAAGCAACTAGTGCAATAGTAATAGAAAACGCATTTCATAAACTTCGTTTTTCTGCATATATTATGCAGTAGTAGCTCGCTTTGCTTAATTCATAATTTATAAATGAGTACATTTAAATCGGTAATCACTTTTTGGTTAAAAGCTTCTACAGGCTTATGGAGCAATTACAGCCTAATAATGATTGTATTATACTCTGCAAAATTGTGTTCTACAAATCTGTTAAATTGCACCCAAAAGTTATATATTGCTCAAACGTAAAGTTCGGGATCTCAAAATTGAAACATCAAACCCGCATACGTCGGGGGTTCGGGAGTTTCACTAGCAGCCTTTGCGGCTACATAATGTAGATATGGTAACGCTGCCCGAGGTCTTCTGCTGAACTTTTCGATACAAATGATGAGTTGATGTCTTCTCTTCGCTGCTTTTCGAATCTCTCCCTCGTCCAATGCCTTGCACATATTCTTTTTATTCTTCCTCTAAACAGTTTTGTTTTTTGTCGAGTATCACAACGTCACCGTTGCCTGTCACATTTGATTTTATGTAAGTAGTCGCTGTCTTCCCGCCGTCCTTGTTGGGCGATACGGTTTAGGAAAGTAAATAAAGAAAAAAAAAACATCGGACAAGTGCTAATAGGACGCGCACCTTGAAGGGTTCCGTATAAACTTTATAATGTTTTTCTTTTTGCAAAAAAAAAAATATCGAAAAATCACTCTAGACAGACGGTCAAAGAAGTTATTCTATAAGTGTTCATTTTTTCCTTTCCATAGTCTGTCGAATGGTATGTATACAAATTAGATAGAAAATCTTAATCACTTCTAACTTAGGCATAAAGATAAGAATTAGTGCCATCAGAACTATATTAAAAAGAAAAATCTAGAGGTTCAAGCAAAATTGGAAGAACAAATATTATTCATTTTACATTAGGCAAATCGAAATTAGAATATATGTTCGTAAAACAACGAGCCCAAAACCATACAATTTTAGTTTTATATAAAATTTGCAACAAAATCAAAACCAGCCAAATGCGTGTTGGACCACGCGCAGTGTAAGGTTTGGTAGCGGTCCGCCTCAATATGCAAACTTAGAAGGGAGCTTGTTACTTGATGCTATGAACCTATTAATTACGTTCACGGTTTAGCGGACAACGTCTAAAATGGACGCAAATAAGACGGGTGTTAAGGATGTTATGATTTTATATTTCCATAATTTTACATGGTTTATAAGCTTCTCACATCCAAATATAAGACATAGATCCGGAACTATTTCAGTATGTAATAAACAATTGAGATTTGTTAATGCTACCTTGTTTCTGGGAATTACTTTACATAACAGGCTGCAATGGGGTCTTCATATCTGTAAATTAGCGAAAAGACTTAGTTCTGCCGCTTGTGCAGTCAAAAAAACACGAAATTTATCAGACGTCTAAATCTCTAGATTACTCTGGAGAAACGCTGCAGATATTCATAGAAATTTTATGCTGCTGAGGCGAACCGTCCGCGCGATGTACAAGCTAGGACCTCGTGCGTCTCTTAGAAATAAGTTTAAGGTAATTGGAATCTTAATTCCAGCATTCCAATTCACTTAAGAAAAATTATTATTTGTAAAAAAAAAATAGAAATGTTTAAAAGAAATAGTAATCGATATAAATTCAATACCAGAAATAAAAATAAACTGAGTTTACATGTCACTTGACTGTGCAAAGTCACAAATTCATGTAAAGGACTCTGTTTGCGCATGTTCAGTAAGGGCCTTGTTGATATACAAGATTTACCTCCATATAAATTTAAGAGCTTTATTAAATAATCACTTAGTAAAAAAGAGCATTACACAATTTTGGCATATTTAGAAGACAAATATCCATGGGCATAAACGGCTCGACTTCTTACCGGGCTGTTTCGTTCTTAATGGTTTTGTATTTGTTTTGGCTATGTACAAAACGAGACGTTACAAAAAAGCTATCCTTAAGTTTTGTGCTCGTTTTTTTTTTAATGGAAAACTGCCTTCCGAACGAGCGGTAAAGTGTAATTTATATAGCAAAAATTATGACGTATTTAAAGTGTTATTTTATAATCTATGAAATTAAAAAAAAATCGCTATCTATTTTACACAAGCAACAACTTCACCTAAGTCATTTTCAAGGGAATTGGAATGAAATTTTGCTATTTACTTCTCCAAGTACATTTTATAAGTTGTTCGATTGTTACTTACTCGTTAACTTGTAAAGCCTACTAAGCTGTGATACTTTTATTTTTTACCACTGGAGTTAATTTTTGCATATGTCCACGAATAACATTTACCTGCCAGAGGAGGAAACACTTGACTTTAACAACAATTAGCAAATTTAAAGCTTAATATTTCACAAACGTAACCTTAAACCGAAAAATAGCTTTCTTAAACCCGCAATATTCTTCAATAAGCTATCTATTGACACCCCACGCCATGAGACAGACGAGAAAAGAATTCTTCCCAATTTAGATGTAGGGGAGGTACCCTAATTTTTTATTTATATATTATTCTACTTAGGCGGCGTGATCAATATGTATATCCATACTAAATTGCAGTTTTCTAGTACTAAGTATCTTTGAGCTAAGCAATGGACAGACAGACAAACTGAAGGACGGGCATGGCGGAACTATAAAAGTTGACTACGGAAACCTAAATGTAGCAAATATCAACTCGCCTCTCTTCTTTTCTTTTAAATACAATCCATGAAATATATATATAGATATAACTATAACATTCTTATTAAGCTATGTATCAAATAAAAAAATGCGAATTGTTTTATAATAATTTAATTGATACAGAATACTAAAAGGCATTATGTACCAAATGCTATAAATATTCTCAGGCGTTTGTTGTGCATCCGGTTGATTATCTCTACGTCACCACGATCCGTCGCTATGATTATACGAGGTTGTTATAATACGCAAAGCTCGCATAAGTACTAACGAGGGTTGTCATGAAAGTTTGGTGAAATTCGGAAAACCGTTCTTAAATTCAAGGGTTACGTTTTATCATATATACTTGATACGACAAATATTGCGTCAAATACTAAATTGCTATTCCGGAATTCATCTATGGGCTGTTTCATAAAAGTAAATAAATATAATTATATTATTTGAAATATGAAATCGTTAATTCCTACTAATAGAGTCGACATCTATTGTATTCTGCTGTTGTTCTAGTGTAGAATTGGGCACCGTGATCATACCTGATGAGATTTTCGCAAAACAGCACTAGGTATCTGTACATATAATGAAGCTGTAGAGGGTCAAAAGTCTGTGTATTGAAGGTATTCGACAAGAAAATCATTGCGGACCCTTATAATAGATAACAGAACACATGACCATAGATTTTGGAATCTTTGTATGCTTTGTTTTGTTTGTGTGTTTATTTGTAAGTGCATCATGTAAAAACAGCTGAATGGATTTGAATACCGAATCTACTAACAGGTTAAGAGAACCTCTGGCCAAGTTATAGGCTATTCAAAATATCGATTTTATGACTTAAATGCGGTAAAAAGGAATCGAAAATTGTATGGGGACTTCTTGAGTGCACGAGTTGAAAGTTTGAAAAATGGTAAGCATATATTAGACCGGAAATTGACAATATTATTAAGAAAAACATGTCTAAAAGGTGAAAAAAATTATTGGGAAAAAAAAAGAGTAGAGAACATGCAATTTATCCGAATTCAGTGTAGACAAAGTCGCGGCTAAAAGCTACTTCTATAGAATGTCCAACTAGTATTAGCTATAATGCTTAATGAAGTCTTCTTATATTATCCAAGTCATAATTAGGAGTGACGGTTTTAGTAGAGGAATTTGATCTAATGAATCGCAAACTCGTTTAACATTATTTACAAAACTTTACAATACCTAACGACGTATCAAATTACACAAAGTTGAGAACGTGTGATACCTTCACTTATTGGCTTAAAATGATACAACAACAAAATTAAGTAGACTCTTTTGTACGTTGAAAATAAAACGTACGTCTGTAATTGAAATATTTATATAAGATCAGAGTGTCAAAAATATTCTTACAGGGCCCATAAAATCGGTGTTGTACGTAATTGCAGTAGTCGTCTAATTATACATATCCGTCATAGGAATGTAAATAACATGCGTAAACACACGAGGTATCTACACCCTAATTTGCAATTGCTTACATGCTTTTGTATGAAATGACAGGTGTACATCAAGTTGTGTATTCACCCGCGGTTAGATTGGAATTGGCTTACGGCAGCGTCATGTCTGGTGCCAAATTGAATCACTGTAATAAATGTCGTGGATAGAATCGAATGTCGCAATTAAACTACGCCCTAGACGTTTAGAATATTAATAATAGATATTTCGATTCTATTACATATATTATGATTTATTTCTAATTGAATAGAATTTTGTAGATGCTTAATAGGATAGCAAAATAATTTAAAATAGTAGATAATAGTATTTATAGGAATTGCATAATCTTAGATCCGATTCTAATTATATCGAATAAGATTACATAGTTTGTATTATAAAAGTAACAAATGTAATATTTAATATTTCACTGAATTATTATAATTATACAAAACTCATATAATCGGAAATGTACTATCATTTGTAAAGACAATCGTAGTTATAGACAGCCGGGTTTCTACTATTATTGTGTAAATAAATGAATTATTTTGATTTATAAAACGGATTTAGGTTAAGAATTGTTTGTTTTTATTGTATTTTGTGTGCGATTAAATAATTTAAGTAGTTTTCTTATTATTACCCGGGTAGTGATTAGTTGTTGTTCATTGTGCAATATTCGTCTATTTTGCCTATTTGTGTACAGTGGCGGCTGTACCTTAAGTGCGCTCGTGCGCTGAACCACCAATTCAAAAGATTTAAAAAATACAAAATATTACTTCATCTTTATTTTAAAATTACCATTTTAATATTTATTTTTTAAGCATACAAATACGTATAAAAAATTAAATTTCCAATTATGGTGTTACAGTTTGAGCGCTTTACTAAACTATTAAGACTTATTTTCCTGTAAATACAAATTCTCGTGCGATTCGGCGAGCGCACGGCTGCTAATACAACTTGTAAGAGATACGAGTTAATGCGTCTGACCGTGAAACAAAGATAGTTCATAGAAATGTACCGAGTAAGGAGTCGGTTCTCGAGCGCCGCACGTGCGAACCGAAGATTGCCGAGAGCACCCGATTTTGACGAATTGTCCGGCTGGCGTGGGCGCGAGGCGACGGCGGCCATCATTGACATCTCGACTCGTTATCAGTATAGTTTCACTGTATGTGTGACGCGTTAATTATTGTTTGTTTATATTATCGTAATTGTTTTTAGTTTTTGTTTCGATGCTATAATAGAACTTTTATTCTATACTGTGTGTGATGTTAGTGAAAATGAGCATAAACATTGATTATATTAAAGAAAATAACAGAACTTTTCAAAATAAAGTGAATATAAAATTGGCCGGACCACGGCCCTTTTAAATTTAAAACAAGAGTGCAAATCAAAAATAAAACATTTACGCGAAGTTTTAAAAGTGAAATGTATAATAGAAAGAAATGGTTGTGTGGATGTGAGCGTCTTAATGCATTCTTTGTTTTCCTTGCATTGTTTTTGGCGGAGAATCGATCTGGACACTGGAATCAAGGATTTGACGCATTTGAGTGAAAAATAAAAAACATGATTCTTCGCAAGTACACCTACAAAATGTGATGAGTTTGTCTGTGTTAGGCACGGTCGACATTCGTAATCAGCTAGATTCTATCCAAAAGAATCAAAACTTTTCTCCGAAACACCATGTCTTAGGATCGGCTAAATGCACTTTCTGTGCTCTGTATTGAAAAAAATTTATACAATCAGTACCCGATTTTAATAAAAAGATGATTGAACATTTCGCTTCAGAAAAATGTCGTCGCATTGATTTAATGTATAAAAAATAAACATATTTTATGTCAATTGTTGTTTTGTTGCCTTTTCTAATTTTAATATTTGGTGAACAAGTAAAGTGCACCACCAGTTCGATAACCCATCAGCCGCCACTGTTTGTGTATAGTTATTGTGTTTTAGTGGAATTTCTTGTCTTGTTTGTTTTTATTGTGTTTTATCGTTTTTATTCATGAATACGAAATTATTGGGATGCGCATATAAGTTGAATATAAAATTGTGTCTTAACGGGGGGACCAATGAGTGGCTGAGAACCGCAGTGGTCTATACGGTACGACCGCGAATCTGTGTACCGAGCGAATGTGGCTGGCGTTCATACATGAAATATGCGAAGTGCATGGACATGCTCCCTCGATTGTAATGTATGCAGCTCATATGTGCAGGCGGATGCGCCATCTATAAATTGCGGAGGAATTGTGAATCCGTCCATTGCATATGGGTGAAACCGCAACTAAGCAAGGAGACTAGTACTTGGGAGTTTCCACCTCTTTAATCGCGCCGTGCGAGGACCGCGGCGTCCGCTCCCGGAGGGGACATTGATACTATAATATCTATCCTCCAAGTAGTAAGGAGTGCCGAGTTCGCTGACTTAGCTGCGAAATTTAGGATAGCAAAACACGCTGTGGATCATCTTCAAATCATCCTGAAAAACCAGGAACTCATCAATAAATTAGAAAACTTATAATGTCTGCGCCCGGACGCCTACAAGTATACTCAGTTGGTCGCCATAAATCAAAAAAACATATCACTAATTTCTCTCAACGCAAACGGATTAATAAATAATGTAGCTAAACTAGCCAAATGTGCGCTGGAGTACCAAATAGATATAATCATGGTGCAGCAAACCCTTTTGAAACCGAAAAATTCGAAAGCCTGCAAAATTAAAAATTTCACTCAACTACGAACGGACAGACTAGGCGCTCTAAAAGGTGGAACCGCATTATATTACAAACGATCTCTATACTGCAGCCCGATCAGCATTCTACCTCTATCTAATATAGAAGCAACCGCATGTAGGCTTAGTATGACGGGACACGGCATCCTGACCTTAGTGTCAGTATACTTGCCACCCAAGAAAAAACTGCTTCGAAGCGATTTAGAAGTAGTACTATTCGCCCTAAGGGACGCCGTTATTCTCTTTGGCAACCTCAATAGTAAAAGCACTCATTGGAATTGTAAATACTCAAATAGGAACGGTAGAAAAATGGTGCAACTCACAGATAACCTCCAATTCGATGTCGTAACACCTCTCACACCGACTCATTATCCCTCTAATGATAACTACAGGCCTGAGATCCTAGATATCGCCCTCATGAGAGGGATAGCTCTAAAAGTGAGCTGCATTGAGACCCTTCAGTGTCTCAGTTCAGATCACCGACCCGTACTCATGAGGTTAGGCTCTCTCACCGGGGATAGCCCTCCCAAAACGAAAACAATAACTAACTGACAGAAGGTGTCGGTCGCGTTTAAGTAAATCGACACCCCTAATCTGAATAGTATTCTCAATGACATAATATCTACTGATGACGTCGATAAAGCAACAGGGGCTCTTACCAACCACGTCTGTACAGTGGTCGAGAATAGCTCCCGGGTAGTTCCGGCTAACTTTGATCCAACGGAGCTACCTAGAGACGTTAGCGAACTGATAAGGGCTAAGAAGACAGCATTACGGCGAGCGAGCAAATATCCCACCTGCGAAAATAGGTCCCATGTGCGTGCACTCCAACATAAAGTGAAAGCTCACATGTAGGAAGTTAGAAACGATAATTGGAGTGACATCATGATAAATATGACCCCCAGCCATCAAGCCTACTGGGGACTAGCTAAAGCCCTCAAAACAGAAGGATACGTCCCCACTCCCGCTTTTAGGAAATCTGATAATTCTATAATGTTCAACGACCGGGAAAAAGTTGAATGTTTAGCAGGCAGCATTGAACAAAAATGCTCTGATAACCGCCTAGATGACCTAGAACACATACACAAGGTAGAAGAGGAGGTTCATCACATAATCTTTCTCCCACCAAAAGACGATCTGGAACCGATAACACTCGATAAAATCAGCAAATACATCAAAGCTCTAAAATTTAGAAAAGCTCCGGGCATAGACAACATAAGTAATAAAGCAATCAAATGCTTTTACGCATCACTTGTGACTCTCCTGGTCGCAATATTCAATGTGTGCTATAAAAATTGCTATTTTCCTACAGCCTGGAAGGAAACAGTAGTCATAGGAATCCCTAAACTGGAGAAACCACGCGACCTCCCCGCCAGCTACAGACTCATTGTACTCCGCGTATCAGGTAAATTATTTGAAAAAACGCTCAAAACTTGCATGCGATCACCTTATAGGAAAAGATCTTATAATCCATGAACAATTTGGCTTTCGTCCTCATCACTCCTGCCCCCAACTAGCTCTTCATCTAGTAGAATACATATAGGTGGGCTTCAAAACAAAAAAGAAGACAGTGGCAGCCTTCTTTGTTCTAGCAAAGACCTTCGACAGGGTATGGCACGCAGGTCTTATACATAAGCTTTATCAGTTAGAGTTCCCAGATCGTCTCATTCTTATTATACACCAATATATTAGTAATCGCCACTTCACATTCAGATTAGAGAATACACACTCGTCAATGAGACCAATCAGAGCTGGGGTACCTCAAGGCTCCACGCTCTCCCTACTGTTGTACTCCGCGTACGGAACGACATCCCGCGACCGTCAACAGGCGTCCAACTCGAGCTTTTCGCGGATGACACTGCGTTCTTTTTGCGATCTGACTTCGAAACATTTTTCCGTGGTTAAAGAGGGCCATTGAAGAACTAACACAATGGCTTCGACTCTGGAGAATAGAAGTAAATCCGGATAATTCAGATATAAATTTTAAATCAGATATATAGATATATATAGCACTCGGAAATCGCCTGTTCCAGTACCAATAGATACTCCCTACTTACGAATATTAAATCAACCAATTCCGTGACAACACCATTATAAATACTTAAGTATCATGATCGATAGACATTTACTGTTTAAAGATCATATCGTTCGTGTTAGGAAACTAGCATTATTTTACCTATCTCGTCTATATGGTATGATAGGTAGGAAAAGTAATATGTCGTTATGTAATAAGTGTATGGTAGATACCATGTGTATCAGATCATACAAATCACCTCCTCCGCATCGCCTTTGTAGAAGACCATGAATCCTTATTAGATTACAAGAATGAGATTCTTATTAGGTCCGCCCGACGATCTCACCGTCGAGGTCGAAAAACTTATGGAAGTAAATAAGATGGCTATCGACTAGGAGTAGATGCCCCCCCAGTCATTACGACCCTTGATGGTCATCAATCCGGTGCGCTCCCCGCGCCTACTGGTGTCCCTTTTGAAGTTTCAGTTCGCACTGCAAAAAACTTTACGTGATCTATGCCCCGGCATAGCCTCCTATGCCTCCTTAAAAGGCACAATACAGAGCAGTCACTGTTACACGTGCAGTTCCAATTGTGTTATAATTTCGAACTGAATGTTCGTATTCATATATTTTCTTCTCAAATTATTTGCAAAGAAAACAATGTTGTGTTTACATTAAAGAAACCAATGCTGATGCTTTTTGATTGAGTTCAAATTTCACGTTGTCAGTATTTAGCACTTCGAACGCGATTTAAGGACAAACATTCGAACAAACAGACTTTATATGTACATTAAAATCAAATTTTTCACCGAGGTAAATTGTGCCTTGAAATAGGACATAGGAATAGAATACCTTTTATATAAAATTGGTCATTGGAAGTCGCGTGAAAATTTAAATCATAAAATTAAACGACCATTACTACAGTTCTCGTCGTAGAGATATAAAACATAGTTCTCACCAAATCTCATTGTCGGTGTTAGCGCTATAGTGTCGCTTTAATGAAATTATAGTTTCTCGTGGAAATCCTGTTGAGCCGTATACGACTCTGTCCGTGCGGTTGTTGGAATGCGTCTAATTTCACACCGGCAAAGTTATTTGGTGCCTATAATAAATTTTAATTTAGACTCAGCGAAGCGAGTGGAAAATTGAGAATGCGTATACCTATATAGATAATGCAATGTGCCTAGTGCTTTGGCTCGATACGCTGCCAGAACTGATTGTCATCTACTAAGGCCTCAATAATAATTAGAAGTATCGAATTAAAACTCTGTCTATTTTTACTAATGAAATGAAATCAAAAATATTTTTATTACGTAAGTATAGTAAGTAATGAAATTACACTTGAAATATGTCATTAATGAATTCTTTTCGTCATTACCACCCATTATAAATGCTGATTCACCTTAAAAAGAATGGGCAAGAAATTTAAGGGTAGCTCTTTTTTCAATCATTGATACAAAGTATTGAGTAATTAATAATTTAGTCGATATTTAGAAACAATATGAAACAACCTGATAGCTCAATCCCATGAGGTTTTTTTTTTTATTTAAATTTTAGACACAGTATAGTAGCTCTTGCTATATAACTTTCTTTTAACGAAACGTTTAAATTCATAAAATTGGAAATTTTGTGTTTCTCCTGGGATCTTATTACAAAAGCGCACACATTGGCTCTTAAATGGTTTTCTAAGTTTGCTTAGACGGGTTTTATGAGCAGCAAGATCGTGCTTATGTCAAGTGTTAATGTTATGGATGTCGCTCTGTTTTGGAAATATTCTATATTTCTCCTGACATACGCCAGGTTGTCGTATATGTATTGTGATGCTAAAGTTAAGATATTAATTTCTTTAAATTTTTGTCTGAGAGATACCACTGGTCTCAAATCATAAACAGCACGTGTTACGGACAGTCGCGCTCTTATTGATAATGTGTATATAAATGTATTATTTTGATTTGTATAAACTTAGGTTAAGGATTCTTTAGTGTTTTATTGTATTTTTTTGTGTGATTAAATGATTTAAATGGTTGCTTTATTATTATCCGGGTAGGGATTAGTTGTTATTCATTGTGTAATATTCGTCTATTTTGCTTGTTCGTGTATATTTATTGTATTTTAGTGGAATTTCTTGTTTGTTTTTATTGTGTTTTGTCGTATTTAATTATAAATACGAAATAATTGTGATGGGGGACACACTCCGTGTGCCCGAGCGTATGTGCTGCCCATAACGGGTTTTTACCCTTCTTCCCCGTCGCAAGGGGAGAACTACAAAAAAAATGCATCCGTCGCAGTTGTACTCTGGCCGCCACTTGTGAAGCTCGTGCTACAATAAACAAGTCTGAACATCGAAACGCTGTTCATTATTTTGCCCACCCACCGCCAGAATCTGTACTCTGAGGCGAGTGTGAAGGAAATCCGAAGTGCGGGCTTATGCGGCGGTACTGAAATCGCCGTTAGAGCACGAATAGCTCGCTTCTGCAGCAAGAAAATTGTGTTAATATCGACTGCGAGATCCCGGCCGATACTAGTAAATAAATATTATGATTGAAATTTTTATACTGCAGCTAAGTTAAATAGAAATCATCATCATTATATTAGTTATAGTCTGTGTATGCACGAAATGCACCAAATTCAAGTGATTAAAAGCTGCGCTACCGATATCGAAACGGCCCGGAATACCGGCACATCCGCTGCGACCGCTCGGCGACGACCCACATCGGCGCCGACGTTCCGCTGTTAGCGTCGACGTCGGCCGCCAGACGAATATGTAATCCAAATACCTCGTTCGTGGAGCGAATAGCTCGGTTCGCGTGTCCTGTTATGTTAAGCGCCCGACTTAATCGCCCGTCCGTTATACTTGCATTAGGCGCCCTCGGCCCGGCCCGATGCGCGCCCGCGATAACGCGGGGCCTGTCCGCGGTGACCGTCCGCGACTGTGGGCGCCTCCGCGGGGGTGTCTCCACTTCCTTGAATTACAACGGTTCGCATAAATCGTCCTACCCTCTTAGCGGTGTCGTAGAGGTAACGCTCCGTTCGACTGAGCGCGACATCGTCGGTTTGCGTTCATGTAATTTGTAAGTTCTGGTCATCGTTCTGTTTAGCTGTAGATTATATTGTGAATCGTCGTTACGTTCAAAACGTCGAGTGTCATATCACGGGGTAATTAATTTGTGTACAAAGCTTATTCCGTTAATTATGCATTAGATATATGTCTTCCGACTTAATCCAACAGCGATTATCGCGACACATTGCCAATATTCCTAAATTTGAGGTATTAAAGGAAAAAGACATGATTTTTTTATTTTGCACATAAAATTATAATAGGGCACTCGTGATCGGTGAGTCGATCAGAACTAACATGTAACATTATTATGTACAATATGATATTTGACATAACTAATTGAAATAATCTAAAATATTGAATGTCGATTAACTGTGTAAATACAATTCAAATGTTACATTATTCGTGCAAGGGGTATTAAATAAATCCTGGGTTTTTCAGTTTTTAAACGACTAAAAAAAAGGAGGAGGTTGTATGTTTGTCTGTAGGTATTTTTCTATGTATTTTTGGCGATAATTTCGTTAGTTATGGACCGATTTGCAAAATTATTTTATTGTTTGAATTAGGTACTCCTACAGCCACCAAATCAACATCTGATGATGGGATTCTAGATGAATAGAGAGATAGCCTCAAATATTATAAACAGATTTAATGTGTTTGAGTTCATTTTTTTAGTTATTTAAGGTTTTATGTCTAGGAATCATCATCTCATGTTATGCGCTTAGGAGTTAGGGGACAATATAGCGATTTGTCGACAGAAACTACTCTTCAAAATGTATTAGTGAAGCCATGAATACACAGATTTAATATTACCTATTAATTTACCAACATGTTTTCATTTCATTACATATAATTCCAACGTAACAATCGTAGCAGGAGCATATCGGACGTCTTTTGCGATAAAAGTAGAATTAATTTATGTAGAAGTGAATAAAAATGTGACCTGCATGAATTGTAGAACTTTTATATTATAAGGAATATGAATAATTTATATCGTTTGTTTAAGAATAATTAGACCCTGGAATGGTTATTATTGGACAACAAATTTTGTATCGATATACTGCTTTTCCACTTGTTCCTTACAAAAGTAAAGGAGATGCCTAGCCAATTACATTAACCATGGCTTAATCTAAATGCAAGTTTATAAATACTCGATAACTAAAAAATCCGAAATAAAATAATTTTTACAAAAATAAAATAACGACCAACTTCAAAAACCTATTTAAATAATTGGGTATTTTTGGCGACATTTCCAGCTAAGGTCTGTATGAACATGAATATGGAACGTGAAGTATCAAGTCATAAGGTTTTTCCTTCTAAGGAGATGACTGCGCCTAATTCATCTTTAGCGGGAACCGACTCTAAAAACGATTAATTACTTAAATAGGTTTTTGAAACCGATTTTTATTTTATAGGTAATTCTTAAAATTATTTTATATCTTCTGATGATAGATATTTAAAGCTTTTTCTGTGCCTATATGCTCGTTATAATCAATGCTAAATAGGTTGCGTCATGATATTTTTTAACTAAAATTAAAGTTAGTTTATTTTTTTACAAAAACTAGAATGTCAGTACACCACCCTTTCAATGGATGAGGTACTAAAATTCATAATTTCTTTACCTTACCTTAAGTAATTATTTACCTTAATGACAAAATTTCGCAGTAAATTTATGTCTACTATTGTAAGTTAAAATATAAAAAAAATAAATGGTGAATACGGTTTATTAAATTATTCACAAACTTCTAAATTACCTATTACTAAATTTCACTAAAACATTTAATGATACTTATACTGCACTACAGTGATATGTTTGCTTTGACATCTCCAATTTTATTTTGAATAATTTTGTGTTCATAATGTAAAAATTTAATTCCATAATTTAAAATATAATGAGATGTAGGTGTATTACAAGTAAAAACATGTTTATCATTTTATATAAAAACTTGCTATATATTTTGCGTTGAATGAAGTTATTGCAAATGGCGTTAATAGTCCATATCTTGTACGTGTGAACTTAGCCGATGTAGAGATAATCGATTCTTAACGGGCAATTTCCTAACGGTTACTTGCCTAAATTTCGTATCCGACGCGCGTTCAAGTCGCAATTTCAAAAATATAGTAAATTTAAGTCAGAAATATAAAGTAAATTCATTTACTTTCGAACTAAGAACAGAATATTTACGTTACTATACTTCAGATGTTGGATAAGCTTAAAGCTGGTAAGCTTACTACACGAAACAAGCTAAAGTTTCGTTCAATTCATTTGACCGTTTCAGTGTACTCGTACACCCTATAAATAAAACATAAACACTTTTTGGTCACTTAGAGTCGTACTCACGGTCTAATTTATACTCGATTCGTCTCCTACTCTCCTTAATTATTTCATTGAAAACATTCGACGTACGAGAACGGAAAATGGAATGGCGCGCGATACCGCGATCATAAATAAAACGGACCCACACTCCGGAGTTTATTGGAAAAGTTGCGTTGACCCCAAAAGAAAAAGCTTCGGCTCGTAGTGTCCCGCATCCCTTTTTGAGTTGTCACAACCGGTCGCCGTGTGCCCGTCGCCTTACAAACGTAAACAATGTGAGCATTACGGGTACATAAATCGTGTTCGTGTATCAAAGTCCCGCATTACCATAAAGGGTAAACGCCTTGCTCGGATCCCTTATGACGTTTGTAGTGGAAAGGTTGGAGATCGAAGCTTGCGACCCTTCGGCGTATAGTGAGAGTGTAAGGTATTTGTAAGACCGAGGTATACAGAAAGGGCATCGCGTGAAAACTTAATGACGCTATAAGAAAATAGTTTTTTTATTACCGCTATATATTGGCTGTAGTTAATGGCGGAAGCAAATAGGTTTCCTAGTGTAGTGTAATAGTGCTTTTGTATATTATTTATTAAGTCGGAACAGCGATTTTAAATGGTAAAAGTGTAATGATTATTTTACTATATAAATTCATATATAAATATATGCAATATCTACTTTATTTGCAGGATAAATAATGCATTTTACATTTTTTAAAGTGTCAACAAGATTTTCGTGAAATATAAAATATGTTGAAACACACACACATACACATGCACGCACACACGTACCTACGTACTTTCTATATTTGCTACAACCACGTATACTTTAGCAATTTCCATGATTTCGTCTCACCGCTCCGTTCGAAGTCGTAGGTAGGGACAACTAATGCAATTTTATAAGTAATTGATTGAAAACTTACTTTTATAACTATCTCCATGTTTCATTTGAAAATAAATATGAAAAGAGTCTTTACTAATTTAACAAATATACAACCATTTAATTGAGAAACAACTATTTAAATATTGTTCCATCTTTACCGTTTGCCAAGGCAGCGTAACAAATATTATACCTTGTTAACATGACTTAACTTAATTTTTATCGAGTTTTGAAATATCTTCTTATTTAAAATTGCTTACTGAAAATGCACAGTTGTTCAATCAATCATTTTTTTTTTAATCGCGAAGTACTATTCGCTAAAAATACCTCTAAGGGCCCTCTTTAATTCAAACATTAGGTGGCGTTCCAGTCGCGCACGGAGCGAACATGGCTAGGCGTTTGATTACGTATAAACCTGATAAGTTTCCGGTCATCTTTTTCCATATGATTATGTCACATTTTTTTTTTTTGCCTCACGAATTGAACGTGTCAAACGCGCGAAGCGGCGACCCTCGTCCGAACTACGGCGAAGTTTACGAAGAAAATTACCAAGTTTGAGTAAAACGTGTCGCCACCCTCGCCCGCGAGTGGAATTGAAACTGTGCCCGTAGACAATTTGCAGCATGAGCATTCATCTGCGTACCTAATAGCGCAAACGACGATGAATGCCCATTGTTTATGGTCTTTTGAAGTTCCGCCGGACAAAAGACAGCATGCCCCGTCCTGAGATCTCGTTTATCAAAGTGAAACGGATCGATGATGATTCCAGCTATGATGAACGGCGAGCTGAAGGTCGTTTTCAATAAAATATAAGGTTTAGTACAGTGAATGGATACATTTAATAAAATACTTGTTTTATGTTTTTTTTTGGTGAACATTGTAATCTTTTACTTATTAAACTTTATAAATATTGAACAACGTAATTTCATTACGTATAGGTGTTAATATAAATTTCCCTCTAAGTAATAATTATATTTAATTTATTGTACACTGATTAAGTTGATTTTCTTTTTTTACTGGATTAAGTTAATTAAGTTGACAATGTTGTGTATTGTAAAATCCATTAAGTTATTGCTCCTGGAATAAGTATCTACCCATTAGGTCAACTGACGGATATTTCAAATGTTATATTGTAAATAAAAAAAAAATCTATTACTAATGTTACTGAAACCATGAAATTTCTATTTACACTCAAGTCCAAGAATAGAATAAAAGAAGACAAAATATATTTCCTATACCAATAAAAATATATGGTTAATAAATTTTATCTACGACATAGAGTGCATCAGCTATAAAAAGAAAGGAATTTCGTTTATTTTAGAATTAACTTAATTACCAAACAAACAGGCATACAGCATTTCCATTAACTAATACGATGTCGACTCAAACTAGAGTCAACTTCAATTGCATTTTCGTATTATGCTGTATGGTTAAAGCGAAGTACAAACTACATCATTCCGTATGCATATTTAGTTATATATTTATTACATTATATTAACAATAGTTGTTCGTGTCATAAACGACTGTTGACGGGGATACAGTCAACCGTTTAATGTGATAAATATTATACTAAATTAAATGAACATGCTTTGTAGAAAAACTTTTGATATTTATAATTGTCCTTTTGTATTTTGGTTAGAAACAAAAACAAAATAGTTGTAATAGCAAAATGTTTGAAGTAAACTCTTAAAATAATTCTACTGTTAGAAACGAATATTATTGTAAATTGGCAACATTAAATTAGCTTGATTGTCATGATCATGACGCACTCTGTTATGGTGAAATAATACTTGTCAGGATGAATATCGCCTTCACATCGAATTCACGATCGTTCGATTTACTATAACGGTATAGAATTGGTTGTAGGTGCCGCGACGGTTTGCCGCGAGCGGCCGGCCGTCGGGTGGCGTGACCGTCGCCGGACGCGTGGGCACGCGGCGCGATCAATGCCTATCCTTATTTCAGAACTAATGACTGATATTTTCATAAAGCTCTTTTCGTGAAACCGGCGACGCGTCGGTCGCGTGTCGCGGCGGGCCATTGTAGGGGCGTCGGTGACGTACGCGACCGGAGCGACCGGTGGCGGACGTAAATTACACAGCTCTGCGTCTGCTATTGCCGAGCACAAATTTAGTTGTAAATTGCTATTCCGTACTACGTTTTCACTTTTCTATTCGTATGCCCCGGTCGTTACAAATTAATTTCAATTCGTTGTGTAGCAATCATTTCACAATTTAAGGTCGTGACAAAAAAAAAAAAAATTATTGCCTTTCCCGCGTTTACGTATTTGGATGTTTATTGCTCAATTCAATACGAAATATTATTTTATGTGCTGCGATAATACATAATTCTGTATAATTATTACAACGACATTAATACGTGAAATAAAACGGTCGAACCGAGCGAACCGAGCCCGGGTAATGAGGGTCTCCAGCCATAACCGTTTAAAATCGATTCCAATATAACGCACACGAATTAAAAGAAGCTTATAAGTGTGATTGAAAAACGTTATTGGTCCGCGTTATTGTCCGTTTTTGTGTCACGCTTCGACAGCGCCACTGCCGAGAGACACCCTCCCGCAATCCTTTTATTTCAGATCGAATTGAGAATTTTCAGAAGATCTTATGCCCTCCACGCTGACCCAGTGCCAGTTTGAGTCTGATAACTGCCGTCGTCACGAATTTGATGAATAACGTCCGCGACCTACAGCTTAACGTGCTCTCTTAGGCACGACGCAAGTAGTTTAATTTGACCCAACTAATCGGTCAATTCGCTCGTGGTCAGGATTGTCCCTTCCGCTTTGAAACCGATACTTCTCACCTCTGAGCCGTCATGGCTACTCCTTGTAATACATTTCCATTTGTTGCTAGTTTTTTCTTAATTATATTTGACACTATTGATAAATCAATAGGTTTATACAGTGATAGATAGTTCAACTTCTCAATTTGGAAGAAATGCAAGCCTTTTGGTGAGAAAATTTGTACGGGGTTTATATAAATATACCAAACTAAATAGTTAAGAGTCATTTGTTCTTTAAACTAGAATATATGACCTATGACCGTACGCTTACTTTAAAAATTTCATATTCGTTTCTCCTCGGCTTCTCAATCTCAGCGTGACGCTGTGTCGGCTATTTTGTAACAAACATTCATTTATCTTCTCTTAATAATATTAAAATAAGATCAAACCTGTTGTCTATGAGGAGTGATAAGGCACTATTAAGAACGAATTATCAACATTTTCATGCAATCGATTATATGTATGAATCAGAAATGAGATCGATACGTTCGTCTTAGTGTGAGGAATTTAGAAAATACCGAAACACTTACGATGCACAAGTTTTAATGTTCAACTTATGCACCAAAACTAGATTTTGTCCACGACTGTGTCCGCCTAGACTGTGGAACACCCAAAATCTTCGGTTGTACTGAACGAAATTGAATGAAATGTGGCTTAGATTTTAAGTTAAACACCACAAGCTACCAAACTGAAATCCTCATCAAAAACTGTGTCAGTGGTTTGCATCGGGATGCCATAACAAACCATATGACAATTCAAAAAATCTTTGTATTGTATCCAACTCCTCCAAGTAGTCGATTCCGATTAATTTTTCAAAAAACTTTAATCTATAGCTACAACCTCAATACTGCTTTATAATAGTGTAAACACAGTTATGTGCATCATTCTTTTAAATCTCTAGGCGTATCTGTTCATTCAGTTCATGTTCAAGTTCTGTGGCACATTTTTTACCGACTTATTTGCAACAACTTCCGTATCATAATCACCTCTGGCTGATCCATTGCATCTAATGAAAGTTAGATGTGACTCAAATGGTATTTATTTCAGATGTTCAGTGTTCACCAAGTGCATAAAGAAATAATGTGTACGTGTATTTATATTTTACAGAAAACTTTTCAGAATTTTCTGAAGAAATTCGGAGTTTACAAGCTCCATCGATTCGCCGTCATTTTCCCTTCCTCTTTCCCGAATTTCGTATTTTGATATTTGTTCGAAAGGAAAAAGCTCCAAAAAGAAACATTCCATATTTCATCAAAAAGGTTGCATTCCTGACGTACGGAAAGGGTCGCTAGAGGAATATGGAAAATGGGTGAGTTAAAGTCGTTGGAAAAATAGAGTATGTATACATGAAGGTACATCGTTATAGGTGATAGCTGTAATGAAGAGAAAGATTATGTCTTTAGACTTTATACCTAACAAGCTTTATAGAGTCTACGTGTATTCGATTTCTGTGGTAGATCCGGGTTTATAATAGAAATATTTATAATTAATATAATAGTTTTTTTTTTTTATTTTGTTTATTATCATTCGTGGTGTAAGCGCTAAGCGACAGAATTTTGTAAGCGCTGCCTGTATGAAGAGTATTTTATCGCTATAATTTTTATGAACCGAGGATATTACGTTTACGATTCGGTGTATCTTCGGTTTTTTATAAGCGAGAAGATGAACGAAGTGCCAATTTATTGTAAGAATATTACTTTTCGATATTTCTCGAATTCAGAATTTTGAGATTCATAATGAATTTCCAGTTCATATACCTACAAAAATACATATTAATATAATAAACGCTAAAGTTTCTGTCATCTGTCTGTGACGTTTTCATTCCTAAGCTACTTTACCAATTTTGACAAAATTTAACATGAAAATCGTTTGATAATACGGAAAGAACATAGGCTACTTTTTGTTTATTTGTTTGTCTATTGGTTTGTATGTTTCCTCATGGCTCAACAATAGTGAAACTCATTTTATTGAATTTTAATTTAGTTAAATAAAATAGGGCACACCATGTTGTAATTATGTATAAATTACTGTCTGTTTATCTTGCTGTTGGCCTATCTCTCTATCTACTTATAACTCCACAATGACGATGAATTTTGAAGAAATAAAAAAAAAACGGTTGAAACTCATTATCGTACAATATGTAGGTTACTGTTTATTTTTATTAATGTTTGTTTTTTTTATGTTTAATTCCTTATTTTGTCGGCCATGCTTATTTTTTGCTTTTTTTCAGAGCAGGAGCGGTGTTAGAGTGGGCGATGAAGAGTGAGAGGAAAGGAAAATGTGGCGGGAGGGGGGTGAAGTAGAGTGAAAGTGAAAATAAAAGAGAGAGTGGATAATCCGATCGCAACCATATAATCTATAAAATTATACGATTAATTAATAATTGTTTATTAACAAGAAAGTTATAGTAACTTCAAACGAACGATAGGATATTTCACCGTGTCTTTTGACATTACTGTATCGTATTATTATAATATTACAAATGTTATACTTAGTGACGTTGTTCGGTTGTTTAATAATTCGATTCTGTATAAACAGTTGGACGGATTTAAATGAAATTTAGCATAAAGATGGAATATACGCATATTTTACATGTCCTAGTGCGTTCTTGTCCAACAATTCACGAGAAACTGAATCCATCTTGAAAGTGGGATCGATATCGGAATCAAGAGCGATAGCGGGATTGCTGGGCGGTGCTGCGGGCAAAGCCTAGTATATGTATATATACTTAGGTATTTCCGAACGATAAAGTTTTACTTCTCAAGTTCATTTCGACATAGGTAGGTGTCTTACCTGGAAAAAATGGGATACAAAAATTCTGATAATTTATTTTGACTTGATTATATTATTGCTACGTTATTGGTTTTCAATAAAAAAATAACACTACGTAAATAAAACATGTCACTGAATACATTTTTAATCATGAACATAGTAACTTTTTCTGCGGAAAGTTGTGGTGTTCCCACTGCAAACGCGAAATACGCCAAGCAAAGCGCGGTGGTCCTGGTACTTACTATACTAAAAACAGAAACGGACCAACTTGTAATAACTCAGTCCGTATGACTTAATATAATGAACCACAAACCCACCAACCACGCGGCATAGAGCACCACCGATGCTCTATGCCGCGTACGGCCGTGCGTCCTAGGCCACGCGTACTTAGTATGCGTGCTTCGGGACGCGCAGTTCATACCGATCGGTACGCGTATACATTCCAGGTACGCGTGCCGTGGGTCCCGGGCACGCGGCGTCCCGTTGTCAGTCGGTATTCTGTGGACGATATGAGTCATGCGTTCCCTCCACCGCAGTTTGATAATGATAATTGTGTTAAATTAATACAATTGTAGGGAAAATATAAAAATTTATGGCATTCAAGGACTAGTGACTACCGAAATAATGATTTACGTGAAGATTCTTGGAAGAAAATATCTGGAATTAAAAATATCCGTATACGTATACAAAAAAAAAATGAAAAGTTTATTAACAATAAACCGTAAAGAAAGAGCCAAAAAGAAGAAAACTCTAATCACGGATTCATGTTATTGTTATTGTTTTATATATTCCAAATAAAATATATTTATTCGATTCATTGTGATTTTAATTTTTAACATTTATTTGTGTTTACAGAAACGGAAGATATATATCACTCAAAATGATTTGGATACGATAATTTCAACTTTTTAAATGATAAAAATTATCCGATTCCTACACAGGATACAGTAAATATCCTACTTTAATATTGAACAGCATTGTTGTATATTTTATTAAATAATTATTTTGCCACTTAAATGGATAGTTAGTATTAAAATGTTTAGCAAGATCTAAGCGTATACTGAAAGGATTAATAAGTAATCCTCGTGCTACGGCCTGTAGAGGCTATAAGAAATTCATGCATCTGCTGTTCTTTTGTTCTCCATGCGCATGGAATTAGTTGCCCTTCTAATTCAGCGTCACACATATTTCTCGGTACATAAATGTTATTTGACATAGAGCTATGTCGTAAATAATTGTGTAAATGGACAGTTGCCAGTACAATTTCAGATGCATTTTCTGGTTCCAATAACATTGATTTTCTAAACACTCGAAATTTAGAGCACATAATCCCAAAAGCGTTTTCAACAACTTTTCGCGCTCTACAAAGTCTATAATTAAATATTATTTTATAGGTCCTCTGTTCGAATTACCTGCAAAAGATTTTATTATATACTCACTGAGTGCAAATGCTTTGTCACGCAGAATCACGTATGGGATAACCGCAATATATGGCACTTGTAGTATTTAAGGTTTTGGTATATTTAAACGCTTGTTTTCGAGATGTTTGTTTATACAAACATTTGGAATTCTGTTTGTTAAAGAATACCAGTTTATACTGGTATTCTTAAAAACACCACCATCAGACACGTGACATTGTTAAATAAAAGTACAGAATGGCAAGACGATAGTAACACCATTTATGGATTGTACATTGTTACTGAGTTAAGGAAATACGACATCAGAACATAGGCTTATGTAAAGCAATCAATCAACAACATTATCTTTGAAGCTAACATTGGCCATATACCTGGCTCATCATATGATCATTTTACAAATCGTTATTCATCAAATTCCACACCGGAACCATCTTCACAAAGTCCATTAGAAACGACTAATCAAGAAAGTCAGAGCAGCACACCGGATAATCTCTTTGAAAATTTTTAATCAATAATTCTTATATAATTCAAATTTTGAGGATTTTTCAATAAAGTTTGTGATTTTTGAGAGGCTTTACAAATTCATTGTTTGAGTTTGTTAAGTTACAAACTCAAACAATGTTACCTTAACATAATCTTGGAGAGCATCTGCTATAGCGTCACATACTTCAACAACAGTACTCGAAATAGACTGAATTGAAATGCGAAACAAATATTATAAGCTGGTAAATGAATAACCAGTAGCCAGATGTCAAAGCCAACCTTTCTTTTGGTGTTATCGCTTCACGGCAGTTTGTATTCATTTTCTTAATTTTAGGTTCAATTTTTTGAAAAAATAATCAAAATTTTGCATGAATATTTTAGTAAAATTTGTGTTGTGTTCTTCGTAATTTATATCGTACATAAGTTTGTTTCCATATTGAAATCGGCCACTATATATATTTTTTAACCCACCAACGTGGTTTCCTCTTTTTATTACGTAAAATATAATTTATTACGATAAATGCAGTTGCAGCTGTGGCCTTTCGCCTCGCTAGCATAGCCGCGCCTGGTTAGCTGCGCATAGTGAATCTGGTTGGCATCGGCTACGCGTATTCGATTATAGCAGTCCGTTAAACATGTCACGCATACTCTTGGGTACGCGTAACGAGCACGCGTCCCTCGGAACGCGCCGTCCGTACACCGGAAATTTGTATAAATATGTTGTTATTTAATGTTTCCTCATATAATAGACAATTAAGTTTTTAATTATCTCTGATGTTTAGTTTATACTATTTAACAGTCTGTAGAGAACTTGTATAAAATTATTAATTTGATACAAGTTCTGACTCAAGCTGTATTCAGTTCTATTTAAATTAATATTGATATTGTACTTGAGGAGTTGTATTCAAGGACATCTCCTTACTCAAGTATTAATTAGGTAACTAGCTAAGTCAGACTAACATCTCTTACAGTTCCTTTGAGTACGAAAAACGGTATTTACTTGCGAACTAAATTTCTGTTAAAATGATATTATAATTAGATAAGTTCTTATCTAATTATAATATCATTTTCCTAACATAATGCCATACGTTATTATAATGCAGTGTCCAATTGTATGATACTTTATTATAAACATATGTTGTCCATCAGTCTTTTGTTGTTTAAAACTATTATGTCGGAAAATCTATACATACCTATGTATAGATTTTCCATCATATAGGTATTAGTATACTTCCAAATAGGTATTTGGAAGTAATTCCTCTCGTAACTTTACCGCCATTTGTTACCTCAACATATTATAAACCACAAAGTATCTATCTGTCCGTTTTGTTTATGAGCTTATAACTTGAGAACCAACTATTTCAATTTTGTGATTCTTCTTTAGAATAAGAATACTTTATTTCGATGGATTTTAATATACCTCTAAATTTAGAGTCTTTTGGTGAAATATTGATTTACAGAAATCATAAAAAAAGCTAACTTTCTTAACTTCACAATTTTTTTCTATATTAATAGCAGAAATTCAAAGTTTAGTAACGTTACCTATGCTTTTAATAATGCGTAGTTGAAGACGTAAGCTAGTTGTAATATTTTATTTCCAAAAATTGCATCTGTGCGTGCTGAATCACTACCGCTTATTGAGAATGTTATGAGATAATACTTATATTATTTCTAGTTTTCTTTCTACATAATAGTTGAGACCGCTCGCTGTTACGTCATGAAGACGTAATACGAGTTCCTTTTTCGCTCACATTAAACGCATCCTAGTTTAACTCTCGACTTTACCTGTCAACTCTGATGCTGATCTCGATCCTGCTGTACCTTATACCGCTTGGGGACTATGCGACCTCCCATCAATACCCGAATTTCCAAAATCGAATCTGTAGTTCTAGACATTAACAAACAATTTTACCTATAATATTGGATGACATCAAGTAAACATTTATTAAAAGTACACATTGTAGATGTAAGATGATAAACTGGAAAATGCTTACGCTCGCGTCGGTGAAGCCTTGGACGTTTCTACAGTACTGGGAGCTTAAGATTAAAGAGCGCCCAAACACGGCCTGCTTTTAGGTCGACCCCTAAAACGTGCAGCGGGCGACGCTCGCAGGTCGTAGGTAATTTTGGTGGCAGAATTTTATTGTAAGGGCACCGACGTAGGCACATTACGAGCCGTAACTTGTGAGATGTTATCAGTAGAAATTTATTTGTCAGCACTAAGTGGATAAACATCTATAAACTGTTGAAGGCCAAGGGCTCTGTAGTTTTTCGGTGTAGGGATGTTCAAAACGTATTTTATATTTGTAGGATGTAACTCGATTCTGCAATAATTGTGTTTTACGCTATTCTGGTTTTGTAATGACCAATAATAAGTTGCTATAATTTAAACGGTTAGCAAAATATTTGTATTTTAGTGAGCAGTAAAATCTATTTGGTCAACCAAAATGGATAGTTGAACACAAAATTATGGTCGACAATCATTATTAAATCAATTAGCAATAAATATCACACCGGACTGCTCCAATTTTTTTCGAATAACCAACTGAATATATTGGCTGCATGAAGTGAGTCACGTTTAATGAAATTCTCATAAAAAATTCTGATCAGATGGTAAAGTATCAGTCCAAGCACAAGACTATGAGACCGGTTCGTGTCCGATTCGTACTCATTAGCTAATCGTAAGTTTTCTTCATTGACTTCACTACTATTACGCATTACAAATGACACCAATCACAAAATATCAAAAAGCATACAAGTCACTTTTAAACACGTCAATAACATTACAACTTGATTGCAACTAATCGCCGAATGACAATACTCGCATGAGATTGGCCGTTCGTGTCACGCGACTGCTTTTCCCTCAGCCGACTTTAACAAAAGCTGTCGATTTTTTCATACAACACAATTCATTTATTTTTTAAAATGAACAAATTTTTTAACCGCGTTGGACATTTTTTGAGATGGGAACAAACTATTGGACTCGCGACACTGTTACCGTTACGTAACCGACACCTATGTATATAATTATATACATATATTGTGTATGTACATACGTAGATACACATGCAAGTTGCCATTTTTTAACATCAGAAAAACCATTGAACTCGCGACACTGTTACCGTTACGTAACCGACACCTATGTATATAAGTATGTACATATATTGTGTATGTACGCACATAAATGCGCATGATGTTGGCATTTTATCAGAAGGGAAAAAACCATCGAACTCGCGACACTGTTACCGTTACGTAACCGACACCTATGTATATAATTATATACATATATTGTGTATGTACATACGTAGATACACATGCAAGTTGCCATTTTTTAACATCAGAAAAACCATTGAACTCGCGACACTGTTACCGTTACGTAACCGACACCTATGTATATAAGTATGTACATATATTGTGTATGTACGCACATAAATGCGCATGATGTTGGCATTTTATCAGAACCATCGAACTCGCGACACTGTTACCGTTACGTAACCGACACCTATGTATATAATTATATACATATATTGTGTATGTACATACGTAGATACACATGCAAGTTGCCATTTTTAACATCAGAAAACCATTGAACTCGCGACACTGTTACCGTTACGTAACCGACACCTATGTATATAAGTATGTACATATATTGTGTATGTACGCACATAAATGCGCATGATGTTGGCATTTTATCAGAGGAAAAACCATCGAACTCGCGACACTGTTACCGTTACGTAACCGACACCTGTATATAATTATATACATATATTGTGTATGTACATACGTAGATACACATGCAGTTGCCATTTTTAACATCAGAAAACCATTGAACTCGCGACACTGTTACCGTTACGTAACCGACACCTATGTATATAATTATATACATATATTGTGTATGTACATACGTAGATACACATGCAAGTTGCCATTTTTAACATCAGAAAACCATTGAACTCGCGACACTGTTACCGTTACGTAACCGACACCTATGTATATAAGTATGTACATATATTGTGTATGTACGCACATAAATGCATGATGTTGGCATTTTATCAGAAGGAAAAACCATCGAACTCGCGACACTGTTACCGTTACGTAACCGACACCTATGTATATAATTATATACATATATTGTGTATGTACATGCGTAGATACACATGCAAGTTGCCATTTTTAACATCAGAAAACCATTGAACTCGCGACACTGTTACCGTTACGTAACCGACACCTATGTATATAATTATATACATATATTGTGTATGTACATACACATACAAGTTGGCATTTTAACATCAGAAAACCATTGAACTCGCGACACTGTTACCGTTACGTAACCGACACCTATGTATATAATTATATACATATATTGTGTATGTACATACGTACACATGCATGTTGGCATTTTTAACATCAGAAAACCATTGAACTCGCGACACTGTTACCGTTACGTAACCGACACCTATGTATATAATTATATACATATATTGTGTATGTACATACGTAGATACACATGCAAGTTGCCATTTTTTAACATCAGAAAAACCATTGAACTCGCGACACTGTTACCGTTACGTAACCGACACCTATGTATATAATTATATACATATATTGTGTATGTACATACGTAGATACACATGCATGTTGGCATTTTAACATCAGAAAACCATTGAACTCGCGACACTGTTACCGTTACGTAACCGACACCTATGTATATAAGTATGTACATATATTGTGTATGTACGCACATAAATGCGCATGATGTTGGCATTTTATCAGAAGGGAAAAAACCATCGAACTCGCGACACTGTTACCGTTACGTAACCGACACCTATGTATATAATTATATACATATATTGTGTATGTACATACGTAGATACACATGCAAGTTGCCAATTTTTAACATCAGAAAAACCATTGAACTCGCGACACTGTTACCGTTACGTAACCGACACCTATGTATATAATTATATACATATATTGTGTATGTACATACGTAGATACACATGCAAGTTGCCATTTTTTAACATCAGAAAAACCATTGAACTCGCGACACTGTTACCGTTACGTAACCGACACCTATGTATATAAGTATGTACATATATTGTGTATGTACGCACATAAATGCGCATGATGTTGGCATTTTATCAGAAGGGAAAAAACCATCGAACTCGCGACACTGTTACCGTTACGTAACCGACACCTATGTATATAATTATATACATATATTGTGTATGTACGCGTAGATACACATGCATGTTGGCATTTTAACATCAGAAAAACCATTGAACTCGCGACACTGTTACCGTTACGTAACCGACACCTATGTATATAATTATATACATATATGTGTATGTACATACGTAGATACACATGCATGTTGGCATTTTTAACATCAGAAAAACCATTGAACTCGCGACACTGTTACCGTTACGTAACCGACACCTATGTATATAAGTATGTACATATATTGTGTATGTACGCACATAAATGCGCATGATGTTGGCATTTTAGAAGGGGAAAAACCATCGAACTCGCGACACTGTTACCGTTACGTAACCGACACCTATATATATAATTATATACATATATTGTGTATGTACATATAGATACACATGCAAGTTGGCATTTTTAACATCAGAAAACCATTGAACTCGCGACATTGTTACCGTTACGTTACAGACACCTGTGTATGTAAGTATGTACATATATTGTGTATGTACGCACATAAATGCGCATGATGTTGGCATTTTATCAGAAGGGAAAAACCATTGAACTCGCGACACTGTTACCGTTACGTAACAGACACCTGTGTATATAAGTATGTACATATATTGTGTATGTACGCACATAAATGCGCATGATGTTGGCATTTTATCAGAAGGGAAAAAACCATCGAACTCGCGACACTGTTACCGTTACGTAACCGACACCTATGTATATAATTATATACATATATTGTGTATGTACATACGTAGATACATGCATGTTGGCATTTTTAACATCAGAAAACCATTGAACTCGCGACACTGTTACCGTTACGTAACCGACACCTATGTATATAATTATATACATATATTGTGTATGTACATACGTAGATACACATGCATGTTGGCATTTTTAACATCAGAAAACCATTGAACTCGCGACACTGTTACCGTTACGTAACCGACACCTATGTATATAAGTATGTACATATATTGTGTATGTACGCACATAAATGCGCATGATGTTGGCATTTTATCAGAAGGGAAAAAACCATCGAACTCGCGACACTGTTACCGTTACGTAACAGACACCTGTGTATATAAGTATGTACATATATTGTGTATGTACGCACATAAATGCGCATGATGTTGGCATTTTATCAGAAGGGAAAACCATCGAACTCGCGACATTGTTACCGTTACGTTACAGACACCTGTGTATGTAAGTATGTACATACATTGTGTATGTAAGTACATATATACACATGCATGTTGGCATTTTTTAAGATGGGAAAAAACCATTGAACTCGCGACACTATTACCGTTACGTAACCGATACCTATGTATATAAGTATGTACATATATTGTGTATGTACGCACATAAATGCGCATGATGTTGGCATTTTATCAGAAGGGAAAAAACCATCGAACTCGCGACACTGTTACCGTTACGTAACAGACACCTGTGTATATAAGTATGTACATATATTGTGTATGTACGCACATAAATGATGTTGGCATTTTATCAGAGGGAAAACCATCGAACTCGCGACACCGTTACCGTTACAGACACCTGTGTATATAAGTATGTACATATATTGTGTATGTACGCACATAAATGCGCATGATGTTGGCATTTTATCAGAAGGAAAAACCATTGAACTCGCGACACTGTTACCGTTACGTAACAGACACCTCTGTATATAAGTATGTACATATATTGTGTATGTACGCACATAAATGCGCATGATGTTGGCATTTTATCAGAAGGGAAAAACCATCGAACTCGCGACACTGTTACCGTTACGTAACCGACACCTATGTATATAATTATATACATATATTGTGTATGTACATACGTAGATACACATGCATGTTGCATTTTAACATCAGAAAACCATTGAACTCGCGACACTGTTACCGTTACGTAACCGACACCTGTATATAATTATATACATATATTGTGTATGTACATACGTAGATACACATGCATGTTGGCATTTTTAACATCAGAAAAACCATTGAACTCGCGACACTGTTACCGTTACGTAACCGACACCTATGGTATGTACATATATTGTGTATGTACGCACATAAATGCGCATGATGTTGGCATTTTATCAGAAGGGAAAAACCATCGAACTCGCGACACTGTTACCGTTACGTAACCGACACCTATGTATATAATTATATACATATATTGTGTATGTACATACATGCACATGCATTTGGCATTTTTAACATCAGAAAACCATTGAACTCGCGACACTGTTACCGTTACGTAACCGACACCTATGTATATAAGTATGTACATATATTGTGTATGTACGCACATAAATGCGCATGATGTTGGCATTTTATCAGAAGGGAAAAAACCATCGAACTCGCGACACTGTTACCGTTACGTAACAGACACCTGTGTATATAAGTATGTACATATATTGTGTATGTACGCACATAAATGCGCATGATGTTGGCATTTTATCAGAAGGGAAAAACCATCGAACTCGCGACATTGTTACCGTTACGTTACAGACACCTGTGTATGTAAGTATGTACATACATTGTGTATGTAAGTACATATATACACATGCATGTTGGCATTTTTTAAGATGGGAAAAAACCATTGAACTCGCGACACTATTACCGTTACGTAACCGATACCTATGTATATAAGTATGTACATATATTGTGTATGTACGCACATAAATGCGCATGATGTTGGCATTTTATCAGAAGGGAAAACCATCGAACTCGCGACACTGTTACCGTTACGTAACAGACACCTGTGTATATAAGTATGTACATATATTGTGTATGTACGCACATAAATGCGCATGATGTTGGCATTTTATCAGAAGGGAAAAACCATCGAACTCGCGACATTGTTACCGTTACGTTACAGACACCTGTGTATGTAAGTATGTACATATATTGTGTATGTACGCACATAAATGCGCATGATGTTGGCATTTTATCAGAAGGGAAAAACCATTGAACTCGCGACACTGTTACCGTTACGTAACAGACACCTGTGTATATAAGTATGTACATATATTGTGTGTGTACGCACATAAATGCGCATGATGTTGGCATTTTATCAGAAGGGAAAAACCATCGAACTCGCGACACTGTTACCGTTACGTAACAGACACCTGTGTATATAAGTATGTACATATATTGTGTGTGTACGCACATAAATGCGCATGATGTTGGCATTTTATCAGAAGGGAAAAACCATCGAACTCGCGACACTGTTACCGTTACGTAACAGACACCTGTGTATATAAGTATGTACATATATTGTGTATGTACGCACATAAATGCGCATGATGTTGGCATTTTATCAGAAGGGAAAAACCATCGAACTCGCGACATTGTTACCGTTACGTTACAGACACCTGTGTATGTAAGTACATATATACACATGCATGTTGGCATTTTTTAAGATGGGAAAAAACCATTGAACTCGCGACACTATTACCGTTACGTAACCGATACCTATGTATATAAGTATTTAGATTTATTGGCCCCGTTTACACGAAGTTTGTACGAGAATCGAGTTTGGGCTCAAATGCATTGATGATATAACTATATATAATATAAACGTATATTGTGTATATACGTACAACATAGATATATATATAGTCATGTGGGAACTTTTCGTATTGTATTTGTAAATTTACGGTTTAAGCAATAGATTGCAATTTTTGTATGTAAAATAATATGCATTATTTTTCATGTACAATACCGCATGAAATGAAAATTGTAATATAATTTTTGTAGTAGCAGTTTATAATAATGATTAAAAACACTTTATTTAAAAGTATTTCCTGCACAATAAAATATTTCCTAAAGGTTCAAAAAATATTTCCTGATGATTCAAAAAATACACACGTAATTCTTTAAGTTTTCAATTCTGGCGGCACTGCCGGAGTGCGACGTTTTTTTATTTCCATAATCCGCTGAATGCATACAAATGTTTAACATAAATTAAGAAGTAAAAATTGGTCGACTTATATTTTTTTATTACATCGCTGCCCATTTTTGTAAATATGCAGACCTACCAGATGATAGTAGGTATGTTTTTTTGCTGTTGGCCTATCATGTAATTTTGCTGTTGGCCTATCATGTAATTTTGCTGACCAAGTAATCATTTTGCAGTGCAACTGTTTATTAAAGAGACATATAGCTACAAGCTAACTATTATTTGGTTAATGTTTTGACCCTATTAATATTGTTTGCAGAACAAAGAATGCAGTTTGATTTTTATTTATAGCAAGCAAAGTATTTGTACACTCTCCAAACGATTTAAGAAAAGATGTTTGTTGTCAACCAAATTAAATAATAGCGAACAATTTAATTATATCCTATAATGAAATACGTTGTATATTCACAAAGGAAGAGTTTGTTTACAATAATAACGCGTTTAAAACAATTAGTTATCGGTTTTAAATGGAGATGTTTTCCAGTCCCGAGAACGCCAGCACCTACAACGAATCACCTCACTAAAATCAACTTTCGACTTTACTTCCCTAACTCAATTCCAGGCACGTCAGAAACATGAGCATTATTTACCGCTCGAACAAAATATCATAAGATGTTGAAGGTACGGTTTGAAACAGACCAAAGTGACGGTAAATTATTTATTTCTTGTATTATCCATCTCTTAATTCTGAAAATGAATAAAATTACTTTCTGTTTCCGTGTTATTTTTTTTTTCTGAAAGAGAATACTAATTACATTTATATTTTTATTTAAAGTAATTTTCATATTTTATTATTATTTTTAATTAAAAAAATTGGTTGCCTGTAAAGTCGGTATACGGGCGAAAGTTTTACGTGACAACGACTTTGAGTGGTAAAATCATTTTAATGTGAATATTCATTCGTATAGTAGGAAGAAGGATGAAATAATAGTAACAATTTAAAACATTTATTTATACAAAGAATTATATTTAAAACATTAATTTATACAAAGAATCTCGCACTGAATTTCATATTAACTAAATTTTATTTTACCTTTACACATACATACGTATTTATATACAAATATACATACAATAACTTGCAATACATTTGCGTCTCTGTCTCTCTCTCTTAGGCGGGCTAACTGTGCTCGAGTGGAAGGGACGCGTGCCTTTCACTTTTTATGTCTGTCTCTCTCGCTCTTAGGCGGGCTAACCATGCCCGAGTGGAAGGGACGCGTGCCTCTCACTCGCTCTCATTGTGAGCGCATAACGTGAGCGGAGCGTAACGCAGTTTCTTGAAGTGTCACCCGGCAAACCAATTTATAAGACGTTGTCACGTCAAAAAAAAAACCTAAATCTTTTCCTTTATTGAGGTTGAAGCACTTCAATTTCTACGTTATATTCGAACATTTTCGTCTCTACCGCCTTGGCTTGGCTTAGCTTAAGTCTGTACGGATTAAAGTGTTCTACAAGATACACAGCGAGTGTTTTATTTTGGTATAACTTAGAAGTTCACTCGTCAATCCAGCAGTAGTTACGATTTGAATACGGTGCAATTTGACTAAAGCTGACGCTTATATCATTTAGCTACTACCGCTTAAAAGTTTAGTATAACGTATTGTAATACAGTGTAGGGTAATACATTGTATTGTAGACCAAGACTAGAGTTGAAAGCGAGGTCGAGGTTGGCACTAGAATAGGATTTGTATATACGTGGAATCCAATACCTAGCTGTAGATATCTCATCCACCCATTCAAGGCCCGGACGGCTAGCTAACATTTCATAATAACAATTAATTAACCTTCAGTTTTAATGCGGGTTAACTTTGAATCAAACTTATATAAGTGTATGAATTATCAAAATTTGTTTTAAATGAAATAAATTGAAAACGCCACTCAACGTGTAATTGGTTGGGTCTGCCTCAGGTTCCTAATTATCGTTATCATTAAATTAAAGATAAGAAAGTCGTTAGCGTGCGGGTTAGGGGGCTTCTACTTCCCCGATTCGTTTGAAGGCTTCCCTCGTTTGAACTATTATGCAGTAATTTGTATAATTGAAAGGCATTTTATATCCAATAGGAACCAAAGTATCCGTCGGAATGAGTTGGCGGATTGTAGTTCTAATGGGACCATGGCGTGGTTCTAATTGCACGAAATTGATAAAAAAAATTGCTACTGAAACAGTAGAAGAAATCCTGATACGTTGAACGCTATCTAACACAGATATGATCCATATACAAACATTTCACATTAAAATGTAATGAATGGTGATATTTGTTTATCCAATAATATTGGGCAAAACTTATACTAATGAAGGTTAAAAGTTCCGTAATAGTGAAGCGCACGCGCTACTTGTTTGACACACATACGTATCTATATCTCGTATTGTATTTTGTGTGTCAGGTTTCGTCACTCTACCGCTAAGGCATACTCACCCTCTCACAACCATTTTGGTTAAGGTCGAGAGGCTTGGATCTAAAGCCCTTCACACTGGCCAGTTCGGGTGGGAGCTGCCAGCGACTGATGTCGCCATTGAGCTAAAAATGTCCGAAACCGGCGACTTAACGCTTCACACTCTCCAAGGTCTGAGGCTGCCGGCTCTCCGATGTATGGAGTGTCTGGTACAATTTGAGATAAGTTAAAAACCAATTTGTAAATTCATCCGTGGTCGAGTTTGAACCCAGTACGTCTCGTTTGGAAGTCAACTGATCCTCCACCGCTCTTATGGACTTATAGACGCCTGTACGGTATTAAATGTGTATTCCCGACGATGTCACAAATACTATATAAGTCGACTTTACGGTAATTGGTCACTAGTCACTATTCTACTACTGAGAAGAGGTGGAAAAAAACAAGAAAGATTTAGATGTGTGTTATGGATACAGCTCACAGAATCAGTGAGCTGAGTGGCAATAGGCAGGCTACGTCGCTCGTAGAATCGGTAATCGCAGGGAGAAGAAAGGTTCTCGAGTGGCGATCACGAACTGGATGTCGCGACGTCGATGGCCTACCATCAGGTGGACCATCTACCACCATCGAGGTGGAGACTTGCTACAGGTGGCCCAGGACAGGCCATCGTACAAATCTAGGAGGAGACTTACATCCAGAAGTTCAATGGCTGAAGAGATTGTTTACAACAGTCGATCAGAATCGAAATTTTCGAGCTGAGTTAGAAAGGGGCACTAGCATCACTTCCGCATGAACAATTTGTATTTTAATGAAGTGAAAGAAAGTTCCAGCAGCATGCATTTTAATTTTTCTATACTACTTAGAATAAAAGTAAGTTTTGCCGATTTGATGCATGTATATTTTGTACAGTTGATTTGCCTTTGTAATCGAAAGAATAGTTATATAGTTATTAAAGAAGTATCTTAAATATTAAGAATATTTATTAAGTGTCTCTTATATTACGTTTGAATGAAAAATTAATTGAGTGTATTGAATCGTAATTTCCACTTGAATATTAATTTTAAATTAATTAAATTTTACTTTTATTTAGTGCCACAAACTCACGATTTGTTGAGGTAGAACGCTGTTTAACTTTAAGCATTTTTCTGGAACAGGTCTCGGAGGTAAAATTTATTGAAGGTTCAACATCTCGGAAAATTCAATAGCATCATTAATTTTGTAGCGCAAGCTCTTTTCTTCAAATAATATGTTCTTATATATACTTATTATTAGTACGGAATAAATACAACGGCAATTTAATACTCGAAACTTATAATAGAATTAGAATTATAAAGATAAAGAAACGTTATTGCATTTAATTCAATTTTAACTATTTTAACTAAATATCTGATATTACCATGGAAACGAGATATTCAGATTGAATACTGACCGTGTTTGGTTTATGTAGGGAGACATTCATTTATTATGTGAACTTAAAATTACACTAAATCTCACTGGGGAGATCAATAGGAAACCAAATTTGAATCCCTCCAATCAATGTATACATAACATGACGCCATATTTAGCTTCAGCCGCAAAATATTACGTAATTTGTTACTTGAAAAAAAATCTAAATATTCTCTTGAACTATAATATATCTAATCTATAATATATCTTATGAATGTTTAATCAGTACTTTATCTTATAATTAATGTCCAAATAAAACGCTGTAAGTAAATGATTATAGAATTCAATTTAAAATTCGATATTTAGAAGTTGTAAAATATATTATGGAGGACCACTTTTTTTACTTTTGTAAATCACAAATGTTTCGATAAAAATGAACCGATCGATCAATTTATGAACTTACATCATTCAATGTAACTTATTAGGAATAGAACTAATTAGGTTCTGGAATTTATCGGTCCAATATTTTAAAAGTCATTTGAAAATACGTATTATCAAAACCTTTTGAGGTTTGTCAGAATCTATACAATCGATCGATGTCAAATTTTCAGTTAATCAAAATTCAGTGAAGCCCTTTAAAATGCCGTATGTATAATTATAAAAGGCTTATTTGCTAGAAATACGTTCACATATTCAAGACCTACATATACTCGTGCATGCGCGCGCACACACACACACTCGCCCATGAACGGATATTCCTTTTGAAATGATTAGGAAAGCTTTCTAATATCTCAATACGTCGACTGCCAACGAGATCCCAACTTTTGAAAATTGGAGTAAAAACAATAATTTTCACCGGGAAGTCAAAAAATGGTAAACATTAATTAATTACTAAAAACAGAAACCGGCTCGCGGGCCGTCGTCACCGGCGGCGAGCGCCTGCATTTCCGTAGCGGATCTATAGTTGAATATTTTTCTTTTGTAGCTGTGGCTTATACACTTTTATTTTCTTTTTATGTGCATTCCCGGGTTTTACTTTTTAATTAATGTTCGTTGGCCTACAGCAGTTATATATAAACGTATTGAAGTGATCCATGATAAATTCATAGCATTTCGTATTTGCGAATAATAATTATTTGTTATATTCAATAATTATATATAGAAATTGTCCGTATTAAGATTTAATTTAGAACTCATTAACGTCTTTCATCAAATAACTTATAAAATGTAATTCTTTAATTTTTATCAAGTTAATTGTTTCGAACTTTATTCATTATATTTTTTATATATCAATGAACATAAATCGAGTTAAATCTCATTTTTTGGCATGTGAAAATCTGTTTGGAAATCTAATAAGTTGATGAGACCAATACACACGCGGTTTTATTAGCTAAAACCATTGGTATTTTAGTTCTGATATAGCGAGGTAAAAATGCCAGCCAAAATGTCCCACATTCATTTTCCTATGTACATCACAAAATATTATTGTTTTGGATTTCATATAAATTCTACGACCAAACTGTAATCTGAAACTTAACACAATTACACTTATAAGAATTATTAGCCGAAACCTTCAAAAGTAATCCTAATTAGGTTTTTTAATGTGTGTTTGAAGACTTTTTTCTAATAGTAAATAATTACAGTTCAAAATTAATGATGAAAGTCACATTTCAAACCATATCTTCAGATCTAAAATGGTTCTTCAAGATAAATGTAATTATAAAAACATGAATTTTATACACTTGTTTCACGATGTCTCATTGACTTTAATTTTGCTACAGGAGGAAATCCCGTTTCGTACTAAAATACAGACTAGTCGTAACAAACGCAACTATAAGGTATTATCAATTGAATACATTAACGGACCCAAATCGTCCCATTTTGTTCCTTTTTATTTTGTTGAAAGATCGGTATTGATTCGATATCTCACATTTATACTTTAATGCTCACCTTAAGTAGTTACAAACAATAAATTCCTACAACAAACTTCCAACTTTAACTTTTTCTGCCTTAAATGGTTTCGAGTCAAAGTTCAGGCGAAGGCTATAAAGTGTAGATACTGAAATAAAGCAAGAAATGTTCAATTTTTTCGGTAATTATTAGTAAAAAATAAAATTAATTATTATATAGTGTAGGAGAAAAAGTTTTTTCGTATTTCATATACAAATTCAAGATAACTTCGCGTCATATTTTATTTATATTTAATTGTAATATATACATGCCATTTTGTTCAATAACTTGTTACCATTTTGTAGGTAGTGATATAGTACCACTGCTTTAGGAATTTTGGGATTTCTGATTAAAAAACTGCGACAAATAATTTTGACAGTCCTCTCTTGATGTTCACCTAATACTACCTAAAGAATTCTGTAGAAACTGAAACAGATGAAAATCTGAGGGTCCAAGGTCAGGACTATATGGTGGATGCAAATACACTTTCCAACTAAACTCTCAATATTTATTGAGTGGACAAAGATCTGTGTGGTTTGGCATTATCATGGTGAGAAATCACACTCTTTCTGTTCCAATCAATTCCAGCCTTTTTTTTTCTACTTCTTGCTTAAGTCTCATCAGCCGTTGGCAGAGATGCGAATCGACTGTTTTGCCGGCGGTAGGAACTGATAATGAATAATGCCCTTCCAGTCACACCTTACACACAGCATGAACTTATTATGAATTGATCCGGCTTTTGCTATAAGCTGTGGAGCTTGCTTGCCTTTTGATTATGATTTTTTTGCACTTTCTTGTCGTACGTAATCCAATTTTCATCACCAGTGTTCAATATCTTCAAAAATGGTTTGGTTTTATTACGTTTCAGTGGAGAATTACAAATGAATAAACGATTAAATAGATTTCTTTCAGTGAGGTAGTATGGGACCCAAGTATTGAGCTTTTTTGTATATTGAACTTTTTTTCAAATGAATCAAAACTATTTGTGCTCAATTACCAGCTCTTCAGCTATGTGGTAAGAACTAATATGCTGATCTTGCTCTATTTTTTCCAAAATGGCATCGACTTTATTCGTAACAGGTCGACCAGAGCGAGGTTGATCTTTGACATCAAAATTACCGAATTGAAAATTCTTGCACCAGTTTTGTGCTACTCTCACCAACACTGCACTACGTTCATAAACGTCATAAACTTTTTTCGCGGTTTGCGTCGTATTTTTCCCTTTTTTGTACTGAAACTTCAAAACGTATCGAATTTTTATATAAGATTCACTCTAATTCAATCTAAGTTAGTTTCATTTTGGTGGATTGAAAAATAATTGAAAAATGGCGAGACACCGTCTTTACTTTTTATTTTTCTTTTTCTAAAATGTCACCTATTTAATGGTATCAAAACCAGCCAGATACAAAAAACACAACCAAAGAGATTTTACTACAACTTTTTCTTATAAAACACGAAAAAACCCTTTCCCAGACCTAAAATAGTATTTCACAAATATTATATATATTTATAATATCTCCATAAAGGATTCTATTCCATTTATTTCCATTTTATTCCTGACGTTAAGTTTATTTAATCACGAACGCATTGTTTTCCATGCAGATGCAAGTTAAATAAAATTAATGTTGTGAAAGAAAGTTAGTTATTTTGCAAAGTACGAAGCGAAGTTTGCTATCGCTCAACTAGCAGGCGACGTGTTATTCAAAGCATTTCCTTCCTATGCCATTCTATGGAATTCCCCGTTGGCTCGTTCTTCAAATAAAACCCAAGGCTTTATGAATGCATGTATGGGTATTTCTCAACAAATTAACTTTGTACGAGTTACTTCAATAACAAAATTGTAAAAGGATTTTTTACTTTTCTCTAATACTTATTCGTCTATAATATGTGCAAACACTTGATCCAGACTGTTCATGATAATACGATTTTTTTTACATACATATATAATTATGAACGAAAATTGTTAAAACCAAAAAAAATGAGTTCAAAGACAACACACGATATTTTTTACAAAAAAGCTAAGAAAATACATAGTGGCATGCGTACTTCTAAATTTCTTACCCTCTGCTATTCGTTTAAGGTAGATTTGAATTTCTTTTTACTTCCTTTTTAAGTCTCAAATTTAATCATGCGTCACTCAAGATTATTTTTGAGACACAATCAATGCGAACATTTGTTTCTTCTCTGATAAGTAACCCTGATCGACGTGGTCATACCAGAACGTTTTCTCCGTCTTCGAACAAATTGTAACCCTGACCAGTAGCGGTATCAGAATTTAAAGCGGGATGGGATCAGAATCGAGAGTCGGAACCAGGCTCGAAATCGAGAACGAGACCGGAGTTGGAAGCGAGTGTGGGACAGGGGTTAAAAGCGAGTGTGGGACAGGGGTTAAAAGCGAGTGTGGGACAGGGGTCAAAAGCGAGTGTGGGACAGGGGTTTAAAGCGAGTGTGGGACAGGGGTTAAAAGCGAGTGTGGGACAGGGGTTAAAAGCAGAGTATGGGACAGGGGTTAAAAGCGAGTGTGGGATGGGGTTCAATACAGAGTATAGGACAGGGTTAAAGTGAGTGTGGGACAGGGAGTTAAACAGGTGTGGGACAGGGTTAAAGTGAGTGTGGGACAGAAGTTAAAGCAGGTGTGGGACAGGGTTAAAGCGAATGTGGGACAGGGTTAAAAGCAGGAGTGTGGGACAGGGGTTAAAGCGGGGTGTGGGACAGGGTTAAAGCAAAGTGTGGGACAGGGTTAAAGAGGTGTGGGACAGGGTTAAAGCGGAGTGTGGGACAGGGGTTAAAGCAGGAGGTGTGGGACAGGGGTTAAAAGCGAGTGTGGGACAGGGGTTAAAAGCGAGTGTGGGACAGGGGTTAAAAGCGAGTGTGGGACAGGGGTTAAAAACAAAAGCAGAATTGCAAGCGGAAACGAGATTGGAAAGCAATCGAAATCGGAATTGACAACGAGATAGTTCAATATAAAAGATGAAGGAGCCAATTGTACGTCCACACGAGGACAACCGCAGAAGGAAAGCTAGTCCACTATATAGGCTATATAAAATGTTGACGTCTCTCATATCAGTAAGATATGTATAAGCTTTAGTCAGACAGCTTGTTCCTTTCCACTTTTTTTTTTAGAATTACTATTACTATTAAACTAATGTAAACTAAAGTGCACCAGCAAAAGAGCGATCTACGTCCTTTTGTTGAGAAGCGCAGTTTTTCGGCAAAAACTCAAAAACAGTATATCCAATCATGTTTAAAATAATTTTCGTTGAAAGTATTTATTAAGCGTTACTTTCGTTATTTTTTTCATATTTTTTGGACATACGGTTTAGAAAATAGTGGCGGTGCACTCAATTTTTGCTACTTTCGAAGTGATTATTTTCGAAATAATTCACATAATCAGAAAAAATGCTCATAAACATTAAAATGTTTTTAAAAGAACTATCGAAGTATCGCACGTTGACGTTTGCTGAAAAATAGAAATATTTATTTTTGTTATTTAACCACCAAATTAAGTAGCGGCTTATACTAGACACCTATGGTGTAAATCTTATCAATAAACATATTGCAGTTTTTGAGTTAAATGCCTGTGGCAAAGGACGGACGGACACGACGAAACTATAAGAGTTCGGTTTTCGCCATTTTGACTCGGAACCCTAAAAATGGATTGAGTTGTGACCTGGCCCATGTGTGATAAGACATCGCCGACGGTGCCGCTCTGGCCCGACTTCCGCGGAAGGCCGGAACACCGACAACGAGCTACGGCTACTCGTTGGAGCGTCAGTCTGCCTGACCGAAACATGACGGTCTTAGTCGCCATCTTTATCGCGGCTAACTTCAACCCGGGCACATAATTTATAATTGGACAGTCGACGTAAAATTCGACGTGTTATAATGGGGGACAGAAACCAACGAGCAAAATTTTCTAGGTGTTGTACAAAACGCAAAATGGAATAAAGAAAAATATTGGATCCATATGGGCACTCCTTACAGATCTGATAATAATAATTTTTTGACGTATGGATGGGCCCCGTATGGCTGCACAGGAAAACGCACGCAGACATACTCACGGGCTATCCAAAATAATATCCGCAGTGGATCCTATGGCCAAAACTCAATTATTATTACGCTCAAACTATAGCGTACTTTAGTAAATTATGACTCCCAATTTTAAGGATTTTTTTTAGAGATACCTCATGAATAAAGTAAGTGATTTTTAATAATAAGACTTTATTTTAATAACAAACTTATTATATCATATAAAATAAATTAGTGCATTAATACAAAGCGACCGAAACATACACTGCGAAATGACATCTGTGCGCTATACACTGACGATACTAAAATTGTGTTACATTATTTATAAATAATGTTATAACACAATTACATCATATTATAATGTAAATGTGAAATACAAATTGGTTTATTTCCTATTTAAATACATCACTGAATGTTTTACAATGAATAATCCAAACAAATTTCATTATAAACACAATAAAATTGAAATTGAACGGCCTATACACGACGTGTATAGGTCGTGTATTACACGTTATGGTAGGTCCAGAAGTTTCGCTGCACGGCGACGGAAGTTGACACTCGATGGTGACACCCGTTCCGACCGTCTTTGTATACCTTCTAATTTCCAAATACGTACAGATAATTGAATTGGCGTGTTCTCCGTCCAAATCGAAACACGGTCGTCGCGAAGGCCCGCACAGCGTAAGACAGCAAACAATGCCCTTGTACGCGGAATAAAAATAAGCGGCATCGCCGCCGAGTTTTATTTCCCCGAGCTTTATGTTTTGAATGACGTGTGCAACAGGTGGTGCGCAAATAAATTTTCCGCGGGTGAAGTTTCATAAGTCCCGATCGCAGTCCTTCTAAACGCCTCCGAAAATAATTGAAGTATTAAACGGCGCAGCTGCGTGCGGTGTAAACACGGCGGACTTTTACTCGGCGAATACAACGCGAGGCGATGGCTGTAAAATATCGCCTTTCCTACGGGCGATATCGGGCGCCGCCTGTTTAATTGAAATCGGGACACAGTGCAGTGGTTTAAAACGGGTTTTATATGTTTCACTTCTTCTTTGTACTGAATAAAAGACCTGCCGAGAGGACTCTTATGATCACTGTAATGTTTAATAGTCACTTTCATCTCTATTACATTTGATACAATATGCGAATGTCTGTCTATTTTTGTCCGTCCGGACTAAACTCTATAGAAATGATTTTGCATTGAGATAAATTTATATTTTTCAATACGACATAGATATAGTTTTTATGCAATCAGAACAATGTGTAAATATCCGATAAATAGCAGCACTTTAATGCGAACGGTCAAAGTTCAACATCTGAATCGAAATTGGGATAGGAAGTAGTATCGGGACCAACACCAAGTACGCGATGTGGGGCCGAAACAATAATTGCTAAATTTTAACATACACGCGTGGGAGCAGGCGGGAAAGGGCTAGTGTAGAAAAATTAAGAGATGTTGGAAATAATGTCATTACACTTTGCCAATATTGAAGAAAACCCCGTAATATTAAAATTGCTAAGTTATTTTAGTATAGTACAATGTTTATCTTGTATAAGTTAAAGCGAACGAAAATTCATACACTATTCGACTGGCTTTTACTTACAGCATTTACTTGGACAAATAAATGCTGTAAATAAAAATTAAAGTATATCTATAGTTCTGATTTTTTTTATTCATATTATAGTCATTATTTTTACAAAATTTGATCGTATCGTATTGTAACTTAGCCGTAGAGACATGACAGACATATAAAATCAATATATTGATTTTATAATCTCAGTATGAATCGATAATAAGAAAAGTCTCTCATTTACTATAAAAGGTACCGTTTACGCCCTACATTTCCACCAATGTTTCAATTTAGAGTCCCTTAGAACTCCATTGGTAAATGCTTTCCAAAAAAGCAAATATTAAATTTACCTACAATGTTCTTCATTTTTGCCGGGTAACTTTCCATAAGACATTTTTCTTTAAAAAAATTTCTTTGACATGTTAGTTTCATATTTATTTCTACACATAAATTTCTTAATCTACTTACATTTTATTAAAGATGTTTTTTTTTTCATACCATAAACTAATGCCAGATAGCATCTACATTTTGTTATCCCATTCTATGTACTTCTATGAGAAACACGTTTCTCCCTCGTTTGCCATTACCCCTCAGCGTATCTTTTGTGAGAAAAATGAAAACTTGATTTTTAATGAACATTCGAAATGTACTTATTAAAAATATAAATGAAACAAATTTGAAAGCATGTACTTTCAACGGAAAATATTTAAAACTGTGCGATAAATTCAATTTTACCCTTCAAAAGTCGACGTTGTGAAAACTCTGAAATTGAGTCTAAATGAGGGTCTGTATAAGACTTCTTATGCCCCTAACTCTAAATAGATCTTTCAGGATTTTTATAAGAATTTCGCTTACCATTTTATTTCTAAAGCATTAATTTTCCAAAGATGGTGAAATAATGTCTAACTCTAATCCTCTGTTATAATACCTTCTGAAGAAATGATTTTCCCAAAGTTCTTTCTAAGTGATTATTCACGGATCAAACGTAAGCTACTGTCTATAAATTTCAAACAACAATCTTTAGTTCTTTCAATTTGGTAATAATGATTCCATTAGATTTTTTCCCCTAAAATTTTTAATTCTTTTTTCATTTCTGTGAGGGTAGATTTTAGTTAATTCGAGGGTAGAATTTATTTAATACATAATCTATTATTATATCAAATCAACGGACTAACAAAAGTATTTTACAGAAATGGTTTATGTATTCAATGATTAACTTATAAATATATTTCTTCGTTTTAAGTTTTAAAAGCATTGAAAGATACTTCCATATCATATATGGATATGAAGTAGGCAGTATAAATCATTTCATTAGTTTTCCTTTTAATTTGGCTTTTCATAGTATAGAGAGATTTCTTAGGCTCTCAAAGTTGAGCATCTACATATGAAAATTCTTTCATGTTTGACGTTCCTTTACTATCAACTGCCGGATTTTGACTTATTTATACTTTTAATTACTTTGTGTTCGTATACGAAACGGATATGTATTGTTACTCTCAATATCAAAGGGATAATTATTTATAGACTTTTTGCATGTTTCTGAAATGTACCAGTTTAAATAGGATTACTATTTGTAATGACCAGATGATAATCTGAATGCAGGTATATATAGTTCTCCTATATTTTTATATGTTTTTAGGACGGTCGTCGGTTCAATTTAGAGATCAAGATCAATATTGGGAATCGATGGTCGCGATTGTCAAGATTGGGAATTGAATTTCTTAAATGTACGTGGGGATGGAATCGCATGAATCAGCTACTGACCAATAAAAGAGAAAAAAATTTGGTTTTCTGTAAAGTCGGTTTACGGACGATAATTTTACGTGATAATTTCAGTAGAAACATTGTTGAAAAATTGCATTTTTTTTTAATTGAATTGAATTATTATTATCACTGAATCATCATTATTTTGTATAAAACAAGGAAGGAGTTAATTGAAAATGACAATGTTTTCGATAAATTAACATTTATTTGCACTCGTTAATTCAAATATTTTTCTACTTAAATTATACAGTAAAGAAATAAATGCGTCACAAGCCAAACGCTTAGGCCGATCGTGCTTCTGTATTATTCCGCACTCTCGCTCGCACGCTCGGCTCAGGCGGAACGCGACAATGAGTCATGCTTTTTCGTGCGTGCAGCCGGCGTTCATCGATTTATAAGACTTTATCACGCAAAAATGCTTATAATAATTAGATTAATTCATTTTTTATAGGATTTTTAAGGGGTAAAAGGAGGCACCAGGCAGTAAATATTCACCGCCACCCATGGACATTCGCAACCCCAGGGGAGTCGCTCTGTTTCAAAAGTCCACGAATGCGGAAAATTTACGATTTTTTTGACCTTGAAAATGTACCACTTCCTTTGTCCGTCCACGGGCAAATCGACCGGCAAGGCGGCCTAGCTAATAAGCGTAAACATGTTTCGCGGCTTATCCGAAAGCCATTCCCAAGCGATACGTCGCTCTGACCAAAATAAAGGTCGGCGTTGCCCGGAGCTGGCGCCGGCAAAGAGCAGAGATTGCGCGCCCCAGCGCCGAAGCTCGGATAACAACGATAAGCCTTCATTTCCAGCGACAACGGAATCCGGGCCATTACATCGATGAAAAGTTGCGAAGGCAACACGCGAACTTCTTTCGACGTGGCCCGTATGACGTTCCGTTTCGCCCTCGAATATGTTCGCGTATTATTGTAACAAATGCCAACATGTATTTTTCTGGTGTGACGCGATACAATTTTGTGTACAATATTTATCGGAATATTATTTCATAGTTGAGTATTTATCGATAAAAATATTGATATGTGCGAAAATTATCCTCACTTCGCAATGAGAATACGACTTAGATATGAAATATTAACGACTAGCTTTCCGCCCGCGGCTTCGGCGGCATATTCATACAATGTATTTATTCCTTCATCTTTCGTGTTGATCGATCTCGCTGTACATCTTAACCTCATTCTCGTTCTTAATCTGGTCCTGGTACTGTTCCTGATTTCGATACCGGTCACGCTCCTGATTCTAATCCTGCTGGCCCCACATTCAATATCGACCCCACTTTCGTTCTAAATTTGGATCTCGGTCCCTGCTAATTTTGAAACTTCACTCGATTTTGACTTTAGTCTCATTCTCGATTTCGATCCTGGTCTCGATTTTTAATTCTATTTCTCGTCTTGTTTTCAATTTCGATTCTGCTACCAAACACGATTCTGTGTTGATTTGTGCAATAAATACCTGAACTATAAGTTTTGTTGTCAATAGGTTCGGCTGCATCCTTTTTTTTTATATATAATATTCTCAACCCTTACTTCTCTCCTTTTAGGACTATTTTTTAAGAACGATGCATGTCATTATTTTTTATTATCAGCGATCTGCTAAAATATAAATTCTGACACAAATAACTTCAGCGGTTTTAATTTTACATACGAAATTTCATCCTCTATTTTATCGCTTTCAGGGTAAATGTAAAAAAAATTCAACTGTTTCGATTTTCTGTACAACAGCATTTCACCATTTTTACCTCCTTAGGAGTTGAATTTATAAAAAATGCTTTCATAGTGTTCGCCTACGTTTCAACAGGGACCTATATACAACATTTCAAGTCTCTAGACCCAGTAGTTTGGGCTTTGCATTGATACATCAGTCAGTCAGTTTACTCAGTTATATATTATATTATATTATATATTATATTATATTATATATATATATATATATATATATATATATATATATATATATATATATATATATATATATATATATAGTGACTCCTCCATATGTTTACATGTGGTAAAACGAATTGAACACACATTTGTACTGATGTTTCACCGTTTGATTAGTTTAATTGTTTCAGAATGACCGACAACCAAAATAAATGTTTTGTTCTATGTCAGTGAATGTCGAATTTTTACAAGGAGATAGAACCTTGCTCCAGTTTACGAAGGGAACGTTTATCCGTCCGCCCCTTCCGATTCTAGAAAGGAAGCTGCTTTTAAGTGGCGAGCTTTTATCGATGATAGATAAAGCACCCTCGAATAGATTAGTCTTAAAGATTTACCTAAACTTCCGCCCAACCGAAATAAAAAAACGGGAGCCCGAAAACGGGTTTGGATATCCGTCGAGGATTTAGTCCACCGTTATGGATATTAGTTTCTCTCTTTTTTTTGTAGTTCTATTTTATTTTGTTCAATGTTAAATTATCGTCTGACAATTCGAAATTATCTGCAATCACATGCGACAAATGTTAAAACAAAATAAACAGAGACATATGCGGATTATTTTTGGGTTTTTCCAAGTACATGCACGTACATACGTCGTAAAACTCAAATAATTGTTAGTTTTAACGAAAATTAAAATTAAAATTCGAACCTCAAGTTTTTAATCATGTACTACGCTTTCAAAATATTCATTTTTTTTCTGTTGTCCAATGCACTCGTGTGATTCCCTACACATGTCAGCTTTGCCGATTGTCGAATAAGAATGAGTTCCCAAATCGAGTTTTTTTTCTTATTATTTGGAACTAAAATAGTCATACTTAATATATAAATGCTTTTATCAACGATAATATTAGACGATAAGTAATTTTACTATCGACAATCCTTCTAATATTATAGCCGCGAAAGTTTGTGAGGGTAGATGAATACTTGTCACTTTTTCACGTAAAAATTGCTAAAATAATACAGATACAAGGACAGTAATATAGCTAATACATAGGAATAAAATGCAGGCTACAATTTATATATATAAAAAAACTAGATTTATCTCGCAGCTTCTCACATACGAATTTAGAGCGAATTCTCTACTTATGCCGATCGGGCATTAATAACGACAATTTCATGGAAGAGACAAGTATAACATTGGCGGGGATCAGAATGGTAACCGGGACTTAAATTGAGATCAAGAGCTTAAATGAAACATATTTCATAATATACAAGAATCAGTGATAGTACGCATGTTTTCGATGTAATATGTGCTATTTGGGATAATTTAATCGGAACCATAGATTTGCATCGAGTTCGTAGTCGGAATCAAAAGCGGAACCAGAATCAAAAGCGAGAGCGGCATCGGGATCGGATCATGCTCGACACAAAACGTTAATGCGCGTGCGCGAGAGAGCGTGGGTGCGTGCGTGACAGCGTGTATGTATATTTGCAAAATTTCTAAATATACGAATATAATCATTGTCTTGATCTATTGAATCCAACTGGCACTGGAGCAGCATGTGTAATCTGAAATTGAAAGATTGTGCGAGGATTTGACTCAGCTGTACAGATATTGAGGTGATAAAAACTGACACAAACATAATATTAAAAATGAAATTTATCAAAATAAAGTCAAGAAGGACGTTGTAATAACCAGTGTATTTGGAATGTACAGAAGTGTTTTTAAGGTATGAGGTCTCGTTAACCTCAACGTTTTGAATTAGTTAATCTTGTTTCAATCTATGTTTTGAAAATCAAAGTTCATACGTAAATGATCACGAGTTCTTGAAATTAGCATCAATAAATTGTCTCATTTTCATGTAAGCCACCCTAAATGGAAATATTATGGGAAATGAAGTTTGCAAGCGTTATATTATAGTTATTTTAAAACATTATTATAACCAAAAATTGGAGTTATTATTTTATATAACGGCATCTAATAATGTAGTTGAATACTACCGGTTTATTTGAAAAGAGTTAATAATAATTGCACATTTTTTATTTACATATATTAATATGTAATGCTATTATTAATAATGATAATTATGAATGATAATATAAAAAACATTGTTTAAGTACTATAAAAGATGCGTTTATTTACCCTCTTTACTCTTTACTTAATTCAAAACAATCGTATATAAGGAGTAAACGCCAGTTATGCGTCGGAACACTAATACACACGCCACGCACGCACGCACGCACGCACGCACACACACACACACACACACACACACACACACATATATATATACATACATATTGTTTTTTATAATCACTTCATTGCCTACTGCTGTAGTAGAATTTTTATTTATGTTTTATTCTCATAATGGTATTTTTGTTCGAACCCTAAACTTCTTATAGAGAAAGCGTATAGTTATTGGTATCGTTATTTTTACTTTCGACCTTAAGTCTGTCATATTGGCCCAGTGCGAGTGAATATTGACATAAATGGCACGAATATCGGTATTGTAATAAAAATCAATTTACGACGTTATAAACCCACATCAACTGCATACGTTTTAATAAAATAATTTTTGACACGATTGCACTTCTAAAGCTACGGGATGCAACACACGCATTGAATTGGTAGTAGTAAACTTTGCTACAGCTCGAACGACATAAGATGAATTACTCGCTGAGAATCGACTGCGTGTAACACTTAAGTAACTTAAACAAATTAAACATTAGACGAAGGCTGTAACATAGCTGTGAAATCCATAATTCCCAACTGTATATCCGACAGACAGCCTTGAAGGTATACCGAAGTTACAGTATCGCGGTACGTTGTGATCGCGGAGATCTCGAATTGTTTTAGAGACGTTGAATACCAGATAATCCTTGTGTTCGTCTTCCGTAGATAACGCATCGTCTATACGTCAACTAAATCTGTAGAGATCCAAGTGGCAGGATCTCAGTAATCTCTCGAGCGCTTTCTTGGCTTTCGTTTCCGGAGCTTTTCAAGGCGTGTCAAAGTGATGTATGGACGGAAACGTACGCGCTGGAAATTCCTCCCAAAAAAAAACTTTCGAATGAGATAAAAAATGATCGATAATATTGACTTTATGTTAAAAATTCGAAGCCATAAGTTGGCGAGTCATCCAGACGACTTACTGTGAGAGCTTTTCTTCAAGTATGTGTCATCTGCGAAATTGTAAATTAAAATAATAAAACGGAGAATGATATTAATCATAAATGATTTTTATGGGATGAGGAAGAAATAGTCATCAAAATTTAACTTTTGCTGGACTCACCGTTTCATTTTACAGGAAGATCGTGAAAAGTTCATAGTTCAAAAGCATTTCAATTCTATAAATCTATGCGAAACTCATTTTTATATTAACTTATTTATATGTACTAGCTGTCCCGACAGACGTTGTCGTGTCTGAAGAAAAGTCAAAATGGCCGTTAAGTTTACTCAATTTCTTTAATTTTACGCGCACCTTTCTTAATTTTTCTTACATAAGAATCTTCTCTTAACCATAATAAACACAAAAGAAAAAGAATTAGAGAAATCGGTACAGACTTATAAATTATCGTATTAATTTGACCACCCATTAATAAATACAGAACTTAGGAGATGTAATAAAAAAAACCGGTGAAGTGCAAGCCAGACCCGCACAACCCGTACCACCGAACAAAATTGAACATTACCTAGTTTTTAAAAATACTTAATATGAAAAACATGAACAAATATTAAGATTTAACAAAAAACGTTGGTAGAAAACGCGTTTTTAGGATAGAGGCAACTTTTAATTTTTAATTTTATTTTATTTTTAGTATTTATTTTATATTGACTATAGCAATGCATACTGCGTGAACATTTCGAGCGTCTATCTATTGCCATTATTAAACACGAGCACAAAAAGACCCAAAAAAGCACATATCTTTTATGGAGACCGCCTTTAATATTCGATTTAATTTAATTTTATTATTTATTTTTTTAACGGCAATCGAAATACACACTTTTTGAAAGTTTCAGTTGTCCACCTATTTATTACAGTTCACGAGATACGGGCCCGCTGACGGACGGACAGCAGCGGAGACTTAGCGATAAGGTCCCGTCGACACCCTTAAAGGTGCGGAACCCTAAAAACGATAATTTCTGCATCGAATCTCTCCCGCATCGCGCCCTCCCAATCCATTCGGCCATCTGCGATAAGTTTCAAATCGCCCGTTAACGACCTGCCGATACCTTTACATATTCGACGACTCGATGCGGGTGCATAGTTCGGGTCGTTGTCGGTGTAGGGATACAAATTTGGTAAATAACAGCCTTACGCGAGCGGATCGGGCTTCGTGCGCAGCCGGGAGGAGACCTCCGCCCTCCCCGGCCCCCAAACCCTCCCACGTTCTCCCCGACGATGGAACAATGCAGGCCGAGTACGCCGCCCGCTCCGTAGTTACAGTCGTAGCACTTCCGTCTACCGCTGAAATTGATGCTTCTGCCTCGATTACTTGTAATGGCGGGCAAATAATGAGAACGGAGTGCGAGAATTGGAAAGTCGCAAAATTAATATAGTCCGTATTAATGTGTCCGAAGGCGCAGTAAGAGAAGCAACAAGAAGATTTGTTATATTTCATTGATTTTTTTTTACTACAAAATTGCACTTTTTATATTACTACACATCAAATCTGAATTTTCATCATTTTTCCAGAGATACTAGTGGAAACAAAAATTTATAATATAATGATTTTGATCTATTGATTTACTCTTCTAGTGAATGAATCATGAACCCGTGACAAGTATTTTGTAACAATTTATTTATTAGTTAAAGTTTGACTGTTAAATGGCATGCTGAAAACTGCGGCAATAAGATTTATTATTTACATAAAGTCGTCCACAAACTCTGGACCCGTTTACTTAAATAGTTAACGAAAATAACGACTCAACTTGGTTCAGCTCTTCTCTTGAAATAATAAATAAAATAGGATGAACTGTTAGCTCGGAAGAAATTGTTTTATATATTCTAAGATGAATATTTGAAAATCTTTTAATTTATTTAATGAGCAGTAATTAAATAAAATAAACGATGTCCGATATTAACGCGAAAAGATTATAGAGCCTGTATTTACTTTCAAACGATATAAATAGGAATGTAGAAATTTCTTTAATTTTATTAAAAATATTGTCAAGGAAAAATTTATACTTATATAACATGTATGTTTCTATTTTCATTATTTTTTTCAAATTCAATTACTACGCCACTTAATAAAAACATTTTTGGCTTCATTACATCAAAATTTTAAATGTACATTTAAAGGATGTTTTTGTGTTACCCTTAATTATAATTACAGCTAATTACATATTGTTTCGTTAGACGATCTACATAAGGTTGAGATCCGTTTTTTAAGTTCTTTACAATAACATTAAAAACATCACAGAATATAAACACAAATTAACAGTATCCGTTGTTGTATTTCATCTAATGAGTGAGAGTTACGGGTACCTACTCCCCTCCATCATTCCACTCTCCTTCCATCAAATATCCTATTCCAACTCAAAAGGCTGGCGGCAGATTGGTGACTCCTCTGGGTCTGTGAGTGTCCATGGGAGGCGGTGACCACCTACACTTAGATGGCTCGTAAGCTAATTTGCCCCTCGAAAATACTACAACAAACCACCTTACAAATACAAGTGAGTAGTAAACAGAGAACACATTCGTGCGAAGTCACTAGATTGGACTGGTGATGGTAAATTTTATCCTTCGGTCTCTATTGAAAAGATAAACCCGATAAAAGGGACGACTTCTCAATTCGAGTAGTGATTCTCAAATCGATCGTAACAAAATAAATTCACATAAGTTACGTATTTTGCAGTCGTGATGAAATAAATTTACGTATGCGCCGAGAGTGCCGAGGTCACCGGGCGCAGCGGCGGACGCCTCACGCATACTCATCACAGCACGCCGGCGCCGGCGCGGCCCTCCCCCCCGACCACCCTAAAATTATATTCTATCCAGGAACTGTGCGAGCTTTGTTGTCGGCCACTCTATTACCTCGGTGATATAAGCTCGGTGACCCTGTCAGATGTTTATCACAAACTAATTTAAAAAATCGGCCGAACACGCGTCGGATTCGCTTTTTTACGGCGCCGTACCGATATTTGTGTGATAGTAATTAATATTATATAAGTCGAGTCCTTGTGGGTAAATACCTATTTTTTGTTTCAATAGGTATTTTAATGTCAAAAATATTTATATTTTACCGATTATACGTGAGTTAATGTCTATTAATATTTAAATTTTAGTTTTATAAAGATAGGATATCAGAAGAAACAGTTATTTTTAAAAATTACTAAGTTCACTACAGCGCAAATTTTACATTTACAAAAAAAATATTTTTAGAACCCTCAAAGGTAGTAGTTTCAAATTATATCTCACATGATGTGTTAATCCGAAGACTTTACCTTTAAACGACCTATGATTGACGGTCTATTTCTATGAAGACCCTAGCTCAATCTACAAACGTTTATTGCAATCGTTGATTGACAATAGATGCTCGCGTCATCGAAATGTTGTATGCTAAAATTTCATATTTCTGCATTACATCATTTTCTAAAAAGAGCGTTCATGACTTACGGACAGACGGTCATGATTGTGTTCTATTTTCATTTCAAAAGGTGGTTTTTATTTTAAAAGCATTTGATTATAACCCTTTTGGGTGTTACAAAACTCTATAAATTTATTAAAGCATAAGCAAAAATCTAACTGAACGACGTAAAATTGTAAAAGAAAAACTAAGCAATGAAAAACAAACTAGATTATTGAAATATCTGTACTTTAAGCTTTTATTAACGTATAGTAATTATTGCAGTATTTGGTGGTTTAGAAACGTTCGTTTAACTGATGGTCTCCGGTGCGTCAATAACTGTTAGTTTAGGTCATCGGGTATTTATAAGTTCACCTTGCGCGCTTAGGTCCGAATACAAACTTCGCTCGAATCATGCGCCATCTCAAGAATTGATGTAGGAACAAGACATGTGTTATTTTCTATACCGAAACAGTATAACTCTCTTGCTCTTTCCACTCTCAAGATGCAATATGCACTCAAGTGTGCTTTATTAATACGAACCTTAAACTTTAAGCCTGCCACGTTAGACCAGTGCGCTTTGAAGGCTGTTGCTTCAATAAGGTGACAATGTCCATGATTAATGACAGCAGTGTTCTTCGAGACAGTTAAAGTTAATATGATTTTAAACGAACCGTGTTTTATATTCTTATTGGTTTCTATGTTATTAGTTTACTTTTTTCGCTGTCTGGTCTTTTAGGGTTCCGTAGCCAACAAGGTACCCTTATAGTAACGACATGTCTATCCGTCTGGATGTATATCTGTCTGTCTGTGTGCGGCTTAGCTCCCCTGAGCTAGACTCTTAGTAAGACTAAGAGACACTTCTCTTAGTACTAGAAAGATGTAATTTGGTATGAGTATACATATTAATCACGCCGAAAAAGTGGTAGAATAAAATATTGAAAAATATTTTTTTAGGATACCTAAATATACCTGGATACGTAAATTAACGATGAATTGTTTTTCCTCCTCTATCCCCTGGTGTGAGGTATCGTTAAATAGCACATTAAAAAACATTGGGGGTCCATGCAAACCATTCTTCGATTTAGTAAATCGGTTTAGGTTAGGTTATATTAAGCTTAAAATTGCTATTTTTTTGTTAGAGTCGAATGTCTTCTCCCTCAGCCAGTTAAATATATTTTCTTGGATGTGTAAAAAATGCACGACAGTAGCATACATAACGGAGCTAAAAAGAAACGATCACAGCTAAATAAGCTTTACTACTTAAAGAGTAATAGCCGTTACAAATAGAATATATTACAATAAGAAGAAGAAGAAGTGAAAAGTAAAATTTCATACAAATTGTATTGAAAAATACATAGGTGACGTTATTGGTTGTGTAAAATAGGTGGTAGTACTTATAAGTTTATTAACCATCTAAAGTTATGAAAATGTAAAATCATAAAATCTTTAACACCAATCCCGCGTGAGTCCGTTCTTAGGCGTTATTGATTGTTAAACCATCAACTCAATTAGTAAGTTCTCGGTATCAAACAAAGGCTCCCTTCTAAATCCGCATATTGTGACGGGCAACTACGAAACCCTACAATACGCGTGGCCCGACACGCACATGGCGGTTTTTAATTATGTTATTAATATATTATTGTTATTTTTTATTTCTGAACTAGTTTTCCGCTCGCGGCTTCATCTGCGTGGACACAGAATGCGTTCTTTCATTTTTTTATGTAGGAAGATCTTGCAGTCGATCACAATTTTGTATCTACTTGTAATTCTGGTTGTCTTGTCTTGTGGTTGAAATGCCTTGATTTCAATATCGGTCACGTTCCAATATATAAACTGGATCTCCCACTCGGTTTCAATAATGGTGCCGTTTTCAATTTCGATTCCGCTACCGCTCACGTTTCCGGTTAGTACAAAGCCAAGAAAAATGCTAGCATCAAAATAAAATATAAGCTATATTACGCTGGGATACATTTTTATACTTTATACAACCCCATTACTCCTCCCTGAAGATAACTTTTTTCCTGACAACCGATAAAGCTTATATTCTGATCCAAGCCAAGTTCTATCTATCCAGGAAAACCAAATCAAAATCCGCTCAAAAATTATAGAAATGTGCGCGAAAAGACAGACAGACAAAAAATTTGAAAATTATTGTTTTCTCTCATCACCTTTCTCTTACCGTCTCCTCTCCAGTTTTCATACACACTTTCAAAATCCAGACATATCTCTATCAAGGTTTTATTATTCTATCATATGTATAGATAACAATAACGTACATTTTAGATCTTAATAAGTCATATTGGTTAAATTCAATTAAAGTGTCATTTATACCTGTTGCTCGGCAACTCGTTTGCATAAAATATGTCTTTTTCAAATTTGTACTAAATGTTATAGTTGTAACAACTTTTTCTGAAACTATTTATCTAAAATCTTACTGTTTTCTTTTTTAAGCCATTATTTTATGCAAAATAAACAAAATGGCATTTAGCTATGTAAGCTATATATATATTTAGATGGTAACTAATAGGGTAATTGAACTTCTTTTTTGTCTATAAGTAAAGACTTCCATTCAATGAAAACTATTGTAAGATTATTTCTTAAATAACTAGAAAGTAACCAAGTAATAAATGAAATACAATAAATTTTGATCAATGTTATCATCATTATTAATTTATCAGTTTGTTGTCTTTTTAATCGATTATTATAATACTTTATCCGAAAATATAATATTTTTCATTATCAGTGAATTCTATTAGTTTCCTAGTGCTAAAATGGCATCTAGGAGCCATTATTTTTGATTTAAAATTAATATTATATCTAATCACAGAGACAATTTTCTAGACGATTTTTTAATTTTAAATTGATAGAAAACAAATCTATTGGCACAAGAATTAACGAAATTGGACAACATGTTTCAGGTCTAGAGGGTTACAAAATCACGTCCGCCGTGTTTGTCAAAGTTGAATAATATAAAAGTTGCTGTTAAATTGTTTGTATATTATTTTGCTATCACAAAAAAAAAATGTGTTACTAAGGTAATAACTGCTTGAATACAGACTTGGTACACTGTCCTTCTAAATATTATGTACAGAAATCTGTCACAGTGATTTTAATTAATATTTTTTACTCGACTATTTTCTCAATTATGATAAAGAAAAATAAAAACTGGGAATAGTTGCACGCAAATTATAAATGATTGTGGCATAAAGAATTCTTTAATATTTAAACCTGTTTGAGAACCATAAGCATAAATATTTTTTTAATTTCTGCAATATGTCACTGGGTAGAATCGTAAGGTTTGTATTTTCGCAGTCGCATACGGCACGTAGTGGCTTACCAATATACATATATGTTTTTTTTAATATTGCATGCCTTAAGCACGAGCGTAGGTATGCTTCTACTGTCGCCTGAAAATCCCGTCTACAGTGGGTGTGACCACGATAACTAAAAACTATTTAACTTTTAAACTAAATTTCTTTTTCAATCTCATCACTAATCGATTGGGAATAACTGTATTGAAAATCACAGCTTGATGTAGTACCGATTAGCTGTAATTGAATTTTTTAACTGGCAGTTATTCATGTTTTGATCTGTCGTTTCGCTTAAATATCTAAAATAGAGGTCGAGGTTGAGCGTAAAGTTGTGTATTTTGCATTATGATGTCCAATAAATATGAAATTACCTATCCTTTTTTCGGTTCAAGTTTACTATAAAACTATTTGAAAATCAAAAATAAAAAAAGGATTTTTGGTGAAAAGCTCATATGTTATCATAAATCTCTAATGTAAATGACATACGTATGGTGCGAGCACTTAAGGTATGCACATTTGGTTTTACCAAATTTTTTGAAAATATTTTGGATTATGATTTTAAAGACTTAGCCAGCTTTCTCACGAGCGCCCGAGCCCGAACGAGTGAACTCGCCCCGTGGGTGTTTCGCGCGCTTAACCGGCTACAACTTTAAATAGACTAACACATAAGTAATAAGCTAATAATGAAACCATTCCATTACGCTGGCCGTATTGTTTGGGCTCGGTCAGAGTAACTTTGTGATTTTACACAGGCTCCGCGCGAAATAAAATTAGCTCATTCGACTCGCCCGCAAAGTTTTTTCATTAACATTATTAAATTAGCGAGTTCGGCCGTTAGGGGTGGCGGCGCGCCGGTGTGGGCCGGCTCTCAACAGGTCGCGTCGGCCGACAGTCGCACGCGGCGCGCCGGTCCTTCTCCGTGAACGGAAACTCCTCCCGTGAATAAATAATAAAAATATGAGATTTAGAATCCTATTAAGATCTTATATAAAACGCTGGCGACCCTAAAACGGACGGTTCGGTTCACACGTGAACATGTCGAGCCTTTGTCGGAACTCACCAGCGATCGGCGGAGGGCGCGGTGGAGCGGCCGGCGGTCGCGTGGCGGCCGGCGCGTGCAGCGCGTTGGCGCGGGTGCGGTGCGGGGCGGTGCGTGCGTCGAGGCGCGGCTCGGCGGCGGCACTACCGCGCCGCCCGCCCTGTGCCGGCCCTGCCGCCCACGCGCCGCTCGCCGTACACCGCGCGATTTCAGCCCGATTCTCGCTGCGATTAATCAACTGAACGCCTACCCTCCTTTGTACACTCGAACCATTATTTATTCACAAATTACCATCGATATACCTACTGTAAAATTGGTCAGGCCCCTTGATGACGACCGACGCCGGCGCTGTTTGCTGGAGGTTATCAAATCCCTAGCAACCCTACGTTTATTTCTGCCGTGATAACTGTAATATTACAACCCTACATATGTTTACAACACGCAAGTGAGTATGTGTCTAGACGTAATTGTCAAACAGCATTTAGAAAGCCGAGTTGAAAATAATTTATTATCTAATGCTAAACAGACTTATAGGTGAATAAAATTAAGCTAGACGTAAATGTTTTGGAAAGTTCATTATTTCAGAAAACGATGTACAATATTCTAAACATAGTCTCTCGACAATTAGGCAATTTATATTATTTATTACAAAATATAGCAAACACATTGGCAATATGAATACTCTGCTTATACTATGAATAATATTACGTTAGTTTTATGGTATTCATGAATTTAATACATTAAAAATCAAACGGAAATGGTGCACGTATATTATGAAAAGTAAAGGTAAAACATAATATATCTATGCCGTTGAATATTGGAAGATGATAAAGGATAATAATCCATTTTATAATTTCCTGGTCATTGGAACACGAGGAAAATTCTGTGGAATAAACATTGAAACGCAACCGGAGACATTTTTAGTTTGAATAGAATTTCGCCACGTCGAGTCATTATGATAACGATATTGGTTGCAGTTTCGGCTGAGTTCTTATAGTATTAATTACGTGTTTATATGTTAAAATATTCTTTCTTCCACGACCAATAGGAGAGTTTTGAGTGTTATAGCCTAGTTGACTCGCAGTGAAAATGTTTTATTTTTTGATATAAAAATATGCGAGCCGACTCATAGACATGATAGGAAAAAATTATATCTAAATTAAAATCGGTTAATAAAAGCCGATGAATATATAAAAGAGAAAACATTTTATACTATTTCTTTCTTTTGAAAAGTATTTAACCTGTAATTTTAGATGGCGCCACAATGACATCATAGTGTGCTTAATGTCTTCTTCGTCTATTGACAATTTAAAACATAAAAATTTTGCTTGTTTTTATGAATATCTAAAAAAATTATCATAATGCACAATTTTTTAAATATTCATAAAAACTTATGGTTATAAAGAAAATAAATACTTATGGATATAAAGAAAAAATCGTCAAAAACCCGATTGTGCCGCAAATGTGCACTAATTGCACCTTGTTTTTTGACACAACCTCTCTTGACAAGTGACGTGTATTTTAGCATGAAATGGTAACTTGGTTCCTATACCTAATAGGTTTACCTCAAGGTTAACCTATTTAAATTCTCAGGCTTAAGTCTGAGAATTTAAATAATGAAGTCCAAAGACATTTAAACTGCAGTGTGATTCCAAAAAGTCCAACCCCTTGTCATAAATAATGGCATTTCTTTTTGTTTCGTCCCTTCCTTTGAGGAGACAGCACTAGGGCGTAGTTCTCATGCAGCTGGCTCCTTGCCCTCACACTATGGAAATTTTTCATTTGCTTGCGGAGGTGAACCTTTTCAATCGTTCAGGTTGATCGCCATGTTTCAGTACTTTTTACGTTAACGCAAATGATAATTTATGTTTCGCGCATAGGAATGCATTTATGTAGAGGCAGCGTCTAAAACATTTAAAATGGTTTCTATGCAACTCCACCTAATTGGTGTAAATGGTGCTAGTGTACCGGTGGTGACACGGCATGCATCGTAGTGGTCAGCTGTGTGTTTAAGAATAATGCCGTCCTATGTAAATACATAAATACGTAATTCTTGTAAAAACTAAATAGTTTTTACAAGAATTACACGAAAGAATACCTCAAAATTGATAGACTTAGTTTACTTAGTTATTTATAAATTGTTATTTAAATAATCAATTAGTTAAGTATTTGTAAGAACTCAATGGATTAATGTGTAAGGTACTTGAATAACACGGTCTTGATGTTTTCATATGCTATTGTATAATAGCATATGAAATTATGATCTTAATAAGAAAATTTAATAATTATAATTAATTAATTAATTTTCTAGAATAGTAATACGAAACGTTCTACAATAACTTACGGTATGACCCGTATGTGTTAATTTTGTTTTAAATATTTAATGTACTACACCGATAATCATTTCTACACTACTTTTGTATTAATCGATAAGTGGCATCTTTTATACAACATCAGAAATATTTTCGACATAAAATAGCTTACCATAAATAGAAAAGATAGCAGTAACGAGCGTCAGTTCCTAAAAACATCAATTTCATTTATACTAGATTGTGTTTCTGTATACATCTCGTTGATTTCCCGCGAGTTAATTAAATACTCAGCGTTCCAAGGCGTCAGGGGTCGAATTTCCACATCCTGGATCGAAGGCGGCCGTGCCAATCGCTATGAGCTATCTGAGATTGTCAATTGTGACGTCATACCATTGCTGAAAATTTATCCTCTACAGGAGCAGTTTTAGGGGAAGGAGGGAAAAATGGTTAAAAACCCCCAAAGTACTATGTTTTAAAGTATTTTATCTTGATAGACTATACCCTTGTTGGGTTCAAGTCCTTCCCATACCAAAATCCTAGATCCGCCACTGATCTGTATTCTGTACCTTCATTTCAAAGTAAAAAGAGGTTTGTGCCTCATCCACATGAACATACGATTGAAATGACATATTGTATAACTTTTAATATTTTAAACTTTTGTTATAAATGTTTTAAATTATACAATATAAGAAATACAGGAATAAGTAATTTAATTATTTATGATCATTGATGAAATATAAATCGAAAATGAAAAGAAATCACATTACATTTTTGCTCATAGTATAAGTGTATCACGATGTATTTATTTTCGTGCTATACATAACCATAGAAAGTCCACTTGTAAATGACTGTGTAGCACAACAGACGTCGGCTGGGTGTTAAGAATTCATTGAACTAGTGCGCATGCGCTTGAGCCTTTCTTTTCGACTGTGATTTTCTTACTCATTCTGAACTGACTGCCCACTCTCAAGCTGTCGCTATAAAAAAGCTACAGATGAAAAATGATTGCCTTAAATTCACTTACCTTTGAAAATGGTACAAGATGTCTTTAAGGAGAAATTCCTTGATGTTAAATTGTATTTCTAAGTAATTCCTTTTATTCGATTAAGACTTCGTACACAAAACTGCTGGTGCAAAGCTATCTTAGATGAAACCATAGATGAATGCCACTTATTTATTAGTACAGCATCATAATTTAGTCCGAATCGGTATCCAAATAGTGTTTCGGATCGAACTTGGCCGTCAATAATTTCACATCAGCGCGGTGATGCTGCAAGGGCAGGGAAAACGTACCGCTTCTTGTTTGTCTCTTTTTACACAAACACAAATAAAATATCGGTTACGCGGTTCAATCGGTCTCCAGCTGAAATCTATATTCCATTACGGCAAATATCATAACATCATTTATTTACACCGCACTACACTAGACCGAGTTCGATCCTGACCACGGGGCCAATTGACTTCCTAACTTAATACATATCACGTCATACGCTCCGTGTCCGTTGAGATGCACCTTAAGTTGCCGGCTCCGGACGTTATCGTCGCCCTGACGACGACGGCGGTTGGCGACCCCCCGCCCTCAAGAGGCCGGCGGGGAGGGTTCAAAGTCTGAGCCCTCCGCTCGGAAATAAAAAATATATGGAGAGGTAACCCGCGGCGGTAGCGTCACCGATAACGTTTACGGCAGACGAAAATAAAATGGCGACGGCGACCGACTGAGCGTTCGAGAGAGCGTGCGGCGTGACGTGTGCGTCTTAAAATCAACATAAATTCAGCGACGGGCCCATTCGTGCAAAATGGAACACGGCGCGTATCTCCTCGCGCCACTTGACACTTTGACACACCGCGCAAAGCGACGGCTTCACTTTGTCACAGCACATAGCCCTTTGGACGAAGTTGGATGATTGTCATCACGGCCCGTTTATTAGGCATGTACATATTAATACGGCGCCTTAGAATAATTGTTAAGACTCGTATGAGTCAACGTTATATCGACACGTTTGCAGGACAGAGTTCGAAGATAGACTTACATATACATATTTGAGTTTAAGACAAACGAAGAGCAAGTGAAATTCTTACGAATCAAAATTCGAAACAGATAATCACTTATCTATTCGGTTAGAAGTTTTATAGAAAAAACATTTTTCTTTTAATTCCCGTTATTTCTCTATTACATGACAAGGTTTTAATGGGAAACGTTTTTTGAAATCTACTGTTTATTACATTTTGGAAATAAAAAGCGATTTATATTCTTAATCTTCTTCCAAAAAAAAATCATATAGAAACAGTTTTTAGATTATTTAAAATATTTTTCATCGATCGAAATCAAATTTTCAGGAAATGTACGGTGGACCTTTTTTAGGGTTCCTAGCCAAAATGGCAAAAACGGAACCCTTATAATTTAGTCATGTGCGTCCGTCCGTTAGTCTGTATGTAACAGGCATTTTATTCAAAAACTATATTGATTAAATTTATAGCGTAGGTGTCTTGTATAAGCCGCTACTTAATTTGGTGGTTAAATAAGAAAAATAAATATTTTTAGGACGGGGGGCACTCCACACATGTAACAGAAATTGAAAAAAAAATTTTTAGAAAATATCAAAGTGCGATACTTTAATGGTTCTTTTGAGAACACTTTAAAGTTTTTAAGCAATTTTTCTGATTACGTGAATAATTTTCGAAATAATGAATCTGAAAGTAGCAGTAATTGTGTCCCCCCCTCTATTTTCTAAACCGTATGTCCAAAAAATGTGAAAAAAATAACTAAGGTAACGCTTCATAAATACTTTCAATGAAAATTATTTTGAACATGGTTTGGTTTTGAGTTATTTTTGGAAAACTGCACTTCTCAACAAAAGGACGTAAATGCCATGAAGATACGCTCTTTTGCTGATGCACTTTAGATTACATTATTTTAATACTAATAGCCGACATGCGTACTTATTTTTCTACTTACAGGTGGCTAAGTGTTTATAGCTATTCTGTGCGGAAAACATGGAAAAAGTGTAGAAACCTACTTTTTTTTGTTTGAAGTGTATTTTTTTGCAATAATGGCGTCGAAACCCTATAATGAGGATGATACGATATGCTCTTGGTCAGTTTTTTATATAATTTTTGACGGGCAAACGAGCATGAAAACTGCCAGTGAGTAGATGATCTCTGCCGCTCATGAACACTCGTAACCTCAGGGAATTCACTAGTGAGTTGCCGAGCTTTTAAAAAGGAAAATACTCTTTTTTTGAACATGCCCTTGTGGAAGTTGATTGAGAATACTGCTAATAGTAAATCGTTCCATAGTTTTACCGAACGTAGCAGAAAATTACCCATGATGGTATTACTGGCAAGCGATACGAGATGACGGACTTCAGCGGCAGGAAGAAGGATGAATAGTCCTTTAGATTACTCCCAATAGTATATGCGATAAAGCATGCACAGATATACTAAATTTCTTCGCAAAAACAACGGGTCCAGCTAGCTCTTTATTAAAAGTCGCTGATATTGAGCAAGTTAAACTTTTTGGAAGCTCGTTTTGCTTTACTCTCCAGGTGATCACGAAACTGAATCCCTTCCTGTCGACAATAAGGATTCCGATATTGGTTGTGCCACTAAATTGATTGCTTGTATAGAAACAAGACTGTTCTTTAGTAATAAGCGTATATGTTGTATGTTTCTAAGGTTAAATACCATAAGATTATTCCGAGGCATTCTTTAAGGATATCTCAATTTCAGACGCAAGACGGTTTCAGCATTTCTCAACACGATCTAGAAAGATATTTGTATAGCCAGAATATAATGTTTTTACAGTAGCGTCATTCGTAGATATAGCAAAGAATGTTACCGATTTTCGTTAAATCTTAATGAACACAGTAGAGAGTTGTATACAACTTTGGGAGATACCGCCGTTCACTGGTAGAAATTCTAGCAAAAACCCGTTAAGTGCGATCTCGATCCTTTGTCGTGTTAGGAAATTGCCAATCCTTCTGTACAAATTCTCGGGAAGTCTATAGGAAGAAAATTTCAAAACACCAGTTTTATACTAGTTTCTGTCAAAAACTTTTGCTATAACCAGACCTACACTTACACCTATAAAACTCAACGGAGGGTCAATAAATTAAAAAGACCATCAGCTGAGCGCTCATTACGAAAACCGTACCGGCGGACTTTATCAAGCGATATTCCTCTAAATAACCAAAAACGTGGCAGTTTCACGAAAAAAGTAATTTTACGAATCTGACCACTCAACTTTCTTATGGATAAGATGCACTAAAACGGTCTTCTGGAAAACCGGCAGAAAGAATATCAGTTACAAAACAAGCGCCTCAAAACCATTGTCAACTCAAATTACAATTGACATTTGTCATCTATCGGTACCATAACCTTGAAAATATATAAATCCATATATCTTATATCTAAATATATAATCTAGCCGACAGTACAACTATTAATTAGTAATCATCTATAAATTACGTTACACGTTAAGGGGGTAAGAGGGTCATAAAAGTGTGACATCGTGTGAATTGTAAGTTTTGTGATATCACGCTTATTTATTTATTTATTTCATAAGGTACACAAAACAGATAACAATCATTGTATTGTTAGTGCACATAAAAATTTCGTATTAGTGACAGGATTGTGATCCTAACTATGTGCACACAGCGTGATATGCAGAAAGAGATTGAGTAAGTATTAAATAATTTAAACATACGCAAAATATAAAGCAGTATAAAGCAAAAATAATGATCGACACATGTTAATACTATATGATGTATTATTTATGCAATTTTCATACCAAAGATAATGAGCAGTTATACAAACAAAGACAAAATGCTTTTGGGTTTAGCGTATACCGAGAACCACCTGTATGGATCGCTTGAATGTATGCGGTTTAGCCTCAAAAATGTCCAGATCATCATGTTTAGATGCCAGATCATTCTGAAGGCGACACATTCTTGAAATTGAGTTATAATAAACAGTGTTGTTACTGTGTACGTGTAGGGTGAATGTTCTGTGATGGCGAAATCTATGCAAGGTGTTGAGGTTACTCGTAATAGAAAGAAGAAGTAAGGATGAGTCGACTATGGAGTTTATCAATTTGTGGAGATACAAAAGATCGTACTGCTTGCGACGGGTTTCGAGAGTTGGTAACTTGAATCTGTCACACCTTTGTTTGTAGTTCGTGAGAGATCGGTGAAGACTAAATCTTTGTGAGGGAAATTTGAGTATGTAATCTGGTTTGGGGTCTTTCGATGTACTGTATGTAGACAGTGTACAATGACGAACAAACTACGCAGGCATATTCTAAGATACTTTGAACAAAACAAAGGTAAACCGCAATTAAGCTACCATTTTTTTTAAAGTCTGTTGATGTCCGCAAGACAAATCCCAAAATTATGTTACTTTTGCCTATAATATGCGCGTAATGACAGCGAAATGTTAGCTTCTCGTCAAATAAGACTCCCAAGTCTTTGACCTCAGAACTCCTGTCCAGAATCCCGTCCACAATTTTGTAGTCATAGAAAACTTGTTTTTTTTTTGTTTGTGAAGCTTATAGCAAGACATTAGAATATATTTAGTGTCATACAATTTTTGATGTACCAGTTGTATATCACGTTTAGGTCTCTCTGAAGGCGATCACAATCTTCGTGTGAGGTTATTTGACAATAGACTTTAAGATCATCAGCGTAGAGAAGAGAAGAATAGGAGAGAAGACCAACTAAATCATTAATAAACACGTTAAAACATAAAGGCCCCAAGTGCAAACCTTGTGGAACTCCAGAAGTTATGTGAACATGAGATGACACGTAACCTTTAAGCGTAACGATCTGGCTTCTGTTGTTGAGATACGTTCAAATCCACCTAAAAAGACTGCCGTGAATTCCATGTAAAAACAGCTTTTGAGATAGAATTTGGTGGTTGACTTTGTCAAATGCTTTGGAGAAGTCTGCGTAAATTACATCAACCTGACCTTCTTCATCAAAAACCGTGCACATATAAGATTTGTACTTCAATACATTTGAGACCGTGGATTTACCTCTAAGGAATCCATGTTGTGAGGGTGATATTATTGATTTTAAGGGGTTGTAAAGGTATTCGTATACTATGGCCTCAAACACTTTATAAAAACATGACAGAATGCTTATGGGTCTGTGATTGGAACAATAACGTATATCATCCGATTTATAAATAGGTACGATGTGTATCACCTTCCAAGTATCAGGGAAAGTTCCTGTTTGAAGGGATCTATTGAATATGATGTGCAACGGATTGATAAGTTCATCACCAATTGTTTTAATTAGCAATGAAGGCAAGCCATCGGGTCCAGCACCTTTATATTGATATCCAGTGCTTTGATTTGCCTCTATATTTCACATTCGCTAATTCGGATATAAGGTACCGTAAAACCGTTTTTGCAAGTGTTGCTAAGAGTAGTGTCCTACGTTGATAGCTGGAGCATTAAATACTGACGCAAAGTAATCGGAAAATAAATTACAGATTTCAGCGGGGTCGGAGGAGGATCTATCACTGAAAAACATTTTCTGTGGCATAGATACGTGACCTTTTTTTGTTGTGTACAAATTTCCAAAATGCTTTGACATTACTGGTAAGGGATTCTTCAGTGGCTTCTAGGAATTTATTTGATAAAGCATTCATGTATCAGCACCTTGCAACGTTTTCGTAGAAACGAGAAAGTATTATAATCACGAGGGTTACCATATATTTTGTATCGCTTATGTAATTTATGTTTCTCCCTCAACGACCTTAATAAGGGTTTGCTGAACCAAGTCGGGTATTGAGTAGGACGTCTGGTAGTAAGGGGGTATATTTGTTGCAACAATATCTTTAACGATCCTTTAGAAGGATTCAACACATTCATTCACGTCTTCGGATGACAGCGCCATGGACCAGTCAATCTTCCGCATCTCCGATCTAATGACAGCAAAGTAACACTTATAAAAGTCAAGCCTACGTACATCCTTAGGTTTCATCGAGTAAAGTGTTAGTTTTGGTGGTAAATTTATGAAAAGAGCGGGATGATGCCTATTCGCTTTACTGAGCGTGTTGGCCTCTTAGACACAAATATCTCAAAGAGTAAAAAAGACCAGATCCAGGTTTTTATTGTTCGCATTTAGCACTCCACTAAACTGTGAGAGTTTGCAAAGCGACATAAAGTCGACAAGAAGTTTAAATCGATGATCGGTGGTGATTGTATGGGAAAAGGTACGATTATTTGAGTTCAAAATCCACGTGACATCCGTGTTCAAATCTCCCAAGATTATAAAATCGTCAGAATCTTTATCATTCAATGTAAAATTTTGACAGTTTTCGTAGAAAATCGATAAATGCTCAATATTCAAATGATGAGATAAGTAACAAAGGCAAATGTACAGTGCGCTACGTTTACTGTTTTGCAGTGTGATAGAAACCCAGATGTCTTCAATCTCGTTTTCCCATGACGAAGTGCATTGATACATTTTTTTGTGGCTATCAAAACTCCTCCACCACTGTTCTTACTAACTGACGTAGTATGACGGTCACGACGAAAAACGTTATATCGCTCATCAATAAATTCACCATCGATTACACTGCTGTTTAAATTAGTTTCTATTAGGCATATTATATCATAATCATAATTTAGTATATTTGCATAAAACTCATTTAATTTGGACCGTATTCGATTTACATTTTGGTAATACATAAAATACATTATATAGAACAATAAAGGCAACTAATTTACATATAAAAAGACTGTAATTTATTAATAGATTAAATTATATTAACTATTTCTACGGTTGCACTAGTTTATCCTTAAGTTCCTTAATTAATACTGTCGTTAAAGTATCATCTTTTATTATATGAACTCGTCCAAATCTCAACCAAGTGTATTTGCAATCACGTTCTTTAGAAACTTTCCTAGCCGCTGCATGAATTTTCTTAGTATGCGGCGGGGGCAGATGTTGAGAGACGTGAATATTAATTGCGTCTCCATGGATACCGAGGTGTGCAGAAGTCAAAGATGATAACTGATTTTTGTTACCGCGGCGCACAGCGGAAATGATGTTGTCTCTATGCGGCTCCGAGGGTAGGGTAACCAAAATGCTGCGAAGACGGGCAGACTGTGGATTAAACTTTGCGATTCGAAATACAGAACAAATGCCAGTATCCGTGATAGGAATCTCTTTATACATTTTCTTAAATATTTCCAAGAGGTTTTCAGTGCGTTTTTCAGGCACGCACTGAATTTCCGGGTTAAGACTTCGTGACGATTTATCCACAGTTTCAACAGCAGATTGCATTTGTATTAATTGTAATCGAAGGAACGTATTATCATTTTCTAGTTGCTTATTTTTTTAGTGATATGACATAAATTTTGCTTTATATCATACTGTTCTGCAAATAAAAAAGTCAGTTGTTGTTGTGAGGTCTTTATTTAATTTCTAAATACTGCTGTTGAAATCCTCCCATATCTTTCATAATAGCAGTCCTGAAGGCTTGCAACCTGCAGTCCAATCTGGAGTCCGATAATTCGGAAAATTGATCCACAGCGATCCCAGAGCGGTTGCAGTGCTTAATCCAGGATTGTCATTGTAGGCGAGACTAGAAGTGGAAACAGTCAAGCTGGTATTGCAACCTTGAGTAATATCGTCGCTTGACTCATCGGTGACGTCCAGTGCAGGTTTACGTACAGGTGTATTTGTGTTGTCACCTCTTCGACGAGTTACGTTCTCACATGATGAACATTCCTACTACTTTTTTTAAATAGGACGTATTATCTCTATAAAATGCTTTAGTCATGTTTAGACAACGATAATGAAATTGTTTTTTACACGGTAGGAAACGCAATTATTCTTCTGGTCGTACTGAAGAAAGGCACGCTTGGCATTTCATGGTTATTGTTCAAAGATAAAAATAATAAAAACGATAATGTTGTGTTGTATATTAAAACCCGACACAATTAATTTTTAACTCAAAAGCACTGTATATAAGAATTCAGTTGGTTGGTAATGACGACTAGGCTCATGAATGTGCGCCTTTTGTATTGACGATAGCTACGCACAAGGTACAATCCTTTGTAAGGTCTATTTTAGACGTGAATTCACAAGTCTCACACTATTTTATTATAGTTTATGTAAAAATAAAATCACTTTTATGTAAGGTACTGCAGGAAGGAAAAAAACTTGAATATATATTTTTACTGAAAACGAAGAAGTTTTCCAAATCTAAAGAATAAATACACTCCGATAAAAATCAACACGTCTGCCTATGAGGATACTTTCCGAACGATTTGATAAAGCTTATAAAATTAACATACTAAAATCAAAGTAATTAAGTGTAACGTATCGTTGTACTTACGGCGTATGAGCGCGCGGAGAGTGTCGGGCTGAAACCCACTAAAAAGGCTGCCTGAAGAAAGAGTTGTGTCAGCTATGCTGCTAGCTGTCATAGAGGTGTCAATGGCGCGTAATTTGCCTTATGGCCGATTCTTAAAGGGAATCAGCATAGGAAGTCGCTTAGACACCAACACTGGTTGGGGCCATATGCGAGGGACCAGGTGAAGAAGCGTCTCGGTAGCTGATAGGGGTGTTGTAGGCCCACGTTAAGCTCGGAAATCCTATGAACATTTGCAAAAGCTATATTTGTCTTTTGTCGCTGTTTGCATTTGCCAATAATATGACATCCTAGATTTAAAAGTATTTTTTTGAATTCAAATACAAATCTTCTACTCTGGACATTGGATATGCATCATTCAAAATTTCCTTATTGATTTTTTTACAGTCAACGCTATATTTTCATGTTGCATTTGGTTTCTTAACATATAAGTCAGCGCGATACATTGCTATCCCTTGAAGGTCGAATCACTTCGTTCGACAATATTTCTTTCACTTGTTAACTTACTATTCTCTCTATTTTGGTCACATCCGAAATGGAGCTTGTTGTTGAATCAGGGCCTCATCCGTAATAGAAATTTCTAACTTCACTTAGCTACATCTATTTAGTTGTTTTGATTTCTCTACGAATCATTATCCAAATTCGAATATTTTGGATATTTGATTTGGTTGGTTTGGAATTTTTTTATCGGAATTTGGATATTTTACTCTATTCTTCATTCCACATTATTTTCCTTTTGAGCAACGATTGGCAAAAATGGGCAAACCTTTCACAAATGCTCAAATCTTCGTTGACACATTCTAATTCGTTTAAGCTTATATAACTTTCCATTCCCTGTGGTAATATCGAAATTCCAGACTAACGAGCTCATTTTTCTTGAGCTTAATGCCTTATTTGGCCAAATTAAATTTCCATAAAAATAACGTCTATTTTGTATTCATGGCAAACTAATCTATTTCGCTTAAAGTCTATAATCAAACGGTTCTTTCGCAAAAAAAACAAACTGTACCTAAAAACATCGAACCTCTATCAAGAATAATTTATTTCTAAATCACGAATATTATAAAACGTACGTCTAAATTTTGTTCATGTAATGATTAATTTCGAGTCTATAAATCTTAGAAAGTTCACATCGTCTCCATTGACATTACACGCAGGGAGCATCAATTCGTTCAACACAACGAAATCATTCTTGTGCACTGATCTTTTGTTAGCGGGGGCATACTATACGTTTGCCCCCGCGTCCACGTTTGTATTATATTATAAATATTGTATTGTGTGAGGTGTTAATTCGCGGAAATCCATAGTAGACCCTTGCTTGCAACATGCATTAATATGCAGCATGCAACCCACCGCTGACCCTCGAATCTGCCTCTCCACTACGAATATCTATCCAAATGATTGAATATTGATTCCAGAGGATTGACAGACATCTTAGACATATGTGTTTATATTATAAACACATAATATGCTGTTTCTTTATCTCGAAGGTTCATTCGCGCGTAAATGCACGTGGTTAAGTCGCTCTACAATTCGACAAAGCGACGCGCGCCCACTGTCTTCACAGGTATTTACGGTCGTCATCCTCTCGTGTTTGCCTGAGCAGGTTCACTTCTCGGATCGCGTCTCCATGGCCTGGGCTGCTCTTCGTTACTGGTGTACTATGCGGCAGGACCTTAGGGGGGTGTTGCCTTAGGGCCAAAATTCGTACCATCACTATTCGTGTCGTCTACGCCTCTTTCGTATCTCCGGAAATCCTGATTTTTCAGGTGAATGATCTGCATCGAATACTGTTTTAAATCTACAAGATAAAACATATTCAATTGTAATATCATCCTGATAAATGTGATAGCCTAACACCAACATTTTGCATGCCTTAAGCGCGAGCGTAGGTATGCTTCTACTGTCGCCTGCAAATCCCGTCTACAGTGGGTGTGACCACGATAACTAAAAAACTATTTAACTTTTAAACTAAATTTCTTTTTCAATCTCATCACTAATCGATTGGAAATAACTGTATTGAAAATCACAGCTTGATATAGTACCGATTAGCTGTAATTGAATTTTTTAACTGGCAGTTATCCATGTTTTGATCCGCCATTTCGCTTAAATATCGCTTTTTTCTAATTAGATCTTTTCTGACTTAAAGATAGTCTGTTACTAATTACGTCAAAATGCTTTACTGACGAGTCTGATGACTTATTGACAGAAATTTAATGAATTTTTTTATGTTTATCAACGTTTTTCGACTGAAATTACGTAATTTTTATTGGCAATAACCGTTTTTACTTGAAGCAGGTTTTTTTTTGCATTATGATGTCTAACATAAAATTACCTATCCTTTTTTCAATTCAAGTTCACTATAAAACTATTTGAAAAACAAAAATAAAAAAGTGGATTTTTGGTAAAAAGCTCATATGTTATGATAAACATCTAATTTAAATAACATGTATAGTACGAGCGCTTAAGGCACGCATATTCGCTTATACCAAATTTTTAAGTTTTTGACCGAATTAAGATCTTACACATTAAAAAGCCTCCGTAATGGTATAATGAGTCCTGTAATAAACTTCTGCTGTAAGTTCATTACAAAAGCCGTAATATTTTCTTACTTTGTACATTTGTAAAATGAATATGAAATTACGTTCTATAATTTATTTAACAGTTAAACTCGTCCTGTAACAAAACATCAACGAAATTTTGAAGGCCTTCTTGCCTTTACTCTAAAAAGTCATGTACTGGACCCCGAATACAAAATTTTCTCCTTTTTTGTTCATCGTTGTATACATTGATTGCTACAATTCTTTCGAAGTTAGTTGAAAAATGTTTAAAGTCTTCATCCAATATCCTTCATATACGATTTTTCCATCGTGGACGCTTGTGTGTCAAACCATTGACGTCGATGACGATTTTTGCAAAAAAATATTTTAAAAAATGTCTCGGAACAAGACACTTTAGCCTTTTATGATTCGAGTTTATTTATATACATTCGGAAATATAAATGAAAGTTTTAAGTAGAAATGGCTTGTAAAACATTCCATTAACATGGAAATGTTAACAAAACACAAGCGCTAAGTCTCCTATCGTACTTAGATTCACGCATAAACAAAGAAAAAACATTAATACCACTTATTTCCTTTTGGAATTCATCACCATGTAAAGTTTCCATTTTATACTTTTAGAGAATTTACGTTTAACGATTTAACGTATTTACGCAAACAAAGTTATTGTTGCAAAAGTATTATCAAGTATTCGATTGCTTAATGTATTCATAGTTCTTATCATAACTACAGTAATAATAGTAACCATAAATAATTTATCTATTATAAAGAACTGAAGCTATGAGTATGGTTTTACTGTAATGTTCTATTGAGCGTTCGCTAGCAAACGCTTTCGCCGATATATTATGTTCCCGGAGTTGATGGAGTTCATGCATAACCGAGTTATTACAGAAGCTTATCTCCGGCGAACGGCATTCGCTCTTCGAATGCTGACTGAGGGGTCGTAAAATGAGTAAAATAAAAATAAGAGGGTAAATCGATTGCAAAATGGAACCCATCAACGTGGCGATGACGCCTGCGAATGTGTTAATCTTAAATTCTTTTTTGCAGAACGACCGCTTCAGCGTTAAGTACATTTAAAATGAAATCATGGTATACTCAGTTTAGGATAAAGATATATATTGTAGCGAATTAATCTCTCAAAATTTAATAATTAGATTACAGAGTAATACCGCTAATAAAGATATTCGTAAATAGTACCCTTTATTTCATATCTTTACCGCATATGCGACATCCACGCGTTGTATACGTTAAACGCATTTTGTATTGTTAGGATGTTCCAGATTGCAATAAATATTGTTTATTCACGTCGGACGTGACATGTTTACGTCTTGTTTTTTTTATAAATAAATTATAGACTTGTCGACATTCGAAGATTGTCTGGGATCACTCGCTCAAGCTTATACACACGTAATTGTATGTATGTATATATCGAAATCTAACGTTTCAGTTTTATTTTTGCGATTCTTTGCGCTTGTGCGTTCGCAATGTGGCTGAATTCTGTTTTTCGCCTGTTGGCAGTTCATCCTATTGTTATCCGGGAACTTCCGATAGGATTATTTTGTAACAGCATTACAAGTCACATAGTTTGGCCACTGTAAGATATGTCTCTAATGTGTCAAGGTTATAAAAATAAATATCACTGGAGTTTCTGAAATGCAAAGATCACAGAATAGGATTTTAATGTTGTCTTCTACATTTATTTAAGTCGCGGCGTGTGGGCTATAGTATCGACAGTTATTCTAGCATTCGGCCTCTAAGTTAGATATTAAATCAAAGCATAATTTTATTAGTCCTCAAACAACAAGCAATGTTTGAGTTTTTTATTGGCGTAAAGGAACTGGAAGTTAATTGGTGTAATAGCTTATTTTGCTTGTACTAATATTATAAGGAGAGAAATCTTTATTGACTGATTGACTCATCAAAGCCGAGCCGCAAATAATGTAGTTATTAGAAAGATCAGATTTGGATAGTTGATTTTAGTATGTAAGTGGGATATGAAAATTTGAAGGGAGATATTATTTTTTTTTGAAGATATAAATATTAAAGTTACCTAATATTAAAAGTTATTGATCATTTTTAGAATTTTCGTCTCACTGTACGTTTGTTTGTCTGCACATCGTATGTAATTAAATAAGGTCCTCACGGGTATGTTGCTGGAGTGACTGAGGAGCTAATTTACATTATTATTTAAGTTATGTAAAGTATAGCATGTATGTTAAGTATCTTGATACACGGCCTAAAAGTCGAGTTATATGCAAAACTTTGTTGAGCTGGAAATTGTAATTGAATATGTGTACAATTTATGGGCGTGTTTTCCATACAAGCAAATAAGTTGGACGTACCTTCAAGTCACACATATATATGTCTCTGAATGATAAATAAATATAACACGAAATAAATCATGCTTTAAAATTATTTTTTTTATTTTATCATGCCATCTATTAATGGTTTTATAGACGCGACAATTTACAAAATTAAGACGTAAGTTGCGCTAGCGCCGCCAATGGCCGAAAGTACAACTAGTCAGAAATATGTAATTGTGTAAATGTTTCAGAAGCAGAGATTTTTTGCGTTCCGTTTCCTTCCGTTGTATTGCAATTACAAAAAGTTCTTTCACCGTTTTGTTACAGTGGTTTTTTTTAAAGCAAGTTATTGACTGTCTTTAAGAAATTATTTATTAAATGTACTTAAAAAATATACCTGTTGCTGGCAAAGTATTTATAAGTAAATTTAAATTTGTCGCTTTTTCGGCATTATCTCTTGAGGAAGTGATGAAATTTATTGCAAAGGGAAGGGAGTTTGAATTTTTTAAATATATTTTCAGAAATATTTTCTGAGGCTAATATTTCTTTTGAAATATTACAGAAAAAGTATAGTGACATTGTTTACTGTGTCCTAAATATTAGAGGGTTCGGAACTTTTATGGAACTGTAAAGAACGAACTTTGATATCAACTAATTGATACAATAATATTTACGTTTTTTTTGTAAATATATACACATAATACAGGAAAATACCCAAACTCCATAAAATAAATTAATATACAAATGTTTGTCTTGTATTGGAATCGAACCCACGCCCCTAGGGCAGCAGGTAGGGTCACTACCAATTGCGTCAATCGGGCAGACACGAGTCGATAATGTTCAATAGTGTTACAAAGGCGTGTTTTGCAAGATCATAATGTTTTGAATGAATGTTGTAGTCGATAAAAAAATTTAAAATACTTCAAGTTTGTTAACCTACTTGCTTGTGAAAACTTTTCTCCCTATTGTATGAATTGTCCAGAAGAATTTGTCGTAGAGTGATAGTCGAGTAGGGCAGGTAGTCACCGTCGGTGCGCCATCAACCGACGCAATGGTAAAACTGAGAAGCTTTTTTAGCCCTGTCTGAAATTTTGATGCACGCCTCTGGTACATTTCGGAAATACAATATATATATATATATATATACACATATTTCTGAAATGAATTAAAAAAAGGATTTTTTTGTTTAAGGGAATTTATTTAAGGGAGAACATAGTACTTTTTCATATATATTTTTTTTGTTTTAGCGATTTTAAGGAACATTTAAATAAACCACAATGAAAAGAACGAAAATGGTAAAAGTGAGAGGAAGAATCATTTAAAATGAAATAAAATAAAAAATGGTCGTATTCCAATTTGTATACTGATTTACGTATATAAAAGTTTTGTGTAGATATGATAAATCTCATGCTTCTACCGAAAAGGATGGTAATTTTTGAAATAAAAACTTCTTTAGCATCGTTGTGATTTGAAACTCGAGGATACGAAAAAGCGTGACTAAAAAGGGATGGTTCATTTATTTTAATTAAGAAATGAGAGAAAGAAGTTCAATTTGTTTACCTGGTTACACTTGACTGCAACTTTAGTATTTATAAAGTTCGCTACCTATTGTAACAAGGTTTATGTCATCGCATTAGAAAATTTTGCATTAGCAATATGCAGTTAACATGAGAAAAAAAATTAATTATTAGTTAATGTTAATAGCAGAAGTACTACTACGGTGGTAGAGATTATTCTGGTAAATTTATAATATTTTAGTCAGCTTTTAAAACATTATTTCATTCATTTAACAAATGACCATACATTTTTCTAATGCTGGATTTTAGACTAAAAAACCTAATAATATGGCATATAAGTAGGAAAGGAAACAAAACGATTTAACTGTTAGCAAAAATTCGGATAAATAAAACAATAAATGTATTTAAATTAAATGAAACAAGTATTCTATTTCATTTTCAAATGAAACAAAGATAAAAAAGTAAAGATTACCGAGACGTCTGATAATTAAGGAGATAGTGTTAATTATCGTCAGTGACTGTTGAAGGTCGTTTGTCTCGAGCGAAAAGGGGAACGGAGGTTCGACGAGGAAAATTCTTTTGGGTTTCGTTTATCACCCTTCCTTTTTTTAAGAGCCTTGAAAATAATACGGTATTAGTCACAAATATTCTATGTAGCAGACGACATTGAAATGCTTTATTATAAAGATACAGAGCGTTCAATTAAATTTTAAATAGGTATTTTAATCGGCTTGCATGAATCAAATATAAAAATGGATGTTGGTCTATCCGAAATTAACGGACTCGACGCCGTTTGATGGAAAATTTTGGAAGTTGGAACTCTATGAAAATATACATGTTTTTATGGAGAAGGTTATGCAAATTATTTTAACACTTGTCCCCGATTCGGTTAGCGAAAGGTGGATATTCAAATTTTTATTCTTAAAATGTCAACATCTTTATTATGTAATAAATTAATTATCAGCATTCAATATAATTAACGAAACACACATTTAATGATTTTAGCATTTTAATGATTGTGTCATAATTCAACTTAGAGTATATGACAAAATCAATATCAATAGACAAAACGGCCAAAGCTGAAAGTCTGAATTCAGTTCGATCGCTCGTCCAGAACGGACGTTCCCACGCACCCGCTCTAAGCGTTCTTACTGTTGTTAACGCATTCCGCATTTCTGTGCAGATCGCCGCCCCCACTGCGCCCTGCATCCCTTCCGGCCCAGCCGATCGAAAGTCCACTGCGCCGCCAGCCTCCACGCTCCACATCGATTATTTATTTATTTATTTCAGATTTTGAAATCGCACAATTTTTGAAAGTTTTTATAAAAACTTTTACAAATTAAGCGAATTACTTTTCAAATCCCTTAAGGTCAAATCAATGGCTATCGAACGGTGTCTACAAGATGATTTGCAGCGAGCCGTCTATTGGCAAACAATAGACAGTAATTAAACACCTTCGCCGCGGCCGTCAACTGAACGGTCGAATGCGATTGTTTTATACACTTTTAAAATATTAACATCGAATAATATTTTAACAATTTTTTTTTTTTTAATACAATAGAAATTCAATAGCAACACAACATTCTAACCAAAGTGCTTTCAGAGATAGGCTATGAAGCACGAAAGATTTAGTAAGCAAATTAATCGCGAAAGTCACACACCCCCCCCTTCTCGAACAGCGCGTCATCCCAAGCTGGAGCCGATCGTAATCCCCGATTATAGTCACAGCAGGGAAAAACAAACGTCAGGAGAGTTCATCGTAGTCGGACTAAGAGTTGACATGCTCCAATAGCACAGTCGTAGGAACGGACAGCGTGTCAGAAAAATCCGAAACTTCTTTTACCCTCGTAGAGGAAAAAAACAAACGAGCGCTGAAAAAAGTGCTCAAAAAGCGTCAAACTACAAAAAGCCTTCGAACATGCCCACGGCACCTCCCCGGGACTTGGAAAACTTCCCCGACCTCGTAGAAAAAACCCAAGCCGCCCCCGGTTTTAGAATTCCGCCCCGTTCCTGCGCTCTCCACCAACCTGTGGGAGAGAACTTAGCCCCCGCACCCCCCGACGGCCATATCGGGCCGCTCAGGGAGCCCGCCCGGTACGGGCCCCCATGCCGACCCCCTCTCTTGCAGTGACTGGTCCAACAGCGTCAACGTTCGGAAAGGACATACAAATGGTGATGTCCGTCCTCCGAACAGTTAAAAGCTCGGAGATCTCAGAGTTTGCCCGCGATCTACGTTCATGCAGAAACATAGAAGACGAACTAAACGTATTAGTCAAGCACCATCATTTGATGGTCAAATTAAAACACATCTAAATGTCTATACCCGGGTTTAGTAGCTCTCCCTCAGTGGGACGCCATAAACAGAAAAACATCTCACAACTATCTTTTAATGCTAACGGCTTAATAAAAAATATCCCCGAGTTATCCGAATGTATGTCGGAATACAGTATCGACATAGCATTAGTCCAAGAAACTTTTTTAAAGCCAAGTAGGCCTAAGACTTATGCGATCGCAGGCTACGCTCAATTACGAACGAACAGGACGTACGCTAGGAAAGGGGGTCCCGCAGTGTATTACAAGCGTTCCTTTCACTGTTGCCCTGTTATCATTACACCTCTCATTAACATGGAAGCTACGAGTTGTAGACTCGCTATCACAGGTCATGGTACACTCGTTATAGTCTCGGGCCACCTTCAGTCTCCTAAAAAGTTACTGCAGCACGACCTCAGAGCCCTCCTTGCCTTAGGGGATACCGTCATCCTTTTCGGTGATTTTAATTGTAAGGGTCCCAAATGAGGTTGTCCAATTACCAATTATAACGGAGACAAACTCACTCAACTCGAGGACAGACTTGAATTTGAAATTATCGTGCCCTCTAGGTCGACCTACTATCCCGTCATCGCAACCAATAGACCCTCCACGCTAGACATCGCTCTAACTAAAGGAGTCGCATTAAATTTAAATTGGGTTGAAATACTTCACTGTCTCCTTTCTGACCATCGGCCGATCCTGCTGAAAATGAGACCTCCCGATGACGGCAGTCCTAATACTACCTTAAAAATCACTGATTGGAAAAGAGTGTCAACCGTGCTTGAGAAAATCGACATTCCATACCTTAACAGCATCCCCGACAATATTAATACAACTGACAAAATAGACTCTGCAATAGATGCTCTTACCAACCACGTTAGGTCAATGGTCGAGAAAAGCGAGTAGGAGGTTCCGGCGTCCTCGGATCGTAGGAGGCTCCCGACCGACGTTCTCGAATTGATAAGAGCAAAAAACGCAGCTCTGCGCCGCGTGAGCGCATACCCTACTGCAGAATACAGATCCAGAGCGCGAGCACTTTAACGCCGAGTGAGGGCTCGCGTTGAAGAAGTCCGAAATGAGAACTAGAGCGATCTCATGGAGGAAATTAGACCGTCAAACAAAGCATTTTGGAAGGTCACCAAAGCACTCAAAACAGAGGGGTATATCCCCATACCTTCTTTCAAAAAAACCGGATAATTCCGTTGCCCTATAACGATGCAGAAATAGCGGAGTGCCGGATAGTATCAAATCCCAATGCTCTCACGCTTCCACTTCGCACGACATTGCTCATATTTAACACATCGAAGAAGAAGTCCAGAACAAAGCCTCTCTCGAACCCAAAGACGATCTGCCTCCCGTCTCATTCAGCGAAGTCCAAACACTGGTGAAATTCCTCAAAATGAAAAAGGCACCGGGTCTTGATGGTATTAGTAATAAAGCAATCAAATGCTTTTCATTGCCATTATTGCGCTTACTGGTCGCTATATTTAACGCGTGCCTAAGAAATTGCTATTTTCCTCCCATTTAGAAAGAGGCGAAGGTAATACGCATCCATGAACCAGGGAAACCTCGTGACCTTCCTGCCATTTACAAACCGATCAGCCTTTTGAGCTGTCTGGGTAAACTTTTCGAGAGAATTCTCAAAACTCGCTTAAGCAATCACCTCATTGGGAAGGGCCTTATCATTGATGAACAATTCGATTTTCGTCCAGTGCATTCATGTCCCCAGAAAGTCCTCCGTCTATTAGAGTTTATCTCAGAGGACTTTGAATCAAAGCAAATAACCGTAGCTGTCTTCTAAATGATGTAGCTAAAGCCATCGATAGGGTATGGCACACGGGCCTACTTTATAAGCTACACGCTCTCAAATTACCAGATCGTCTCATTCATATCATCCATAGTTATATCAGCAAAAGGCATTTTACTTTTAGATGCAAGCGCACTCACTGTACTAGACGACGTATCAGAGCAGGAGTTCCTCAAGTCTTCTCCTTCTCTCCCCTACTGTAATCCGCGTACACTAACGATAATCCGCGTCTATCATCAGGCATCCAACTCGCGTTGTTCGCGGACTTTACTTTAGGATAGCTTTACTTTCGTGATAAGCTCAAAAAATCTACAATCCTCCGTCTTCAGAGGGCCATTGAGGAGCTGAATCAATAGTTTCGCACCTGGAGGATCGAGGTCAATCCAAAAAAGTCAGCTGCTGTACAATTTAAGTGTAGTAAGTATTTGAATCGACAAACTGTCGATTTAGACACTTTCTAACTCAGAATATCGAACGCGAACATTCTGTGGCAGTTAAACTACAAATACTTAGGAGTCATGCTCAACAAAAATCTTTATTTTAAAGATAATATTTTTACCGAGCCCGACTCGGAGCCATGCTTGGTATACAAAGCAAACTGTCTTGGCGCAATAAGCGCACTATTTACAAAATGTGCTTAAGAATGGTGTTGACATACGCGTCCCCGGTTTTCGCTCACGCCGCCCCGAAAGCACTGGATAAGCTCCAAGTTATTTAGAACAAATTCTGTAGGGACGCTACGGTTACCCACAGGTGCGTCCGTAACTTAATACTTCACAGGGACTCCCGTAACATTTAATGTATGTTAAATGTTACGGGAACAAATTATTTGAATTTGTTCACAAAAAAAGAAGTTATATTAATTTATACATACATACAATAATTTTCTATTATAATTCATCTAAAGCAGAACCGTGACCAGTAACGGAATCTAAATCCTAAGCAAGACGCGGAGCAGAATCGACATTTGGGACGAGGAGGAGTTGAAAGCGAAAACCTGACCCAGGTCCAAATCGAGTGTGGAAACTAAAATAAAAATTAATGGCATGTCCGGAATCGGAATAAGCAGTACCGAAATGAGATTTAAGAGTGGCCCTAAGAGCGCGAGCGGAACCATAATGGGAATCTACTTAAGTCAAGACCGGGTTCAGAATCAAAAGGGAGACTGATAGAAACTAAAAGTGAAATAAATTGGCATCAAGAACGTCATTGATTACGACAAGTGCGTGCAGTTTTTGATTAGTAATGCCGCTTAAATTATCTTAATTACACAGATGCGCACTATTATAAATTGCCTTAATAAAAAATTGAAAAAACAGAATAGTTTATTTTGTAAAGCAATAACCATATTTCACTATAGCAGTAGCAACAAAAACAGCATAATTTATATGTTAATAATTTTTTAATCAGTACAATTTTAAATCTTATTTAATAAACATTTATTTACAACAAAAAATAAAATTTTATTAACCCACAGATATAAACCACCTCTCGTTGATTATTTAATATCACATAAAAAGAGATATCTAATTTTTTTTTTATAAAAATACAGAAAAAAACTTACAAAAACCTATTTTACAAATTAAAAATGATGTTTAAATTCCAATAATTTAATCAAGTTAATAATAAATGTTAATTGATAACGACATATCAGTAAATTGATGTAGAAAACCTTTTTTTTCAGAATATTTCTACAATTATTAACTTTATTTACAAATGGCAGATATTTCTCGATGTTTCTATACATACAAATTGCAATTTCCTCGTAATATACACAACTAAGATTTTCATCATTTAGAATCATAGATGATATACACATAAATAAGTACACATGATTTTATTGTAATATTTCCGTTTTTATAAGCTGTTAATTATGTTTAAAACAAGCTAAAACGAAAGAGTAACAAAAGCTAACTTTATAACTAGTCTGTTAAATGATTAATAATATACGTAATTGTTATTGGCACATCTTTAGAGGAAATGTTTTGGACTATAACTTAGAACCTATTAAATCTTTGCTTGAGCAAATTATTCAATGATGAATAATAGTATATTTTAATGAAAAACATTTTACACGAATCGAAACGTAATACATAACAGAGTAGATCTTAAAATAAATTTAAACAGCAACTGTGTAAGTACAATAACGACTGCCCGTCGCCAAAGACGCTCAATTCTCTTAGGCCATGGTGAGATTAAGATGATAAACAGAAATCTTTCCTTTGGAGCCTCGATGAATGCAAACTACATTTCCAAACACAAATCACACTTATCGTTTAATTTCCAGTGTACGTTGGATTCTTGAATGTCGTGGTGGCTTGTTTGAAGATGGGATTTTCACCCTGAAAATTATTAAAAAAAAAATAATTTAAATTAAATATGTGTAGGAATGAAGAATGTCTTTATTTCAGCCTATACAAAGTATATGAAAATATTAAATGTCATTGTACATAAATTGGAAACATTGTAAAGTTATTAAATTGTGCGTTCATGTTTTAAATTCAGACCTACATGGTTAGTTGTTCCAAACCATAAATAATGAGAAGTATCGAAAGTTACATAATGACATTATAAGCGTTTGTAAGTACTTACGTACTTCAATATATTTGAAATTAAACATTTCACTATTATTTTTATTGTCTATTTGAAATTTTTGGAAACAATTATGTACATTGTATTCATATTCAATTTAAATTAAAAAACGCAATTTCTCAGTACATGCGGAAAACAGGCGTGATTTATTTTCCTATAATAAAGGAAAACTTTCAAAATTCATGCTAAAAAAGTACATCTCAAAACAACATTAATTATTTTCGGTGAAATAATATAGATGTAAATTAATAATTTTGTAAATAGATTTTTGTCTGAATGTTTATTTTTGTGCAGACTAGTTTCCACAATGATTGATTACAAATTATGGGAATAAATTGGACTGACATTCACTGGTTATTTCACTAGAATTTGTCTCCCATTTCTCCCGCATGTATATTTATAGTTTTTGACATCTATTCCATTTAAATCCGAGTTTTTAGATGGGTATCTACATCTCTCAGCGTGAGCTCACGTTTAGCGTGTGTCAATTTCACTAGCATGTGTCCTAGATTTCGTCTGTTCGTTTGTAAGCTTTATGGTGATCATCCCAAATGAACGTATTATTTATGCCATTCTACATATATAGATTATTAAAAAACAATTTCGCGCCACAATTAACTGTCGGAATGACGGTAGTCCAGCGAGCGCAACAGAATAGTGTGCATAGACATTTCTTCAGAAGAAAAGTGTGTGGTTGTGTCGTACAAATAATACACCAGAGGTCACGCGGAAACGACAAGACGGTTACGGCCAGCCGATATTGGCCACGGAGAACATGACGCATCAGCAGCTAACGGACACGTCCTGATTTATAGTTTAATATGTAAATATTTAATAATTACCGTATCCCATTTCGCCATCATGCGTTCCTTTTCAAAATGCGCATACTCGCGGCGGTCGTGAATAGTCGTGACCATCTTCCACACCATCAGCAGCGCCATGCCCATCAAAACGATAGCCGCGATCACTCCCAACACGATACCCAATATAAAGACCTAAACAAGAAATAGATGATAACGTTAGGTACACACTAAATTAATTACGTGATACAACTGTACAGTCAATTATGTAAATTTGTAGAAATATAAATTATATGAGAATCCTAATTTGTTTCTAACTTGTGAGAAGTAATAAATTTATTCACTTCTGTGATAGTGTAGTTCTAGATATAGATATAAGCTCAGACCGGGATTGGGATGATGAATTGGATCGAGATCATATAGATCGTAATGATCGAGGGATAGTGAACTTAAATATCAGCGTAGATCTAACCTTAAGTTATCATCAGTAACGCATCAAAGATAAGGGTAAAAATAGTTTTTTCCATTAGTTAATCAATACTATTTTAATTTGATTATGGAGTGCCGAGTTCAGAGGTAAATAAAGCATCAAAAAAACACAAAAGTAAACCTTCACAATAAGTTTAAACATGATTTTAATTTAAGTGTGTAGTCGCCGTGCAATGAAGAGAGCCTCGAGTAAACCATCATTTTTAAAGTACAACATAATTTTTCCTCTTTTCTTATTTCCTCCCTATGATATCGAGGGAAAGAAATGCATAACCAACTCCCGCGCGCGCGTGCCCACGCAGTAGTGTGGGACTGAAACCCATTCAGAACATTCTTCTAACAAACCTTCTTTATAATTGTGCAATTAGCCTTAAGACTACAGCATCTCCAAAGGTGCTGACTACTCGTAATTGCCCTATGAGTAACCCTTAAGAGATCACCTCTACATAGGAAGTCACCGATGCACCAACACAGGTTGGGTCATTTATGAGTCTGGGCGCGGAAGTAGCCCATAGAGTGATTTTTAAGATAACCTATTTAGGTCGTATAACTTAAGGGGACCTAAACCTAAAATCCAAATGTTTTTCTTGCTCATTTAGTTATAAAAATTAAAATTATCGTGCCTGTTCATCGATAGATTTGTGATATGAGGATAATTATATGTTTTTGAAGTAACTGCTTAGTGTATACAGCGTGGTAACGTTAGTAAAGGCAAGACGGACGTCTGACGTGAGTTGCGGTATATCGTTTTTTATCCGCCGTACAGAAGAAGTAAGAACGTGGAACCTTGAAGTACTTTTATTCTGAAGAGTCTTAGTAGAACCTGAATTTAAGCCACGATTGCAGTTTGTAAATAATACTTGTTTGTGATCCTAACGAAGGTCTTTTCTACATAGAAAAATACAGCCATAATTTTATGTTTTTCTTTTAAACCCTTAGATGTGTGTTCGACTACACAGAAAGATTATTTAGAACATAAGCGATTTGCTTAGATCACTTAGGAGTCTCATAGATTTATAACCGTTGGGGAACTCGCGTGTAATTTTAAGTACTTCAACTTCTTTCTAGATGGATGGCAAATAGCAGCTATTAATACAGGAATCGAATATTACAACCAGCAGAGCCAAGGGCGCAAAGAAACTCATTGAACACTTTGTTACTATTACCATTTAGGCTCGGAATCTTTTGTTTTCGGGTTTTTGTTGTTTGGACATTCTTAAGCTATACGGGACAAACTTTGGGTTCGAAGGTGGCTCTAAAGCAAAGCTTCTTCTTAATACGGTGAATATGTTCCGTGTCATGTGGTAGGGGATTATAAAAACATTGGAGACCAATACTGCCCGCAATACAATTTACTTTGTATAGATTCTTTAATGCAAGGGAGTTATTGAGTTTCCTAATGTTTGGTGTGGGGATATAGCCCTCTGATTCTTAAGTCTAATGGGTATATCCTGGAGGGTGGGTAAGGCCTATAGGGTTTCAGGCTTTATTCAAAAGTCCGGTATTAAGGAGTTATACCTTTTATGAAGGCAGTCCAACCTTTGTTACAGAATTTATTTATGGGAACTCTCTTTCAACATTAGAGTGCACGCGATCTATTCTCTGCAATGTGATGTGTGTTTGTTCAATGCAAGGCGGCGTATTTGGCTTTTAGCATTTCAAGAGCATTGCAGGTAATTTCCATCGGCTCAAGGTCGCTGGTACTAAACATGAGCTGTTCTCGACTCACCATCTCACCATCCTGATATGATTGGAGAGACTCCTATGTCTGAATTAATTTCATTTGTTATTTCGCTGTTATTTGGGATATCGTTTGGTTCGGAAGTGTCAATGCCCTCAAGCAAGGCCAACACACCGGTCTAGTCGGTTATTTTTAATTTTATAGTTAAGCACACACTAATGAATGCCTCAGCTTTATGAGGATGGAGCGGTAATCTGATTTGATATTATGAAGTGGCTCGATAACAAGGAATTCAACCTTACGCTCTTCGTGAGGGCCACATCCAAGATATCGGTCTCGTGCGTGCCAATATTTGGAAAATGAAACGGTATGAGGAACACGATAACTCCAAACTCGAATTTTCCGACGAGGAGCATTAATTTTGCACCGCAGAAATGAAGCAGGCCCAATTTGAGTTTTTATTAATTCGGTTGTCGCCAAGAAGAATGATAGCATCGTTAAGGACGGAAAAATTTTAGTTATCCTAAGGCAATTTTTTAAAGAATGAAAAACAAACATTAATAGAGTTTTAAGGGGAAGGTCTTTTCGACTCTAACTCAATTCCAAGTAATACTGAGACTCCAGAATTAGAAATATCGAATTGAAGACAAGTATTCTTTATTGAGAAATTCAGTTTAATACGTACAACGTATATCTATGACGTGGTAGAAAGAATATTTCAACGAGTGTACTCGGATATCAATTGTGAGACGTGTGACTGTACTTCGTGTCATACCTTGGGCGGGCATTCTCGCTCCCTCTGCGCGCGCACCCTGAGCTGGCGCGCCTCGTCGTACACGTACACGTACGTGTACAGGCAATCCTCGTCGTCGTAGAAGCTACACAGGTGCTCGCCAATTGTCTCGTTAGCTGGAGTCACAACAGATTATGTATTAAGGATGATATTGATAGTACTATTAGGACCGTACATGAAATATGGAAGCAAACACCAGTGCTGAATTTCGGGCATCCTAATTTACAATTTATGCATGTGATTAGGAATAAATTAAAAGCTAATCCAAAGAGAAAAAAAACTCATTAAAGTAACACATTTACAAAATAAAGTAAAGAAGTCTCAAGTTCTTTGAATGAATACAGATGATTCAATAAAGTTGTAATCATTATGAAATATTGCTTTCAATAAAAAAATATAGGAAAAGATCCAGGCAAACAACAAATTATTGAGTCTAATTTTAAGTAAATGGCAATGCAATTTACTAAGTAAACGAAAGGAACGAAGATATAGACATTGACTTCTTACAGTGATACTGTAATCTCTATAATATTTTTAGATATATGTTATTTATATTAAATAGTTGGGAATACAAATCGATCAACTTTTTCTATAAAAGGAAACCACTTATATGCCTTTTTAAATCAGTTCGTTATGGTACGACAATTTAAATTATTGAATTAATCACCTTCAAGCTTGCCTTCCTCTATAATAGGGTGCAGAGAGCAGTTACCACACTTGGCTTGGCTGATGTCATCCTGCAGCATGGGCCCGCGCTCGTGCACCTCGCATAGCACACAGTCCTTGAACTCCGCGCAGCGTCCGGGACAAGTCTACGAACGACAAAGGTGTTATAGTGAGCCTGTGACTTCTCTCACACCGGAAATATTGACACATCATATTGTGTTTACTCATAGGACATCTTTCGCAAAAGTCGCCATAGTACTGTCTGTCAGCGTCAACGTTACAGACACACTTCCCGCATACACAATGGCCATTGCCACTGCAGATTTTACCGTTTTCTGTCGAGTGTAAAAATCAATCGATATATCTCACTGACGATTTTTTTTCACGAAATGATTAATTGATAAACATGAATAATGTTTTTAACGAAGAATCGTCGACGACCTACCCTTAGATACACAAGGGGTGTCGTCGAGGAGGCAATCACACGCGGGCCCGGTGTACTTGGGGTCGCACACGCACTTGCCGCACACGCACTGTCCGTGGTCGGGGCCCGAACACATCTGTCCCTTCTTCAGGTCACATGAGAAGTTGTCGCACTCGCAGTACGGCCCACTTATCTTCTGCGGTGACATGCAGTATAGGTGTGACTTATGTTAGTAGTGATGTCAATGACATAGATAAGTCTTAAAGGTGAATTATGTTTTAGTCGGTATGAAATTTTTAGACGGATTTTATATATTAAAAAAAAAAGTAGAAATTAAATTTTATCAGTAAGTTAAACTAAAATGTTTTTTTTTTATTTCCATAATCCGTTGTATGCATACTAATATTTAACATGAATTGCGACGTAGGAAATTGGTGGACTTATATTTCACGTACGATCTAGCACACAAATAACAGTAACCTTTCCGCCATCTAACTTGTTGCAGTGGCACACTCCGCAGTCGCAGGTGCCGCGGTTGGAGCATAGCGGGCCGGTGGCGCTGTTCTGCGGGCGGCAGCCGCGCTCCATCTCAGGTAAGGTGATGTTGGCCGCGGAGCACTCGCAGTTTTTACCGAAATGGCCCGCATCGCAAAGGCACACACCGCACGCCATTACACCATTTCTTCCGCACACGTCTGACGTATCCTGGTATAACTGAATAAGCACCAAATAGCTCATGATAATTCTGGCTATCCTCCGTCTCGTGCCTAAATTTATCTATGTTTATGTCACGAATAGAGCCGATATTTCAATCGTCACATAAAATTTATAATAGGAATAATTACGAATTCTAGACAAATTTTTCATAAAATATCTTTCAATATAATCTTATATCGATTATCCAAACAAGCTTAACAAATACTCACATAGTGACCAGGATGTTCGCATGGGCAATCGCATAGCATCTCAAGTTCAACGATCAAACTGTCGGAGACGCCCACGGGGTGGATTTTGAAGGTCTGCTTCCATTCTTTAGGGTCTTTAGGACACTCTTTAAGCGTTATCTCAGCAGTGAAATGGACTACGTCACCCACCTGATAATAAATAATTTAGTTTGAAGACGATTTAGATTTTTCTTTAGATGAAGATTTAAAAACTTAGATTAACCGCCCATTGACATTACAAACATCACCTTTAAACCGTCACATTTATTAGTGACCATCAAGTCACCTTCTGTACCGAGACAAGCAGATTTGTATATAATATTTATAGCTTTGGATGCGTTACTCTTCATCTCCACTGTTGATGAGATTTTCTGTGGATAGAGAGAATTCAATACAATCATAACAATAGATTAAAAGAAATATGAAAGCATGTTCATTTTTTTTAATATAAGCCACATATGCAATGTCTAAACCATTTGATAACAATTTTTCATAGTAATGTACTACTAAAATGTCCGTTTTCAAAATAAAACCTTGTTCACTTACATTATATTGATCTCTAACGAGATCGACTACATTGCTAGAATCACTACTGAGTTTACCACAACTAGAGCCCTCAATGCGTTTAGTCAGCTCCTCGTAAACGTCAATTTGACTCGAAGTCACCGCGAAGATCAAGTTTATGGATTGTTCCTTTACCTACAAATTCATAATTCATAAAATTAACTTACCGTATTTCAAAAAATACATTCAACTTAAATATATTTAAATATAAAGCGAATATAAGTAATAAATTAAGTAAGTTCAATCAATATGATCAAAATAACAATTATAGGCAAAAGTGTAGATATAGAGATACAGAAAGCATTTTACAGAGTTTTAAATAAATGTGTCATATATAAAAATTTGGTACTGAGTTTTACATAAAAAGCTGAAATATCGTTTTACATAAAAAAAGTAAGCATTGTGTTTTATATATGGAGCGAGTACTGCGTTATACATAAAAAGCTAATACCATATTTTTTACTAAAAAAATGGTAACGTGTTTTTACGCGGAATATCTAATACTGGGCTTTACATAAAAAGCTAATACAGTATAGTGTTTTACATTAAAAATGAGTACTGCGTTTTACATAAAAAGCTAGTACTATGTTACACATGAAGAAGCAGTTCCGTATTTTATGTAAAAGTTCAGTACCGTATTTTCGTAAAAAAAGGGTTCTAATAAAAAGCCAGAACACGTTCTACATAAAAGGCTAGTACTAGTTTCATAAATCACAAATATTTATTTCTGTGTAGTAGTAGTAACACCTCATTGTCTGCACCAATGAGATAAGCTCATCGGTGCACACAATTCATCGTTCATATTTATCTACAGACTGAAATATTAATTACAAAGAAAAACGTCGTGATGGAACCTGCACATCGGAGATGATTCACAAAAATCTTCAATGAGATAAAGTACTAAATGTGCATTGACCAACTCGAAAGTTATGACCTTATACTCAGTTTTGTATTTTCCATAAGGGAACGCGGTGTACAGGCCGAGGGTCCCCGGTCTAGGGGGCCCCGAAATAGCATCGTCGTCGTTTGACTGTTCTTAAAATTACATTCCGTTTTCATTCGCGTTCTATTTGACACTCTAAATGGTTCTTAGTCACAGCGTATCCAAAGGCCCTGACTATATGTGCTCGTGTGACCTTGCATAGCTTAGGAAAGCCCTACTTATATCCCTCTATTTAGGAAAGATCCATGTTTAGTTACGGAAATATTAATGTACTGAACAATATTTGTTGAAGTAAAAACCTTTTAGGCGCCACTTGAGAGTAACCAAAATATTTTCTTGAACGAAAGTATAGATCGGTAAAATCTATAATTCATTTATGCTATTTCCGCATTATAATTAAAATTTCGAATTCATCACCAAACCAGAAATATCAATTAGGAGTCTGCAATATTCAATTTATTAATAATTCTTTTATTAATAACTAGCTGTGCCCGCCACTATGCCCGGGTGAACATAAAATGATTTCCTTAATTTTTTTCTGTCTAGTGATTTCTCTATTCATTATATATAAACAAGCTATCAATAAATTGTTTTAATAATCATCATATTATAACTAAAATAATTAAATAACAAATGAACTCACGAAGGCGCTTGGGCGGACATAGAATAAATTCCATATTTTTTTTATATTCAGTGATTTTTCTTTCTATCATGATCGATAGACGGAATCTAGTGGACTATACTATTTGATTCTGACCTGACATTGATTTTTAAATTATTATAGTTTGCATACTTTAATTATAAATTTTAACGTGTATTTTATAGGTATTATAAAGCAATATTATAATCATCGATGTATGTAATGAAACAATACCTAGACTATTCTGAGTTACCTTGACGTTGATGTGGGAAACACTAGGGTAGTCTTGCAGCTTTGAATGCGTGTAAGTGCCCTTTTCATCCAAATGACAAAGCCCGTCATTGGGTTGTACAATGCCTCCCAACTGAGAATAAATTCGGAATATATTAGGTCGGGGATAAAGTTTTTTCGTATTTTACAAATAAAAAATTGCAGTAAAATCTCGTTAGTTGTGCTGTGTCTATCTGTCTAGTTTTGATACCAGTAAATAGATGATATTTGAAAAATAAAAATAAAAAGTATGAACGGTGCCCCGCCACTTTTCTGTTGTTTTTCCACTTTCACCAAAAATTCAACCAAAATTAGTAAATCTAGCGTAGATAATCCATACATTTTGAAGTTTTATTACAAAGAAAAGAAAAAATGCAACACAAGCCGCGAAAAAAAAATTGTAACGCTGAGAGATCTAATGTGGTGTCGGTAAGAGTATCACAAGACTGGTTCAAGCGTTTTCATTTCGATAATTTTGATGTCAAAGATGAACATCGCTCTGGTCGGCCTGTTACAGGTAAAGTATACGCTATTTTGGGAAAATAGTTTTGACTCATTTCAAAAGATGTGGATATATGAAAAAGCTCGATAATAGAGTCCCACAAGAAATAGGCTCCCTGAAAGAAATCTAACGAATTATGTACTCATTTGCGATTCTCTATTAAAACGTAATGAAACCGAACCGTTTTGAATAGGTTCGATCACTGATGATGAGAAATGAATTATCTACGACAATAACGTGCAAAAAATATCATGGTCAAAAAGTATGCAAGCTCCACAGTCTATAGCGAAACCCGGATTAACTAACAATAAGTTGATGCTATGTGTATGGTGGGATTGGAAGAGCATAATTCATTATGAGCTTTTACCGCCTGGAAAAACATCAATTCGGATCTTTACTGCCAACAACTGATGAGATTCTAGCAAGAAATTGAAAAAAAGGGTCGATATTGATCAACAGAAAGGCCGTAGTTTTTCACCATGATAACGCCAGACCAATAAAGTTTAATATCAAGACCAAAGTTTCGTTTTTTAGTTACTTTTTAATTTCATCAATGAATCATCGAAACGACACATTATCAACTTCAAATTTAATGGAGAAAAGTTATGTATTAAAACAACTTACTTTACCATCGCCGGCAAAGTGGAATCCGGCGTCAGTGGAGAAGACGAGCAGGTGCCTGGCCTGGTCGCGCCACCCTATCTGCGACTTACACACGATGGCCTGCATTATGGCGTCGAAACCTCCTTCAGGAGCATCTAAGTTGCCTGACACCTTGGCATTACGAACAGCATTCTGAAAGTATCGTTCATGATAATAACATGTGAACGAAAATAAACTACTCGTTTGTAGTTTACTTTCCTGACTTCAATTGATTTCTGTTGCAGATGTTATCAACAACATTTATTCATTATTTATGGTAAAATTCTCTATGAGAAGAAGTCTATCCCTCGGCTTGTCCCGAGTCTCGTGTCCAAATTCAATATGGACGCTGTAAGGCACTATTTACTCTTCCCTGCAATTTATCAGTTTCATGAATTCATTTGCCGTCGAAGGCCTTTACCATTTATCAATTTTTTTATGCCTCTTTTATAAGTTTTAGTTTACTGGTTCTATTAATTTAATTTGAATATATGCATGTCAGCCTTACCTTACGAGGATTATTTGTGAGTAATCTAATAAAATCATATACAATATTGTGTAAAGGTTTCAACACAGTATTAGATTTAAATCAAAATTTGAAGAATAGAAGCGAAACAAAATCATCTAGTAAGAAATTTAGTACTTGACAATGCTTTGGAAAGCACCACAAATGACAAAACTAAACCAAGAACAACGACGCAAGCGTGTGACCTGCAATAAAAAGATCCACGTAAGCTTGAAAGTGACCATTTTATTTTTGTGTACTAGCATTCTCATTTGGCGGGAAAAATAAAGTCAGTTATGCAAGTTATTAAAATACGTATATAAAAAATTATTAAAACACTCGGACGAGGAAAATTGTTAACAGGGTTTTTTGGATATTTCGCATAACCTGTTGCTGAATTTATGAACGGAAAGTAAATTTCTGATGGATTTGCTGCTCTCATTCTATATACATAAAGGTGAGACCGTTACGTATTTTCTATACCAAGTACGGTATCATGTTTGAACCTCGGTCAAATTATTTCTATAAACTAATTTGTCTGTGACTGTGCTAACTGTTTCAGCAATTTAACTTGTCTCGGTTTTTGCTTATTTTTGAGCAAGCTAACATGTCTATGTATTTACTGATGAATTGAGCAAGTTAACTTGTTTTAGCTTCTACTGATTATTTGAACAAACAAACTTGTTTCTGTTTCTATTGATTATTTGTGTAAGCTAACTTGTCTCTCTTTCTAATGATTATTTAAGCAACCTGCTTTGTCTTTGGCTCTGCTGATTATTTGAGTAAAATAACTTGCCTGTGCTTTTGTTGGTTATTTAAGCAAGTTAATTTCCCTTTGTTTTTGCTGATTACTTGAGTAAGCTAATTATTCTGCTAATTATTTGAGTAAGCTACCTCGTCTGCGCCTTAGCTAATTATTTAAGCAAGCATTGAGGAAGTGTAAAACCATAATATATTCGATCAGGAGAAAGAATATTTTTTCCCCACTATATAGCTTTTTTTTACTATGGAGAAAAAGTAATTCTTTCTCCGACAGAACTATATACCACTGCCGTTCCATATTACTCATTTTTTTAGAAACAAAAAATCTAAAATAAAAAAAAAGATTTAGCATGATAACTTGTGCAAAAAATAGAAATATAAGTATGGTGTTTATTGCTTCGAGTTCAAAACCCCTTATAAAAGTGCATTATTTTTCATTTTATAACAAGTTTATAAAAGAGCTAGTTAAATTTTGACATCGGTCCTTTTAAAACTTTAAAAATTATTTGAAAAAAAGAAGCATTTTTTAGTTTTCTCAAAATTTGCGTGGTCCTCTAATGCAAAAGATATTTAAGGTTTATACACAGCAATCACACCTTCATACACATACACGCAAACCCACACGCACGCACACACATGCATATAGATACGCACGCACGTACGCACGCATGCACACACTCGCACACGCACACGCACACACGCACATACATATACAAAAAGAGAGTGTGAGAGGGATAGTTGTTAAGAGAGGGGTGGTGAGAGAGGGGAGAGAGAGAGAGAGAGAGAGAAGGTGAAGCAGAGACAGAGAGAGACAGGAAGAGTGATATTAATGCAGTGGAGATACGATCCCCGCTTAATCCGTGTAGGGTATCTATGAAAGATAGATATAGGAGTAGTAATGTTAACATGTGTGATGGAAAGATCGACAAGGACCTTTCCATATTTTCTACATTTTCAAACTATATTGGAAAACGTAGAAAATATGGGAAGTTATTCTTGGAAAATCTTATGCAGATCGAATTGGTGGCATATTAAAAGATAATCAAATCATTAAGTATCCTAAACCAACGAACTTCCTTGAACTTCTTTGACAAGACAAAGAAAGAGAGACAAAGAGAGAGAGACAGAGAAAAATAGAGAGAGCGACAGAGACACACAGAGAGAAACAGAAACAAAAGCAAAGACAGGGGTCAGAGGGGAGGAGGAAATATATATACGGACATACATAATATTCTTCTGAATAGTCAAAAAAGATTCCTAGAGCCTTAAAACATCAACATACAATGAAATTCCATTTTTTTTAAATCGAGATGAAAAAAGTAAAATTTCATTACTGCTATTACATTAAACATAAAAACTTCGTTTGTATTTCTTCGTTGAATACACAGGTGACAACTCAATTTCAAAAGGCAGTTTCTACAAATTAAATTTTACAATATCATCAATAATTGTTCATCGTTAGTTAAATAATCTTAACCCACAATTTCATATTTATAGAAGTATGAAAGGAATTTCATCCTTTTGTTTAGTTATTGCATTTATTAACAAGGTATACAACCTTTTGTTTAGTTATTGCATTTATTAACAAGGTATAGCGTATTACTTACGGTAAAATACTTAGAATTTGTGTCGAGTGACATAGCATTTATGAAACCGTAAGGCGCAGCACATTTTTTACACGGTGACTGCAAACTGTAAAAATACACACTCATTCTCATTATTGTCGTGGCGTACACTCCTGAATTGGTCACTCGCAGATTAGTAATTTCATAGAGTAGGTGTAGTCATTTTGCCGTTAAGGAAATTATTTCTTATTCCCAAGTTTCTATATAGACTTGTAATAAGTTACAAAACAAATATTCATTAACTTTTTATTATATTTTCATAAAAACCCAGTATATTACTAGGCTTAAAATCAACACAGACTATTTAGGGATACACTTACTCTTTAGGTATTGTCGACACATAGGGCATGACGAGTTTGTCTACAAACGATCCAAATCCAAGCCTGAAATTGCTAGTGATGTTTCTCATGGTTTCTGACAACAGATCCCCAAGCAAAATAAGATTATCTTTATCGTTTTCCATAGAAGCACTCAAGTCCATGAGATAGTATAAATCCACTGGGTAATCTTGAGCTTGGGAGTATGCAAATCGTAGCGGTTGCATTTCATCTGTGAAAAAAAAATTGGTTGCCTGTAAAGTTAGTTTATGGACGATAAATTTACGTGATAACGTCATAAGATAACATTGATAAAAAATTGCATTCTTTTATGAATTGAATTGAATTATTGTCACTGAATTATCATTATTTTGTATAATACAAGGAAAGAGTTAATTGAAAATGACGATGTTTTCGATAAATTAACATTTATTTGCACTCGTTAATTCAAATATTTTTCTACTTAAATTATACAGTAAAGAGATAGATGCGTCACAAGCCGAACATTGAGGCCGATCGTGCCTCTCTTGTGTTCCGCGCTCTCGCTCGCACGCTCGGCTCAGGCGGAACGCGACAAAGAGTCATGCTTTTTCGTGCGTGCAGCCGGCGTTCATCGATTTATAAGACGTTATCACATCAAAAAGAAAGACTAGTCATTTGGATTCCAAACTCATGTGAAAAGGAACAGCTTCTCGGATACAACTTCATCCACACAGACATAGTGTGTTAAGGTAAAGTGGGATAATGCAAATGGGCGTACATTGCTCCTATGGTCCCGATTTAGATCCATGCAGAAATTAATGGAAATTCCAAGAGCTGTTGAATAGTGAAAACAAAACACCGAAAAACAACTATTTTTTCATACTTCAACTACGATTTCAGAATTTTGTTCTGTATTGATTATAGGCATATGAAGAATCTTGTGTTCATCTCCATAAGCAGGTTGATGTAGCAATGACAACCACGACTAAATTCAACGCTTGACGGTGCTCAGATAAGGTGCTCGTTGTCCACAAGCATCCTAAAGACGAGCAGTGCGATCTTGAGTTAAAATACAAATTTAGAAATCATAATGAATAACGGCGTACATGATATCCTTTCGTATAATTAAATTTTTGTTACCAACGATAAACATCAATTCGTAATAAAGAAAGATCGATACATCGTTTTCCACCACACATATAATTAAATTAAAAAAATAAGTTTTACATTTAAAAAAATGTAACAACATTCAAAATTCCAGCATTAATGACCAGTTAAAAACGTATTGTGCGCCCTACACAAATGCGGTTCTTTTTCTATTATGGTTGATATAACATATTTATCATGTGGTGAGTACATGTTAGTATTTTTATTGACTTAAAATATTAAAAATTTATTATTATTTACATATGACAATTTAATGGTCGTAATTTTAACAAAGCCGACGCTTGTAAATAAACATTCATTCAGAAAAAAAATTGTTGTTTAAAACTATAAACCCTATTTAGTTAACATCCTCATTTAAAAACTTACTCAATCTCAGTTGCAAACGAACCCGTTGCGGTTGTATCTGTATGAGGTCCTCAGCGGCTCCGAAAGCGCCACCGGCAGCGCCGCCACCGCTGACGCTGCCGCTGGCCTCATAGCTGTTGGTTTCGCTCATTGACACCGATTCCTCGGAACCCCAGCCGATGCGGCCACCACCCTTGCCTTTAAATTATTAAAGTTCATAGATGTATATAAATTACTTGTAAGACGTTATGTAATTCATTTGATCATACGCCTTTTCGCAAATAGGAATCGATCCTCTTCTTTTCTAAACTAACTATGCAAAAAGAATAATATTTGTTAAATCAGCGGTTTTTTTTTAAACTGAAAATATTTTTAGAAATAATTAATATAAGACCCTATGAAACAACAACTGGCGCCGGATCTTTAACTCAGTCTGCTTTGTAAAGTAGTATTCTCGATATTATCTGTATGCGACGTACATAAAGCAGCGTAGTAATATAATGAATATGTCTTGAAATAAATTTATTACGATACATTACTATCGGGGTTCAAACATTGAGAAAAAAATTAAGAGCAAACACACAGAAAAAAAAAGTGTATAGTGGAGTATTACTTTGATACAATAAGTACTAAGAAACAATTTCAACATTCTTAATTGATCTCACTTAACTTGTTAAGTCATCGATCGCCTAAAAAAAAACTAAGTCATCAGTGTTTGAATTTCGGTAAATGTGCTTCGCTTCTAGATCAACTGCGAGTGATCTAGAACATTCTCCAAAAAAAAAAGATCATAAATAAGTTATAAAACAAAGACTTAAACATTTCACGTCAAATTTAAACAAACTAAGAAACCATATCTACTAGGATCTGAAATAGTTTAACCGATCAAAATGCATAAATAATATAAACAACTAGACCCATGCATTTCATGATAAACAAGGGGGGCTTTATTCTCTTATTTATTATTAAGAGTGTTATTCTGTTAATAATATTTCATTACATATAAATAATATAAATTTTATTATAAATATCCTTTACTAATATTTTTTATTATTAATCAATATTCATGTTACGCAATTTTCTATTTAGTTCGGAAAATTACTATAAAAAAGTCTACTTCTATAATATGGTGATAATTTTAGCATTCGCGTTTTTAAGTTGTAATTCTCAATTTAATAAGTTTTCCATTAATATTATGCAAATTAAAGCGATTAGTTTTTAATATTGTTGCAGAAACTAGCAGAAGAACCTTTCTTCTAAATAAAGAACAGAATTGGACTTCGTTGCTTAGGCGAGAATAACAAACGAGTTTTAATTATATTATCCGTTAATATTGATTGGTTGGACTATACTCAAAATTGCCAGCTTTGTTTATATCAAACGCGATATTTTTTATGATATTTTTTATTCAATTGAAGATGAAATATGTTTGTGAAAGTCAGTTTTAAGGTAGCAAAAATGTGGACTCGCTACAACCGATTTAGCTAAAAATGAAGAATTGATAGAGAAGCAGTGGTGTAGTTACTCGATAGTCTCTGTAGTTAGTTCTCGATGTAAAGAAAAGTCATTGAAATGAGGGGAATCCTTACTGGGTACCGCATTGTACGTAGTTGTTAAGGGATGAAAAACATTCTTTATGTGGATTGCTTAACAAATTACTCGGAAACGAAAGTACGCGATATGCATACATCTTAAGAGAGGAGCATTGTTCTTAACTACACCTATACAAAATAATGACAAATAAATAAGTCTTCTTTGAAGCAAATAACATTCTGTTATTCGTAAGAGTCCTAGAATAGGACTCTATGAGTTACATCGAAAATGCAAGAAAGTTTTATTTATAAAATTACTATTACCGAAATCACTAAATCGATTAGTTCTTTGTTTCATTAAAGAGGCCGTGTTTACGATTTCGTTCATAGTTAAGGATGACGATCACATTTGTTTTCAACTGTTGACCAGTTGCCCTCGTGTATATATAGAGGAATTCGGTAGTTTAAAGTTAATTTTCTTTTGTCGACGGGTACGTTAACAGCCTAAATGCCATCAGTGACAATTTTTTTCATGATTCTGGAGTGCGCTTTCCAGTGAAACTGTTTTTAATATATTCCTTTTTTTTTTTTCTCCATCCCCGAATTCGGAATTCGTAATTCCAGTAGAGATTAACAATATTTATTAGTTTTTCTTGATGTGAGTTACGAAGAAAGAAATATTTAAAAATAATTATCATATAGGTATATATAATTGAGGTGACGTCATATGGTAACTACTCCATGGGGTAAGGAGCACAACTCCACTTACATAATCTTCACATAGAAATATAACACGGGCTATCTCTATCAATTATTTCTATTCTACCTATGGCTTCAATTATATAAAAAATTAAATTGCATGTGTGTGGTTATCAGGGCGATATTATTCTATCTTGTGGTCAATTTAATAATTTAAATATTAATTAATTAAAAACAATTTAAAAAAGGAGATTATGCCGATTTGGACATATAGTCGTATCCATAATATACGTATATATTATACGTCTTATATCATTATATACGTATATAACTTATTTTCAATTAAATCAATTTGAATTCAAGTTCGACACAAAACCAAAAAGCACAAGTTCAAAGGATTAACAAAACGTTCAAATTAATGAATTTTAAATTAAATTTGTAACAAGTAGCTTATTTAAAAAAAATAATACCTCTGGTCAAAGATCTAGATCGATAAATGGAAAGCATATTGCCGGAGTTGGTAATGTACTCCTCGCTACAGTAGCCTTTGTCGTCATTCAAGTCGGGCTGGAAGCAGCGCGGCCGGCTGTGGTCGGGCGCGGAGCACCAGTGGCAGCCCGCCGTGCGTATGCAGTCGCTGCACGAGCTCTTGCCGGAGCAAGAGTTCGGCGTCATGAGCCTCTCCGCCAGCTGGCTCCAGCAAGCGCCGGCGAACACGCACACCAACACGACCGCTACACTCCACTGCGTTCGCTTACGAACCATTGTGTTGCTTTCGTCGTTCGATCAAACAAGGATGTGTTTGAATAGGTGACACTGAAACGCTGAGAAATTCACTGAATTATTAAGGAAAGCCAGTTGCTAAATTGCTAAAGCAAGTAGATGTATGGATTAGAACATAAATAGCCGTCATCTTCAGCCACATAAGCAACATTACATACACATAAGATAATCACTACTCTTCTGCAATTTTATCAGAGTAAATAATGATAGTTAGGACAAGCTTTTCACCTCTTTAGTTATTACTTTTCACTCCTCCACAGGATGTGATGCTATGGATCAGGTATGGGCAACCTTTGACATGTTGTAGGCCAAACTTTAGTGTGTAAATACGATAGCGGGCCGCGTCTAAAAGTAGTACATTTTAAAGTAGTGTTCATAATGTTTAGCGATAGATATCAGAAGTGAAATAATACGACAATGTTATTATTATACATTTTAATAAAATAAAAATTTGAAATTAAAGAAATAGGTACAACATTATTAATTATAATGTTGTACCTGTTTGTTTATATTTTGTTACTAAGTTTATTTGTTATTAAGAAACGAAAAGTAAACTAAAATGATGTCTGGTGGAAAGACACAAAATGGAGTCAAGACTTCTGTTTTATTTTGCACAAAGGTGAGCCTATTTGTTTCTGTGTAATGAATCCATTTTAGTTATGAAAGAATTCAATATAAAGAAGCATTACTCGATTAAGCATTCTATGCTGCACTAACTGACAGGACATATAAGAAAAGATAAAATCCAGAACCTTATCGCTTTGGAAAAACAGCAACAAATGTTTCATAACCAAAGAACACAATTTGATAATGTTGTGAAAGCTAGCATTATAGTTAGTTCTAAATTGGCAAAGTCATGAAAACCATTTGCAGAAGGAGAATTTATCAAGGAGTGTATATTATAAGTTTGCAGTGTTTTGTGTCCTGAAAAGAAAAATGAGCTTAAAAAAAATCAGTTTGTCAAGATGAACTGTTGTCCGACGTATAGAAATGATGATCAATGATCAAAAACAACATTACCTGACCGTATGGCTGGTTTTGAATAATTTTCCATAGCATTAGACGAGAGCACCGATTTGTCTGACACAGCTCAATTGGCTATATTTATTCGGGGTGTTGATAAAGAGTTCACTGTAACTGAGGAATTGTTTGCTTTACAGCCACTAAAAAAAACCACTACAGGAGAGGACATTTTTAATGAAGTTTAAAAGGTATTCACAATTTTGTCTCGCCGTGGTCAAAATTAGTTTGAGTATGCACAGATGGTGTACCTTCTATGGTCGGCTTACGCAAAGGTTTCATCGGAATTTGGAATGAAAAAGCAACTGAATTAAATGTGCAAAAAGACGATTTGATAGTCCTTCATTGCATTATCCACCAACAGAACTTGTGTTCTAAATTCAATGCTGATGAACCATCAATTTTATTCGGAGGACTTTTCGTCGAACTTAGAAATGAAGTAGCAAATTTTATTAGCAAATTTTATGCAAATAAAGAATAAACCACTATCTGAATTGAGTGACCTAAAATGGATATGTGACTTAGCATTTCTGGTTGATCTTACAGGTATTTGAATAATTTAAATTTGAAACTTCAAAAACAAGGACAGTTAGTAAATGATTTGTACAGCCATTTGAAAGCGTTTCAGAACGAAATCCACTTGTGGGAGGCACAGATGCTGTCTGGTAACAGTTACCATTTCACCACGCTCTCTGCGGATAAAGATATTGCTTATGCTCAATACGCTGAAGAACTCAAGTTACTGTCAGGGCAATTTTTGAGCAGATTTAGCGATTTCAAAAACATGGAAGATTTTTTTTCAATTTATTTGCTACTCCAACAAAAAGTAATGTACAAAATGCTCCAATACACTTACTTACAAATGGAGTTGATCGAGACTCAAGAAAATTCTGTCCTAAAATCTAAATTTGAAGACGTGGAGTTGTGCGATTTCTACAAAAAATAAATCGAAAGAGACCATTTTCCGCAGCTTAGAAAATTCGTAATGGTCTTTCAATGATGAAAGTCAATAAATCAAAACATGGTACAAGGCTGACTGACGATAATTTGGGAAATTCTTTACGTCTTTGTATCAGTGGAATTAATCCAAACATCGGTCGATTAGTTTTTCAAATTCAAGCTCATGTGTCTCATCACTATTTAACTTTCATAGTTTGTAGTAATTCGAAATTTCACGATTTAATTATAATGTTGTACCTATTTTTTTCATTTCATTTTTTTACTTTATTAATTGTATAATAATAACATTGTCGTATTATTTCATTTCTGATATCTATCGCTAAACATTATGAACACTACTTTAAAATGTACTACTTTTGGACGCGGCCCGCTATCGTATTTGCACACTAAAGTTTGGCCCACAACATGTCAAAGGTTTCCATGTCATACATGTCATACCTGCTATAAATGAACCTTTAGAAGTTTTCATTAAAATTAGATTGAACAATTGTTTTCTTTTAGGTAGTTTAAAAGTCACATGAATTATATAATAAATAATAAGGAACACATTTTAAAATAATTATGTGTGTAATCGTGAGGTGACATAGACAATGAACTAAAACTTGTAATTTTCTGTTCAAATAACTGCAAAATGTAAACATTATAGCATATCTGGTTAGTTTATATTGTTATATAGGAAGCAAACTGTAGAATTTCGTAGTACACTAGCTTTCAATGGCATAGTATAAAACGAATTAATTCGTCTTTTATATAGATCATTTTCTATCAATCAAAGTCGCGATCTTAACTCTACCCCTTGCCTGTTTCCTGTCTCATTTTCAATTCCAATCTCTTCTCTCGATTTCGATGCTGATTCTGCTCTCATTTCCAATCCCGATTTCGCTTTATGTTCCGATCCAAGTTTCGATTTTGACTTAATATAGTGGTAGAACCGTATTGTGACAAACTTAGCTGTAGCATTAAAGGGAATGCCTCGACCGGCGAGATACCACAGTCTCACAGAATATGGAAGTGAAGTAACAGCCCCTTCGCCCATATTTCGTCCAGTGAATGAGAGTTTCGGTGGCCCATTCCCCCTTCCAACAATCCACTCCCCCACCATCACGACACTCCCTTTACGTCGCACCACTCCCTTCCATCAGATATCCTAGTCCTACCCAAAAGGCTGGTAACGCACTAATTACTTGTCTGGGTTTGCGAGTGTTCATGAGCCGCGTTCACCATCTACTCACTGGTGGCTTGTATGATCATTTGCCCCTCTAAAATACTATAAATAAGAAAATTTTGATTCCCCTCCCGATTAATTGTATCCAAATATTCATCTACATATTAATAGGCCTTATAATACTTAAATAATCTGGCAAAACTATAAAACCACCATACACACTTTCATCCGTATGTAACCCTTTTATGAATCGATCTTATAAAACATTGAAACTGCAATTTTCTTTATTTGTAATAAAGACCACTTTTTTGACATAAGTTAAAAGCTAACGATACTCATATATGAACGTTCAACTCTTATTTTAGGATTAAATTTTTAATAACCCCGAAATACATGTGTTATTTATTATTTAAAAAGAAGAATTCAACTACCAATTTCCAACATTAATTTAAAATTTAACTGTACTTTTGCACAAACATTCACGCTCTTTTTCTCTTCAACGATAGTATTTTCAAAATGTCTTCTTAGTACTTGTCTACAGTATAAGAATAGGCCAAAATTTTAAGTTTCTAAAGTCAGCCGTTTTCACTGTTAGTTTGTTTCAGCCAGCTACTCAGTCTCTTCTTTCACATTTATATTAATACGCTTAGGTTAAAATGTTTGCCTCCCTTTTTAGAAAAAATCTCACAATTACTCCAAATAATTTTTATATCATTTCATAGATAATTGCTTGTCATATATGTATAATTAACATTTACAGTAATTTTGTATACTAATAATTGTTATAAATAACTTGCGTGAATTCTTCGCAAGGGTATATCTAGTATATATTAATACGGCAAGATTAAGATGTTTGTCTCTCTTTTTAGAAAAAATGACATAAATTTTATATAATTTCATAGAAAATTGCTAGCTTTACCGGCATCAACATCTAAACAAAAATATCATTGCTTTTGTTTTTGTAAATTAATTAATTAGTAAAATTATGTATATGCTGCCATCAGACGACTTTAACTTTGAATCAACGTCAACATGATTAACGGCCGGTAAATTTTTTTATTCAAATGTTTCTTCGATCTGTCATCTGAGCTTCATAACGTAATACAACAAAAAGAAGAACGTTATAAACAGAGTAAAAAATTAGAAACGAATTGAATACCTGCAATAAATTTAGATTCATAAAATTTAATATAATTACATAATACCTAATTACAAAAACAATAAAATAAAATTCCTAGGCGACGAACACTAGAAAATCAAGTAGAAGACGTCGAAGTGAATCAATTTGTATCAGATGACTGTATATGTATATACTTTAAATATGGTTTATGAAGAAGTTTTGTAATAAAAAGGAAATATAATTAATATTTATAGTAATTTTGTAAACTGATAATTATTATATTAACATAATTTGAGCGAATTTTTTGCACAGGGTACCTCTAGTATATATCAATAAGAGCCCATGTAATTCTGTTGTAAAAACTAATTTATTAGCTATCAACATTGAAGCTTTAATATATTTATGTAAAATCTTCGTACTGTAGACTTTACGTACTAAAAAACGTAGAATTATAAACTTGACTGAAATATTCAGAAACTTTTTTCCACAAATCTACAACAATTTATAAGCAATAATTTAAAGATTTTCTCGAATAAAACACTAATAAAATTAAATTTAAGCTCCACATATACTTTTAAGCGTGCGAATCGTTTTGTTTCGTACAAGGCCTAATAAATTTAAATTTTCGTATCATACAAGAGTAGACAATGCGGACAAAATAGTGATCTATAACTTGTTAATAGTTAACAATTAGTAACAAGTCGCTCAATCTAATGTGATACGCCTGAGCGTAACCCGACAACGGTTAGCGACCCACGGGAATAAAGTTTCCGAGTAAAAATATTGCCAGTGTCCACTCTCAGACTATATTATTTAAATCGCTTTGCTATGACATAGTTTCATTATCTCCACGTGGGAATGCGAAAATATCTTGACCCAAAAAAAAACTACTTCGATTAAGATATTTTTGTTTTCTGTGTAGGCGCAATATTCGCAACCAAATTCGTACACAATCAAGTCCATTATTCATACTGGAATAATTCTTCAACCGTGACACCAACAACATTTTTAGGAGTTGACCTTTAAGAAGCCGTTTCTAAGCGTTTCATTGATATTCTCGTGGCCAGATGTGATATTTCGTGAGTAATTCACTTACTAATTTACAAGTTTCTGCAACTTGTACAATTATTCTTCCAGTTTATTCACTTCGTGTCATTCACTAAATCACTTTGTAGATATCGTAATATATGCAGGACAGAATAAAAAATAAGTGAGCACCACAACAGAATTACGAGCCCGATTGATTTAAGCGACGTAAAATTCAAGCTTACGCAGAGACATCGGCAACCGATCGAAGGTTAAAGCGCGCTGCGACCAACACGGACAGCCGCTGACTAACCGCACAGAAAATAACTCGCCAGCGACGTGCAGCGCCCGCCGTCGCGGCAATGGCGGTGGCGGCGGCGCGGGCGCAATCGCGGTCTGACGTCATCGTACGTTCCGAGAACGCGTAACGCAAGATGAAATAATATGTTTTTGAATTGTGAATTTCCCAAGAAATTTAATAAGTCAATGGATTAAGCAGTACGACAGCAACGAGAAACCAATATCCCGGAACATCCTCACAGCCGACGATGCAGTTTGACGACAGTTCATTTTGTCTCGAATGGATGCTGAAAATTTGGAGATTAGCTTTAGAAAACGCAGAACTGAGGATTAACAGAGAAAAAACTGAATACACGTACTGCAATTTTAAAGTCATTAACGTCCAGCACATGTTACAAGGCATTTTGTAAGGCAAGGCGCTTGAACAGTTGAAAGTTTCAAGTATTTGACAGTGTAATAGCGAACGACTGCAGCATTGTCAGGGACATCGCATTACTGAAGAAGTGCGGACCGGCAAAAGTGGCGAGAGCTTATTGTGAGACTTTAGAATGTACATATGTATAAAGTAAAAGTTATATAATAAAAGCACACTCAGGTCCGTGGTGATGTACGGTATTGAATGCTGGATCCTTAAAAAGCAACCGTCCGACAGACTGAAATGAGAACGCTTATATGATCTGGCGGGTCGTACTTCTAGAAAAAGTACCGAGTCATCATGCCGGAGGCGCTTTCAAAGTAAGATCCATAAGCTGGCGCAGTCACGACTGCAATGATAGCCATGTCGATAGGAGGCCGGAAGACCACATGAGCAGAACAGTGTTCAACTATAGGACAGGATCGTAGAACCATGTGACCGTTGTGCGGAATATTTTTTAATCAGAGAGTTCTCCCGGCTGTAATGATAATTTTAATTATGTGCTTATCAGAGAGTTACTAATTGACCTTTCGCTTTGTGTAAACAGATTAAATAATAAAACTTTTTATAACATTTTGCAGAGCAGTCATGTTTCTCCATTTGTTAATTGTTAACTTTTATTTTATATATATTTAGTGACAAATTTATTTTAAAACATATCACGCTAGATAACTGATTTTTAAGCGCTAATGGTGATTGATTCTATACTGGAACGGCCAGGCAAGGCGTCGATGGGATAGACAAGCACGATGACAGCTCTAGTTTGGGCGCTCCGGCTCGCGCATGCTCGTGTGATCATGCGAGAATTGAATGATAACTCAATAATTTACGAAACCATTCTGTTGTTGAGACATTCACAATCTTATTAAAATCTGATTCAACCTGATCTATTCTGTCTGTCTGATCGTTTGCAACCATAACCAAAATATTTATTTGCGTGTACACCCTACCTGTGTAAAATTTATGCACATAAATCATATTTTGAGATGTGCTATTTAGGTCCTTCAAGTTGATACCCATATCATAACACTTAAGAAAAAAAAAATTACATCTGAAAATGGAGTCATAATGCCACCATGTTGATTTGTTTCAAAAACTTTATGGCCAGTGTCATTCGGGATGATGTAAGGATCCCAACGAAACCGTGTACATCCAAAATTAAATCTGTTCAGGCATTTAAAAGTTTTTGTGGAATAAAGAAACGTACATACATATATGAACCCTGAAAACATTACATTCCTTTTTTTGAGCAGTCGTGAAATAAGAGCAAGACAATCGATTCGATTTGGTCTTTCTTTTTTAACCAATTTAACGGATAATATTTAATTTAATCTAAATATTTAATTACTATAAAATATGGATATCAAATTAAATTAATCAATAGTATTCAACTAACGTTATTCATTTGTAAGTAATATTTTATTTAGTCGTGATCAAAATAACCGCCATTGAAAATAATCATACGAAAACTTACAAAAGTAAGGTTGTTTTAAATTTGCTATTTTACACGTAATAACTTTGAGTAATTTCTAAGAATAAAAAAAAAACAGTGAATCCAAAATACATAATACAAAATAACAAAAAAAAATAGAATTACAAAGCGCTTTTAAGCATAAAAACACACATGTGGTAATCGTAACAATAAACGTTGACTTTCTATTACAAACCGGTGCGTCTGTAGGTCGTGAGTGCTTTGATTACGTCAGCGATCGGAGTGCTGACTCAGTCGCCTGTTTTGCGAATAATTTCGAGAGAAATAATTAAATATTGGGTACATTTTTTACGTTTCCGATTGTTTTTCAAATATTGAAGTGCAATTGATATAGTTTAATTTAAGATATCATAGCTAAATCCATTTTTATCGTTTTAAGGTATCCGAAGCCCCTCGTCACAGCGTCGTAACATCTATAATTGAAACCCCGAATGCAAAAAAACTCCATGAACGGAAACTTCTAAACACGTGGAGGTTGATGACGATGAACTATAGTTTAATCAATTTATTTCATGAGAAATATTCTTCCTTATAAGTCGTGGTGGTTCAGTGGCTATGGCCATCGCCTCGGAACCAGATGGTCTGAGTTCAAATTCAAAATAACTTTATTTCATAGCTTACAATGCAACATTTGAATAAAATTTAAAAGATTTACAGTTTTAAAATATCACCACTTTTTTTTTTAATTACCACGTGCTCGTAAGGCAGTTATCCCTCAAGAAAAACGATCTTATATAGATCTTTTCGATAGATCTTAGGTAGATCTTTTCAAGCCAAAATTATATTAAGATACAATCGTATATGAAACTATAACAACCAAAATTAATGTGTAGGAAATCGAGCTCATTATATTCATTTATCCTCTAAATATTGAGATATTGTATAACAGAGTTTCTTTGCCGTGTTTGAATAATAAGGCCTTTAAATTTGTATAAGGATAAATTTTGTATGTCCTTAGGAATCTTATTGAACATGCCGACATAGAGCCCCCTAAATTAACGTAACTTTATGCAGTAGATTAACATGTACAATTATAAGAGTTTATTTTTATTGTTAACCAACTTCAAGAATGGGATAACGTTCTCAATTCGGTTGTTTTTTTTTTATCGTTATTACCTCAAAACTCCATCATATATTAAATGATTTGAAAAATATTTTTTTTATTGGGAAGGATATACTTCCAGATTTATTTCATTTTTCTCAAAATCCATTTTCGATGATGAGCTCCATGAGGTGTTTAGGGGCATGCTCAAGTATTTTAGGCTACATATAGCGATTTAGTTTTAGGTTATATAAGTGAAGCATTTGCATTTAGAAAGTGCCATGAAATGACGTAGAACTGATGAAGATCATAGATAGCCACTGGCACTCCTGAGCTATAATTTCGTCAATTGTGGACCAATTTCGAATATTATTTCTTTTGTTTGAAAGAGTATACTCCCGAGATTGTCTCATAGTCACCAAGTCAGAATCTAATTATTAGAACCAGAAGAAATCAAAGGATACTCTCAAATATTGTTATGTATAGTGTGTTTGAGTACTCTTCTTAGTTATTCAAGTTTTTGCGTCTAGTAATTGCGATCGTGCTGCTAAGCTGATAATAGAAGCCACTGCACTTATTTTCGGTTAGGAGTTAAGGAATAATAGTGCGATTTGTCGTTAGAAATTACTCCCTAATGGCTATTAGTAAAACCTAGTATACGCAAAATTGAAATCAATTATTTATTATTCTATCTAGATACTTTAAGTTTATTTGTATAATTGCAACGTGACAATTTTTTCAATAACACATCGAAACTCTTTAGCGATAACAGTAGCAACAGAATGAGGCCGGGGAAAAGATTTTTTTTGTATTTCGTAAGGAAAAAGTTGTAGCAAAATCTCTTTGGTTGTACTGTTTGTATCTGACTAGTTTTGATATCATTCAATATATGACATTTTAAAAAAGGGAATAATGAAAATGAAAACGGTGTCTCGACATTTTTCTATTGTTTTTTTGTCCATCAAAATGAGTCAATCTAACGTAGAAATTCAGTACATTTTGAAGTTATATTACAAATACGGGAATAATGGAAAGCAAGCCGTAAAAAAATTGTAAAGTTTATGGAGCTAATTCAGTGTCGGTAAGATTAGCACAAAACTGGTTCAAACGTTTTCAGTCCGGTAATTTTGATGTCGAAAATGAATATCGCTCTGGTCGGCCTGTTACAGATAAAGTCTACGCTATTTTGGAAAAAGTAGAGCAGGATCGGCATATTAGTTTTTACGACATAGTTGAAGAGCTGAAAATTGACCACAAAACAGTTTTAACCTATTCGGATCCTACATAAGCCCACTGAAAGAAATCTAATAAATCGTGTACTCATTGGCGAGTCTCTATTAAAAAGTAATAGAACCGAACCGTTTTTCAAAAGATTGATCACTGATAATTAATAAGGGATTACCTACGACAAGAAAGTGCAAAAAAGATCATGGCCAAAAGGCAAGCAAGCTCCACAGACTATCGCGAAATCCGGATTAACTCGCTATACATTGATTTTAATTGTATGATGGGATTGGAAGGGCAATATTTATCATGAACTTTTACCGCCGGGCATAACCATCAAATTCAGATCTCTACTGCCAACAGATTAGGAGACCCAACCAATAAGTAGAGTAAAAAATGGCCGGAATTTATCAACACAAAGGATGTGTTTTTTTACCACGATAACGTCAAACCACACACATGTTTAGCCACTCAGCAAATATTGAGCGAGTTTGGTTGAGAAGTGTTAATGAATCCACCATATAGTCCTGACTTTGCACCATCAGAATTTCCTCTATTTCGGTCTCTTCAGAATTCTTTAGTAATGTTAGGTTAACATCAAAAGAAAACTGTCAAAACTACATGTCGCTATTTTTTGATCAGAAATCTCAAAGTTTATAAAGCAATGGGATTATGTCACTACTTAAGAAATGACAAGAAGTTGTTGAACAAAATGGCGCATACATATTGTAATTAAATAAAAATAAAATATGATGAAAAATTATCTTGAATTTGTATATAGAATACATATACTTTTTTCCTGACCCTCTATTTACACCTATTACATTTAACCACCACCTATACAAAAAAATACAGACTCCCCATAAACATCTTTTTTTTTAATATAGCTTTTACCGTGCAATTTGCCTTTTACCATGTCTGGTTAAAATTTTGATAACATCACGATGCTCTAATTCACATAAAAAACCTAAAATTTCTCATACAGTGGTAGAGCCATGTTATGGTTAATGATATGGCCGGCTCAACTGGTGAGATAGCACATTCTCACTGAATACAAACGTAAAGTTACAGCTTTCGCTGTTGTATTTTGTCTAATGAGTAAGAGTTCCGGTGATTCTCCCTCCATTACCACACTCCCTCACCACCAAATATCCTATCCATGGGCGACTACGAGGACCTCTTTTCCGGCAGCTCGTAAGCTCGTTTGCCCCTCGAATGTGTTATATATATTGCTAATGTATTAGTGCGCACGGGTGATTTTTATCACCATGACTGTGTCATCACTGTATCAACTGTGTACGGAGCCGTGAGCACGATGTGATGTGACAGCCGGGTGACACTTTTGTCCGCCGATCCACGGACAAATCTGTACGAGCAGTGGGTGGCACTGTGGTTAAGGATTTCGTCTATAAACCAGACGGTGACAGGATGCATTCTGACCAAAGGTGAATTGATCAATGAGTTTTTAAGTTCGGATGAATTAATCCTCCCGCTCTGTGCCACGGGCAGCACGATACGCTCACGAGAGCGTATCGTGTTGGCCGTGGGATCTATTCCACCGTTGTTATCATATCGTAGACGAAAAACTTTAGCAATCCCCAATATGAGCCAGCGTGTAGATCTTCAAATCTAAGTCCTTCAATCTGAAATAAAAAATATTCAGTAGTGGGGCAATCGCGACCAATGATTATGGCACATGTGTTAATTAAAGTATTACGATAGACATGTCAATTGAAATGCTCATCCAACATTTTGCATCTCCTGTTATCGTTTTGAACTTTTTAATTTAGTCGTTTTCGTAAGGGCAGTCGTGTTTACTATTTGATCATTTATTTTTGGGCATTAAATAATGTTATAGTAAGGTAATTATATAGTAATTTATACAACTATAAATACAAAATATATTGTATCGGTTGGTAAGTACATTAAAGTATACGAAACCGTATGGAAATTGTATAGTGAGACGTTCAATATAATACTACGTTAAGACATACACTATAATTTCCATATGGTTCGACGTTTAGATGTTCGGAAAAAAATGTCAAAAATCTCAATATAAGGTTCGGCGAGTACGTAATTGTACGGTAGGTACATAAGAATACAATGTTATAGTTTATCATATTGCCTCTTGCCTCTTGCGAAGCTTGTAACTCCTAAGATTAGAGTCCATAGATATGGACGTTTAATTTAATAAACGTAAAATAATAAAAAAAAACAGTATTTTTTTTTTATTTTACATCTCAGGCACTCGCAGATGATGACCGCGTCTTAAAAACTCAAAAAGAGAAATTACATCATTCCATCCGTGATCAGAAAGCAGGATGAACCGTCGGGTCGGCCTCGGAGACTGTTTGTGGTGATCGTCGGCCGCCCCGACGCGCGGTCAATGCCGAACTCATCGAGTTGAAGAAACATGGTGCGAGAGATGTCCCAACAACAATGTGAATAATGTGATAATCATTGGTTAACACACACACGCGCGCACGTACGCACGCCCGCACGCATTCACACACGCGGGCACGCATGCGCGCACACACACAAACACACACACCCACACACACACACAACAAATAGAGATAGAGAATGCATATTTATTCGAAATATGCATTTTTCGATTAAGGAACTCGATTGTGTGTATATGTGAATACAGAGTAGCGCCTTCCAATTATTCCGTGTAATATTGTTAGTGTAGAAGGTGTGTTCGAGGACTGTAAAATCACACGAACTACATCTGCTCGTTTGACAAATACCTTCGCAGGAATCGATTTGCAACAAATCCTTTTTAAGGAAAGAAAATATTGTTTAAATGCAAACGAAGTATTTATTGATCGTAAAATATAGCATTTTAAATAGGAAAAACGAAATCAGGTAATTATTGTGAAGTAACATTATTACTTACGATACACAAAAAGTAACATGTAAATAAAATAACAGGACAGTTGAGCATAGCGAGCGTTCACGGTTGCCACAAATTGGTCATCCGGAATAAGTAAGTACAAAAATTTAATGCAATAATTTATTAACATGAATTTGGCAATGGACCGTCTGGTTCACGGGTTTAATGCTCTGTAACTTGTACACTCTTGTATTCTAAAATTTAAAAATATTCTACATATTTTTAAAATTGATAAGCAAAATATTGTTGTTATCGCATCAGGTTCAAATCGGCCCACTGTCGAGGCATGCCCCCCACGATCTTTTTATTTCAGATCGAAAGCCTCGGGCTTTAAATTCCCCACGCCGACTCTATGCGGGTCGGCGGCCGGGACGGAGGGCTTAAAGTGCTCTCCGAGACAAGACCGCCTTAGGCTGTGCAGGGGTCTCGGGCACACGGAGGCTGGGTCCTTGAGTACACGAAGTCGGGACCCTCAGGCTTAGAGTTAAAGTCCAATAGGACTTTCACTCTCTCTGAGTGTCTCTCAATGACTTCAATAGGCCCTCGGACACACGGAACTTTGTCTTTGGACACCAAGAGTTTAGGACCCTTTTCAAAAATCCTCTAGGTGAATGAAAATAGAATGCAAGTTTAAGTGTAAGTTAAACAATGATGTCGGCGTTTCGAGGGCCCCGGGCCTGTGCCCCGGGTGCCTTTATGGAAGAGACGGAATTGCTCCGAGGCACGGAGCGAGTCGTATAATTTTACTTACGTTAAAAAATCGTCGGCCGATTCACCCGTGGTCAAGGTCGAACCCGGCACTTCCAGAATGGTCAACAGGGTACTTTACCATTGCGCCATAGGCGCTATCAACACCAACAAAATATGAATACATAGATTTATTCGAGAGCATTTGATCAGTAGAAAATAAGTTTCAATCATTCTTGGCACAACTGTTTGCCAGACGTGTATTTATATTTTGACGAGAAATTTACTACAAAAAGCATAAGAACAAAAATTAACCTTGAAATTTGTTTTTCATTTCTCTTAGGAATAAAATTTGTTTAGCATATTAATAATTGACGAAAGTCTTGCCTGATCCAAAACTAAAGGTGTAGTTCATTTTGAAATGTTGAACGCGGCTTTTTTTCACTACAATTAATAATTTCTTATTCTTTACAAATTTCTTAAAACAAAATCGTATACAATTTTTTTAATATACATTGTTTCGGCGGGGATATGATCACGCCATTTTTAGTAATCTCATATCTATCTTTGGCGGTGGTAGCTCTGTGGTGGGACTATCAACCTGAAGATCGTGGGTCCGGTCCCTAGCACGACCAAATTATTTTTTCTCAACTTAAGTACATTTATTTAGTCGACATAATTATGCATTAACTACCAAGGAAAACATCGTGCGAAAACCCCTTACTTCGGAGGTCGATGTATACATCTGTTTAATGTGAAACCTGTTTACAACGATGGGCTCGCAACCTGTCGTGGTAGGTTGTAACTGCAAAATGTGGATACGTACAAGTGTGCCATCTCTGGTAACTCCATATTAAAAAAACTCATGAGGTGTCCATGGGGCACCCGGTTGGAACGAAGTTCCTTTCGCTATATGTAAATATATTTTATGAATTGAATAATAACAATGAAATTAATTAAAAGGTTTGAAAGTAATTAAATAAATTATAATAATATAAGTGAATAAATACTAAGAAATATTCGTAAGTTGCAAATAAACATTTTTTTATTAATTATTAGGATTCTAAAAAAAGATTATGCAGAGAAACAGAGAGTGGAGAAGTATACACTAAGCCTACACTATACATTATACAGCGGTCAGATTTCTTTGTTTCGGTTACACTTTTTTTCGTGTTGCTCCCATTGGCGAGCGTCTGAGTGTAACGTGCGATAAGGAACTTCGTTCCAAAAATAACCCCTTTAGATTAAAAGATATATATATATATCTGTCTCAAAATCAATAATTAATTCTTTGCGTTCCATTAAAATATCCTATTATCCCTTCCTTTCTACTTGAGAGAGTAGAAAGGAATTTTGTACATGTAGAAGAGATTGTATGATTAGAAAAAACATCGGACAAGTGTAAATATGACCTGCAGCACCGTAAAGGTTCCGTACGTACTTGCTTTTCTATCCTAAAAAAATTCTTTGTAGGTAGATAAAAAAATTAATATTGAAAAATTTTTCAAATGTTTTTTCTGAGGATCTTAAATTTTATAACGGAAAATGTCCTCCAATATATCGGTCTACATCACGGTCTATATTCCAACTACAGATGTTAATTTAAAATGATTCTTTTTAGTGACATGGCAATAAATTAACGGTTTTCGGATTTTTCCGTTACTGTGGCACCTTGCTTCTTGACAAATTTCATAATTCTAGGTCATTGGGAAGCATCCTATAGGTTTTTACTTGCGAACATTAAAAGTGAATCTAAGACCACTTGCTGACGTCTGATTGAACTGAAATTTGGCATACTTATGTAAATTCGATGATATTGCAACAATACTGTATCACCGAACTGATGATGGAGTCAGAAGGTAAATACTGGAATTCCTAAACGAACAGGAACAGAAATAACAGCCCAAATACGAAATTTCGTACATGAATTTGATTTTAAATTTAATTCGTTGTTTAATTCCTTGTTTGAGCTGGCTTCCACTAAACTTACGCGAGCAGAGCCGCGAGAAAAGCTTCCTTTATTATTCTAAGCTTGAAGGCGGCTATAGTAATTTTGAATCTAAATTAAGAATATTATAGGATTGTATCGCAATATGAGATCTACGGATAAAGTTTCGATGACTTTGTAAAGTTATAATAAACAAAAATATAAAATAGATTGTGATTACTAAATTAGTTATTTATTGGTTTTAAATATTTATAAATTCGAATTTTTCGATTGCGCTAACAGTATATGAAATTGATTTTTTGTAGCTCCAAGGAACTGCAGACTGTATTTTATATTAATTTCAAATTGATTTTTCCACGCGTTCTTGAGAATAAGGATCTTGACGGACAGACAGACAGATAGACAAGTAGAGGAATAACGTAGTGATCCTACAAGGTTTTCTTTTCTTTTTTGAAGTACGGAACCCTAATAACTGTCGCGATCGTTCGGCGTCCGGTGTGCACGACAGTACGACCTGAATTAAAAAAAAACATAAAAGTTGATTATACCTTCTTTGTACACTCACATCTCATATTCTACTTTAGCTTCGATGTAGTAACAGAAAAATACCATTGGTTAATAAAATTTTATTAGGCACCCAAACCTAATTTTATTGGGTTTAACATTAGTTTGTGAACATTTAATTTAAAAAAAACACTATTCACCTACATATATGAATTATTATTTAATGTCATGTATAATAATGTAATAACTAATAAAAATTACAAAAAAAAACGCTACTGAAATGTAATATTTCTCAAATTAGAAAAAAAATTAAATTAAAATAAATTAAACTAATGCATAATAAATGATAATTTTTAAGTACATATATCTTTATTAAATAATTTAAGACATTGGACATTTTCTAACGGATTTCTTCTAACAAGACATATTATTTATTTATTATACATTTGTTAGTTCATACAATCATCAAATTCGTTTATAATCATTTAATATTTTTCGAGTTCATTATGCATACAAATTTAATTTTCGTCTAAATGACTTATTTTTTTTATTGATATAAAATATAATACTATAAAATACATATATTATTTTATTGTAATATTTCAGTTTTTATAAATTGTCAAATAAAAGGATAGATTGTCAAATAAAAGTTTCAGCAGGTTAAAAAGATTACAGTTAGTTACTAAAGGCAACTCTTTAATTATGACATACGTTTAGTAAAATACATGATTATGATTGGTATACATTTTCAAACCAAAGCAAAGGACCATGACATGCACCTTTTATAACTTTGTTAATTGGATCTTTGATGTTTTCAAAATGAAAATCAATTTACACGAGTGGATCCTAAACTCGTGCATTTCTTAATATAAATAAATAGTGAGTGTATAATCAGACTAAGATCTATCCATACAAACATTAAATTATCTAGCGATTGTGATACCAATCTTTTCTTCGGAACTTCTATCAGATCGCATAATTTAATAACTTCAATCACACTCTTTGTTTCCCACGTAGGTTGGATTTTTGATGGTTGTGGAGGCTTCTTTGTAGATGGGGTTTTCGCCCTAGGAATTATAGGAAAACAATTTAATTAAAATTTTTATAATACTAAAAACTTTTTCATCGTGGGCTTAGGCAGTATACATGACAATAATCACCTAAATTGAAAACATCACGAAACTGTTAAATGCATCGATGGACAAGTTCCACATTCGTATTTGCGTGATTAGTTATTCTAAATCATTAGTAACGCATAAAACCGAGAGTTGAGCAACGAAATTATAGATACTTACCTACCTGAATAGGTATTATGGAGTATTAATTAAATAACTTATGCTACTATTTCCATTATTTGGTTAATCCTCTTTACACAACAAAAAATACTATGCTATATAGAGGTGAAATTTACAACACACTGTAAGGTATCAGTAACAAAAATATTCAGGAACCAAAGGAGAACTCATAAGAGGGTATTGTTTGACTTTTCTATGACAAATTAAACAGCAAGCAAGAAATTCACATAAAAAATTCACACTTATTAAAAGTACAAGGTACACTAGCATAAAAAGACTAGATATACTTCAAAATCAAATTAATTATTTTCAGTGAAATAATATTTACGAGTGTAGTAGATGAAGAAAACAACTTCGCAGTTCTGTTGTTCTGCTTAGAATTTAAGCTTTTTATATTAAAGTAATCACACAATGAATGAATTATCCTCTTTTTATCACTTTCCTCTAAATTTTATACATATAATAAATATTTAAATTGATTTTAGTATTTGTTATACAAATATTAGATAAATGTGTTTATGCACGATAGCCTCCAGAATGCCTGAACCAATTTTATTTGGATGTGGTTTTTCAGTGATATTTTGAGATGAGCATGGAATAGTATATAATTTTAGAAGGAGCAAATGAAATTGCGAACAACGGGAGAGTAGGTGGTCATCACAGTCCAAAAACACTCGTAACGCCAGAGAAGTCATCAGCGCATTGTCAGTAGGAACGAGATGTCTGACTGAGGGAGGATTGATGACGAGAGATTGGGATGATGAATAACGAATTGAACCATCGGAAATCACATTAACTGGACGAAAAGCAACAATAAAAGCTGTTAATTCAAGTTTGTATTCTTTGAGAATGTATTATCACACTGGTCTATTTTCCTGCTGCACCCAAATTGAGCACACTATAACATATATACAATACTATAATTCGTCAAACTGAAGAATACACGCGATTGAATAGTACGTATCGAAATAAGTTTGCGGCTTCAGAAGGTAAATATGCGGTCATGTAGTGCAAGTAATCAACCAAGGGTCACGTGGAGATGAAGAGACTATTGCAGCCAGCTGATCGTCTCCCGCTATATCTTGCTCCGAAATCGCGAAAAGGTCGAGATTTTAAACATATTTCTAATTTAATACACAAATATTTAACAAGAACCGAATCCCAATCCGCTTTGGTGTGTTCCATCACAAAGCGCGCGTACTCCCGACGGTCGTGGATAGTCGTGGCTATCTTCCACAGCATCAGCAGCGCCAGTCCCACCAGAACGATGGCCGCGATCGTTCCGAACACAATAGGTAGTATGGAAATCTAAACATGGAAACGACACGAATAATAGTTACATATCGAATTGATCAATGATGTGATTATACAGTCATAATATATATGCATATATCAATACGGTAAGTTAAGCTTTTTTAGATAAGACAATAATAAAATAAAGAATTGTTTTTGTGATTCTGCGTGTAAATGATAATCTGAGCCGTATCTAAAAATTCTCTCACCGATGAGAAACTATATTGTCCCTGAATGTTAAGGATTATTTTTGATTCTGCAAAGTTTCACGCGTGTGTTTGCGCACATTAAACTCCACAGCAGCTGAATAAATTTGGATGTTGTTTGCAATGATATATTGATATAAGTTTGGGCTAGGATATAGTGCTTGTTTCACTAGTATTAGTACCCAACTTCGCCCACGTATTTGTCAGTCTTTTGATATCCAACCAATTCACATCGTGATTTTTAGATACATATCTTAACTAGCATTTAATACTTGCACATTTGCAGTAGTACTGATTCACGGCTTTGCTCATGTATTGTGATATCCATCTAACTTAGATAAGAGTTTTCAAATGTTTCTTATTATATTGCAAAGAACATAACACTTCTAAAGGTAGGACAGTTGATTGGCTGACCGGATGGATGGATGGGTGGGTGGATGGTCGAAAAGGTGGAAGGTTCGGTGGATGATTGGATGGCTAAATGGATGAATGAGTATATGATCAAATTGGATGAATCGACGAACGAACGAACGGTGGGAAAAAAACAGTCCGATTTGCGAACAAAATCCTAATCGAAATCCAAAGCAAGACAGGCATTAGAATCGAGAGCGGAACCGTGGTTGGAATTGGAAGCGAAACTAGGATCGAAATCGACAGCGAGGTGGGGATCGGGACAAATAGTGGGACCGAAATTGAAATCGACAACAGAAAGGGAACCAGAATTGTGAATAGAAGAGATCGTTCACCATAACAAATGATTAAATGTATTTCATAACTACACGGGCGAAGCCAATAAAGGACAATTTTATATTTTATACCTTAGATTTGAGTATATTTTGTAAACTGTAAAATGTAAAATATCCCTTTAAGTACGTTCATTACAGATCTAGAAATAGGCTTTGAACGAGATTGGGATGGTGATTGCTATCGAGATCAGAATCAGAGCAATAATCGTCAGTAATAAAATAAAGATGGAAGAATACAATTTAGTTTCGCCGGTCCGACGCAAAATCAATTGTAATTCATACATACTATTGAGTATTAAGTTGAGAGGCAAGTAAAATCTCGTTCAGAATTTATACTTAAATAGTAGTCGCTATGCGATAGGGCGAGCCCCGAGTAGGACATCAGAGGAGAAGCATGGCGAAGATCACTTTGACTACGCCGCTACGGGCAATATCCAAACACCTATAGAGAAAAATGTTCAGTCGAAGGCAAGTAGTCATTATCAAGTTTCAATTTAAAACCTACAACGGTCCCATATTTACATCACGGCAGAAAAGGTACTCCACCGAATTTACACTGCGTTCGCACTCTGAGCTGGCAGGGTCTCATCTTACAGAAAAGATACTCCACCGAGTGCACTGATATAATAATGGAGTCTTATACGCCTGCTAATGGTGTACAGACCTTGTGCGGGCACTAGCACTCTCTCTTCGCCATCACCCTGAGCTGGCGCGTCTCGTTATAGTGAAAAGATACTTCACCGAGCGCAATGAGATATCAACGGGGATGTGTGCCTCTGTTACTGGTGTACAGACCTTGGACGGACACTAGCGTTCCTTCTACGCCAACACCTTTAGCTGGCGCGTCTCGTTGTACAGACCTTGGACGGACACTGGCGCTCCTTCTACGCCAACACCTTTAGCTGGCGCGTCTCGTTGTACAGACCTTGGACGGACACTGGCGCTCCTTCTACGCCAACACCTTTAACTGGCGCGTCTCGTTGTACAGACCTTGGACGGACACTGGCGCTCCTTCTACGCCAACACCTTTAGCTGGCGCGTCTCGTTGTACAGACCTTGGACGGACACTAGCGCTCCTTCTACGCCAACACCTTTAGCTGGCGCGTCTCGTTGTACAGACTAGATGCTCTACCGAAGCCACTGAGATATCAACGGGGACATGTGCGCCTGTTACTGATGTACAGACCTTGGGTGGGCATTCTCGCTCCCTCTGCGCGCGCACCCTGAGCTGGCGCGCCTCGTCGTACAGGTACACGTACGCGTACAGGCAGTCCTCGTCGTCGTAGAAGCTGCACAGGTGCTCGCCGCTCGTCTCGTTAGCTGCAGTCACAACAGATTATGAGTTATGGGTAATATTTGTATATAATATCATTGGAGAAGCAATTAAGGAACTATTTTTTTTTCATATGTTTTGACTGTAGGTTAAAGATTAATATAACTTGGGCACAAAAACAAATTTTCATTAAAGTTAGTCAATACTAATATATATATTCAACAAAATTTGTAGAACGCTAATAAAGTGATGCGTATTTTTTTAGACAAATACACATTATGTTAAAGGTAATAATTTTAACAATTATTGTACTTAAAAGATAATAGTAGAAAAATTATAGTACGAAAAATATGGCCAATAAGTTATTTTATAAACCTGTTGGAGAGCAGGTTTATAAAATAGCACAACTTTCTGTTTGAAATCCTTGTTTTGTTCTATGATTTTATATATTCCATTATATATATATTTCATTTTATATTCATAATCTATATATATATATAATCTGCTATTCTCTCAAAAGGAAAAGATGTGAACAAATGACAAATGTCTAATTTTATATAAATAGCATTATTAATTACTGAGGACATTGTTGTGACATGCAGATATTTGTATTTTTTTTTAATTTTTATAAATATCTGCATTACTTTCACCGTAAGATATATTACTTGCGATATTTAGGATAAGAAATCAGAAAAATAAAAATATTAATGACAGTATTAAATTTAACTTTACTTCTATGGGAAAATTGTAGTTTACTACAAACGAAGTCAATTAATATAAACTGGCCAAAAGCATGTCAGACCATGCTCATTACAGGGTTCCGAAGCCGTTATTACAAAGAAATGCACTACATATGATAAAAGTACGACGTTACATTTTTTCCATGTTTCCCGCACAGAAACACTAAATATTTTAGTCGCCTATAACCAAAAAAATAATAATAAGTAGGTGTGTCGACTATTACTATTAAACTAGTGTAAATTAAAGTGCATCAGCAAAAGAGCGTATCTTCATGGCACTTACATACTTTTGTTGAGAAGAGCAGTTTTTTGACAATAACTCAAAAAATCTGACCGCGTTCAAAATAATTTTCGTTGAAAGTATTTATTAAGCGTTATCTTCGTTATTTTTTTCATATTTCATGGGCATACGGTTTAGAAAATAGAGGGGGATCACACAATTTCTGTAACTTTAGGAGCGATTATTTCCAAAATTATTCACGTAATCAGAGAAATTGTTTACAAAACCCAAAATATTTTTAAATGAACTGTTGAAATGTGCGCCATTGTTGATGTTTGCTGAAAAATTTTTATTCAGCTTCTGTCACGTATATGGAGTGCCCCTTAGAAGTATTTATTTTAACTAGCAAACTAAGCAACGGCTCATACTAAAGACACCTACCTTATAAATTTCCTCAATATAAGTATTGCAGTTTTTGAATAAAATGCATGTGACATACGTACAGACAAACGGACAGGTGGACGGACAGGTGGACGGACATGAGGAATTTATAAGGGTTCCGCTTTTGCCATTTTGGCTCGGATCCTAATAATCCTTATTTGAAAGTACAAAGTTTTTGTTTTTTTTCATAAAAGGAACTTACTTGTAGCCCTTCTTGCAACAGTTCGTTACTTGTTATTCGTTAGTTAAAATTTTCTATTCAAATAATCACCTTCGATCTTGCCTTCCTCTATAATAGAGTGCAGAGAGCAGTTACCACACTTGGCTTGGCTGATGTCATCCTGCAGCATGGGCCCGCGCTCGTGCACCTCGCATAGCACACAGTCCTTAAACTCCGCGCAGCGGCCGGGACAAGTCTACGAACGCAAAAGTTAATAGTGAACCTACGAACTTCCTCATCTGGATACAATTGTAAACAAATGTAGTTGCACTCCAGGTGTTTACGTATTTATACATACCATGTTAATGTTTACTTACAGGGCATTTTTCGCAGAAATCCCCAGAATAATGCTTGTCCTTGTCAGGAGTGCAAATGCACTTCCCACAGCTACAATGGCCGTTACCGCTGCAGATCTCCCCGTTTTCTGTTATGTCAGTCAATCAAAATTAATCAATCTTACTTACCTTCGATAACAACTTAGTTGAGTTTTTGTACTTTAAATTATTGACTTGTTAATAGCGTTTTAAGATTTGAAGAATCGTCAGTGACCTACCCGGAGATACACAAGGGCTCTGGTCGAGAAGGCAATCACACGCGGAGCCGGTGTACTTGGGGTCGCACACGCACTTGCCGCACACGCACCGCCCGTGCTCGGGGCCCGAACACACCTCCCCCTTGTTCAGGTCGCAAGAGAAATTGTCACACTCACAGTACAGCCCACTTATCTCCTGCAGTGACAGATAATAGCTAGGTTATAGTAATGTTAATAATGACATTATTGAAATTCATTTTAGGTAGTAAGAATTTGATGTTTTGCTTATTAAAACAAATAAAAACAAAATATACCCTTTCTTCAGTATTTCTATTTATTGTTTATGGGTAATGAAGATTTTTTATTTCATGAAACTGCTGTAAATGCATACATTTTTGTCATTGTATGCACGGCAAAGCCGTAAGTGCCGTTTAAGAGGCATCAGACTATTCCTAAACTGAACACCACTTACGGATTCTCAGTTCAATAACCATATCCTCTCAATAAGACACCTAGCTTGTTATATTGTATTTTATTTATTCGTAGTCGGGTTTTGTTCTTTAACTTCTCTTTTTCTTTAACACATTGATTGGTGACCTATATAATTATAAAGGGATTCAAAATCCACAACAATTCAATTATATTCATAGTTATTATTAAGTAGGTACATGTTTTAATTTCTCACACACTAGTGTATTTTTTATACATTCATTCGTAATCTCTAAATTATACCTTTCATTCAATAATAAACTAGAAACACTTGTTTCTATTATTGTTTAGGGTATTATGGAAGTCATATCCGCCATGTTGGTTTTAATATGATTCTATAAGGCCCATAACACACGGAACTCTAAGTTACAGTTAACATTTGTCCAAATATGATAAATAGCTTAGGAACAACATAAGAGCAAATAAATGTACATTAGTCTCCCAAAATAATAACTCTCCGTAGTAGTCGGGTAATAAATCGAATATCTATCATATTTATAGCATAAACGAACATCTTAGAAGCGATTTTATAAATTATACACAATTATTGAGTTCAGGCAAACAAAGTAGCAAACAACAGCTAGTAGCTAGTGATATATGTTTTTCTGAAAGGTGCTATTTAAGGCCTTTCATTTGAGACCCATCACAGCACATCGAAAATATATTTCTCTCTTCTCTCTATTTTAATTTGGTGGAATGTCACATAGTCTATATCCAGCAGACGATCAAGACGCTCCTAACGATAGCATATTTATCAAATAATCATAAGTAGCTTAGGAGCAACATGGAATTATAGAAACAGACATACACACATATATACATCCATTCAAGGCCTGCTGAAGTCATAACCTTCCGTAGTTAGGTAGGATTCGGAGAATGTAAAAATACACGTTTTTTTTGTAACAACTACACAAATATATTACGTGGTGATATAGAATGCTCGGTGCTCAAGTCCGACTCAGAATAGACAGTTTTTTTTTTTGACTCTCAAAACAATAAATTGGTAACAGAAAAGCCTTCCTCCATCTAACAGGCAAGTCATAGTGACGCAATAGTAACCTTTCCGCCGTCTAATTTGTTGCAGTGGCACAGTCCACAGTCGCAGATGCCGCGGTTGGAGCATATCGGGCCGGTGGCGCTGTTCTGTGGGCGGCAGCCGCGCTCCATCTCGGGGAAGGTGCTGTTCGTCGCGGAACACTTGCAGTTTTTACCGAAGTGGCTCGCATCGCAAAGGCACACGCCGCACGCGAGCGCGCCATTACCTTCGCACACGTCTGGGGTCTTCTTGTATAACTAAATAAACACCAAAATGCTTATTATCATTTTTACTATTGTCAATTTCATACCAAAGTTTTTCTATACTCGTTCATTAAATAAATAGAGCCGATGTTTCAAAATTCAGTTATCTTTTAAAGTAGAAATAAATTTGAATTTTATATATGTATATTCTATTAAAAACATCATTTAGCTTGTAATAAATATATAGCTCGACATAAATCGGTTAAAAAATCAACCCTCAAGGTATACGTCATTCTGGCATATATATATATATATATATATATATATATATATATATATATATATATATATATATATATATATATATATAATATAGTATTATATTATATAAAGTTATGCTTTATTCGGAATTTAGATTAGAGCAAAAAACAAATAAATACTCACATAGTGACCAGGATGTTCGCATGGGCAATCGCATAGCATCTCAAGTTCGACGATCAAACTGTCGGAGACGCCCACGGGGTGGATTTTGAAGGTCTGCTTCCATTCATTGGGGTCTTTAGGACACTCTTTAAGCGTTATCTCAGCAGTGAAATGGACTACGTCACCCACCTGATAATAAATAATTTAGTTTGAAACCCATTAGAAGTTCATTTCATAAAGAATTAACTGCCCATTTACATTACAGACATCACCTTTAAACCGTCGCATTTGTTAGTGACCATCAAGTCACCTTCTGTACCGAGACAAGCAGATTTGTATTTAATATCCACCGCTTTCGAGGCGTTACTGTTCATTTCTACCGTCGATGAGATTTTCTGTGGACCATATTTAAATACATTTACAAAGGCAGCTTGGAAAAAAATAAAGTATCTCCTTTTAAAGCCTTTTAAAGTCTGGTCGAATGTTTGATTTTGAAGCATTAAACCGTTTGATAATAAATTGTTGCAGAATAATGTACTACTAATGCGTGTGTCCCCAAAACAAATACTTCTTCACTTACATCATATTGATCTTTAACGAGATCGACTACATTGCTGGAATGATCACTGAGTTTACCGCAGCTGGAGCCTTCAATGTTCTTACTCAGCTCCTCGTACCTTTCAACTTCACTCGCAGTCACCGCAAATATCAAGTTTATGGAATGCTGCTTCACCTGTATATTCATAACACATAGAATTAACAAAACGCACCTCGACGTCGAACACAATACATCCAAACTTAAATTAAGGGGTCTTTATGGTCATGTGATTTTATAAGGTTCACGACTGGCAATAGAACGTAGTCTGTGGTATACTTAATTATTTTTTTGATTTTTTGAAGTTCGCTAGTATAAACGAACATTTCGCATTTGCAATATTTAGGCGAATTCAGAGTATTTTTGGTTTATATTTCTCATTGATACCTGTTACAACAAAATGCACTACAATATTATTAAGCGTTTGTTATACACAATGTTCATCGTTGTTATATCAAAATAGAAAAATAGAAATATGTAATATCTTGCCTACAAAAATATTTTATTAAAATTTTTATAATTAGATGTGATAGAGGTATGAGGCGGTTCAGTGGTCCCGTGATTAAGAGGGTTGCCTTCGGAACGGGAAATACTGAGTTCGATTCGAACCGCGGGCGAATTGATCAATGAGTTTTTTTATCTTAACCCAAATTAAAACATTAGGTCCGTGCTTCAGAGAGCACATTAAGCCGTTGGTCAGGGGCGTTGTCACCGCTCTGCTGACAGCGGTCGTTGGCAGCCTCCTACCCGCGCTGTGTCGGCGTATAGTCGGCGTATATTGTAGTGGATATGCCTCAGCAGTGGAGAGACTGAACATGGCACAACAATTACGCAAATCAGGATATCAAACTCACGGCCATTACAATGTAAACGAGTAGATATTATTCATTAAGAAACCCTTGGAAAACTATCATGTAATTACATGAATTGTGTATTATTAATTAGGTAAAATATATTAATACTATAATGACATGAAGCAATAGTAAAACTAATTTTGATTCACCTTGAGGTTAATGTGTGAGATACTAGGATAGTCCTGCAGCTTGGAATGCGTGTAAGTGCCGTTTTCATCCAGATGACACAGCCCGTCATTGGGCTGTACAATGCCTCCCAACTGAGGATAAAGTCAGAAATGAACACTGGCCGCTCATCATAATCCTCCGAGTGCATAGAAGTACTAAAACATGAAACCTTTTATTTTACGTAGTGCAAAAATAAAAAATGAAACTTAAAAAATAAGATAGTGTAGAAAGAAATACAGATAAATAGGCACTTACTTATCTATCTTCATTGTTTTGTACAGCATGTACACAAAACATAAAATTTTTTGTTCACATATCTTCAAAGTACAACTAAAATAAAACATTTTTTGGGATATTTGGGAAAAAAGAACAACTTTGTAACATTCTATTAATTCTAAAAAAACATTGTTTTCTTAGAAGTAATGGAATGTATTACTTTAAGGTGTATGACACTTTTATCAACGGATATTAATAATGATGTAATATTATAATTATAATATAGAAAATGTAATATTATAATGGAAAATCAGTTTAAAGTTGAGTTTCTTAGTCACATTATTTCTACTTTCATCAACGGATCACCAAAATGACATATTCTGGGTTTTAAAAAATAATGAAAAAGTATTTTATTGTTTCGAACTGCGCTCGCAAGCTAAAATGGATTGAAAGTACAAAATAACTCCTGTTAGAAAGAATATTGGCGAATAGAATTCTCTAAACGTAAACTACCCCCTCGTGTCTTCCCCTCCGTCGCTTCTTCCTACGCATGTTTGTATTGAATACTCATGTTCTAGGGGTAGAATTTTTGAGAAAGCAATAAATCTTATTTAGACGTTACATCGTGTCAACGCAACATGTTTGCAACTTATTTGTTCTGGATAATTTGTATTATTTATGTTTGAGAAATATTCTAGACGAGTGGTCGAGATATAAATACAGTAGTCAGGAGCAGAATAATGAGTCTTATGTCTGTGATTAGCGCGTTCACAAGTCAAGTGAAATTAACGACAAGCGTTCAATTGGTTCTGTAGCGATTTATTTTGACTCTGTTTTTCTGAATATACATTTTCTGCTTTTCTTCGTGTTACCTTTTCATCTGATCTGAATCCTTGCGTCCCCGATAGTGTCATTATGTAACCATACTAAGATAACTTACTTTACCATCGCCGGCATAGTGGTACCCGGCATCAGTTGAGAAGACGAGCAGGTGCCTGGCCTGGTCGCGCCACCCTATCTGCGACTTACACACGATGGCCTGCATTATGGCGTCGAAACCTCCTTCAGGCGAATCTATGTTGCCTGACACTTTTGCATTGCGAACAGCATCGTTAAAGTAGATAAAACATTTGAAAATAAACTCTAAAGGAGGGTCTGCACTAATTCGATTAGATTTTGTTACAGTTGTTATAAAGAAAAGTTATTAATTACTTATGGTAACATCCTCTAGAACAAAAGTTCTCCAAGTGCCGACCACTGCAAGCAAGGCATTTTTGGTTTTTCTCCTATTACTATTCTCATAATTTATTTGCTATTGAAGGATTTTGTCATTTAATACTGTAATTTGATTTTAATGTATGTGTGTGTCTTATTTTATTCTAGTAATACGCAATAGCAAATCTGCGATGCCAAAAAAGATATGGACAACATATCAAATTGGCTTAAAAAGTGGGGAATTTTGGCACACCAAACTTCGAATTCACCTACTACCTACATTCTGGTAGCTCGCAAGCTCGAGCTTGAGGAATAATCTTGTTTGTTCCTCAAACATGTTATAAGAACAATATAATTTATATACTGATTGAAAGTAATTATATATATCTTTAGTTTTTACTATGCGCATCATGTGCTTGGGATTATTATAATGTTATATAGTATATCTATTATATCATGGTTTATTATGTGATAAATAAATACAAACTTGCGTATTATTCGCGTGGTATTTATTGCGATGAAAATTATTTTTCGACCGTTTCAGTAGGATACTCATTTTCAAAAAAAAATGCGACATAGATCTATCGTCCTTAACTATTAAGATAGAGGAATGAAAACGATATCAAAAGATGATTCATTGATGAAGCTACATTAATACAAAAAAATATTGGAAAATGTTAATAACTTATTAAACTTAAAAATTAATAATAATTTGAGACTTATTTTTTTAACAATTTTTAAAAGAATCCCATATTACTCAAACACGAAAAATTTACTAAAATGTTGTCGAAAACCACTCTGAATTATGCAATAATTATTAAAACTCGGTTGATATTTAATGGGGCTTTTGTAGTTTCTTATGAAGGCACTTTTCTCAAAAAAATTTAAAATCAAATTAAACTTTTATACGATTCCAAAACGTATGTATTCTAATGTACAATACGTACGTCTCAATGTATTGTACAAATCTACAAGAGAAGTTTATGATAATTACAATTTGGATTTCAAGATTAAAACAGAGCTGTTATTTTTTTAGAAATTGGCATCACTGATATTGTGCGCGTTAGGTAATTGTAGCGCCTTATATCAGCTCTTAGTTCAGTGTGGTATAACATATGGTAATTACTATAGTTACTACCAAACATTATTATAATAATAGTAATATTTTGTCATTAAAAATGTTTTTTCGTTCACTTCAGTAGGAGTCCTATTTTCAATGATGGCACGAGTGTAATGATCTCTAGATTTAAGTGACTAATTGAGGTGTCAGAAAATGCGTGTGGATGAGAACTAAATGGCGGTGAACAAAAAACTGTTAATAATTGATACTGTCAGGATGTTTATAAAGGGCACTTTTAAACTTATTTATATAACTATTTCTTTTTTTAAGTTATATATTGAATATTATCTCATATACAGTGAGCTTTTTTATTTTCTTAATATTGAAAAGTTGTCAAATTACGATTTTTTTCACTATTTATAACTTGTATCGAATATGAATGGGAATATTGATATTGCTTTATAATAACTAAAAACTTTAACTTTTAAATATCAACAGACTTGTTTGTAATTCTTTAAAGAAATATATTTTGTTTTTAAAATTAGGAACAATTTATGATTTACGTATACATAGTTAATAAATAATGTTTTAGTGCAAATTTTGTCTTTAACACGCTTTTTAGCTTCACTTGTATGTACATATTTAAGTATCTATGCATCTACATAACGAAATCTTAGCGACTGAACTGCACACATTTCTTAATGTTTGTTTATTATGAAACTTAGTAATTGTGTGTAGTTCTAGTGAGAAACCAATAAAATTGTGTTATTGGGCTGATCTGATGATGAAACCAGAAGGAAGGAACAGAAACTCCATAACGGAATAATGTATCTTAGCAGTGTTTGAGCTTGTTGAAATTATCTTCAGATAAATTCTGGCCATAAGACATTTTCAGGGTCTAATGATGGAATCGAAAGGTAGCCATTAGCATTCCATAATGCTACAACAAGTCTTTTGGGCTTGTTGAAATTATCTTGAAATGCGCTTTGACCATGATAGGCTTGACTTACAGGGTTTGACGAGCAAACCGGAAATTTGACCCTGGAACTTCATAATAAAACAAAGTATCGCAACCATGTTTGGACTTCTTGGAATTGCCTTGCACTTTGGCCATGTTTGGTTTTCAGGGTCTAATGAGGGAGCCGGGTGGATGGCACTGGAGGTCAAAAATGAGACAATGTTGGGATACATTGTCTCATTTTTGACCCAGCCATATTTGGGCTTCTTAAAATATCTTGGGATGTATTCCAGCCATGAATGTTTTCAGATTCTAACGTCAGATGCAGAAGGTTGGCAATGCCACTTTGTAACGAAACATTGTATACTAACCATGTTTGAGCTTGATATCTAGCGATACATTTTAGTCTTGATTGATTATCAGGGACTGATGACGATACTAGAAGTTTGGCAATAGAACTTCGGTACGAAACAACATACTAGACTTGTTGGAGCTGCCTTGAGATATACTTTGGCTATGATCGTTTTCAAAGTCTATGAATGAAGCTGGAAGGCTATGAAGCTCAATAACGGAAAAAAGTATTCTAATCGTGTTTGTGTCTGTTGGCTTTGTCTTAAAATGTGCTCTAGCCACGAACGGTTTTAAGATTCTGATGGCAGATGCAGAAGATTGACACTAAAACTCCATAACGTAACAACGTATTCTAGTCGAATTTGGCCTGTTGGTCTAATCTTGAAATGTACTCCAGCCACGAACGGTTTTAAGACTCGGATGACAAAAGCAGATTAGCACTGGAACTCCATAACGGAACAACATACTTGTTTAGCCGCGTTTAGGCTTGCAGAGATTGTTCTGATATACATTTTATTTACAGTCGATTTTTGGTGTCTGATGACGAATTTGGAAAGTTGGTAATGAAAGTTGATTACGGTAAAACTTATTTTAGCTTTGTTTCAACTGTCTTGGAAGGTACTCCACTAGTGAATGGTTTTCAGGCTATGATAATAAATTCAGAAGGTAGGCACTGACATTTCAAATCGGAAGAACGTATACTAACCGTATTTGGCTTTTTGAAACTTGAGCAATTTTGTGGTAAATAGATTTGCCCTCTATACGGTGTATTGGGGGATGGTTTGGTGCCAACGTGAATTTTAAAAGTTTGCCTTCCCACCCAAGCGAAGGCGAGAAACACGATAAGGGATGAGCGGTATAAGGGTTCTGAAAAATTTCATGTTATAATTTTAACTCCAGCGCACAAGGCGTAACCTTGTTATAAGTAACTCTGCTCACTCTACAAACTACTGCGGAGGGGTTCGCCCACTATCAATATTACTAACATTTTGAAAGCGTCCCAAATTTTTAACATATTCGACGAAAAAATAAATTAATTGATAGAAAAACTAAAAATAAGCTTTTATAAATTGGTTTGTATTGTACTAAGATATAAAAACTTTTATACGAAAGAGGCTAGAAAATCAGGCTGAGAGTAAATAATGGAGTTCAAGATTTTACTCAAGATGGATAAAATGTATTCTGTTTCTTGAACTCTACGTTTTATTCTCGAATATTACACTTTATTGCAACTCTCAAGCTCTTTCGGAATACAAAGAGAAAACAAGTTGAATAACTGTTTTACCTTTTTAGAAGAATATCTGCTTATTCACAAAAGCCGGTTTTTTAAGTTCTTATTTATATAGTTAATATTTATTCGCTTTTATTTTATTCCTTTTGTTATCAAGTTCATTTTCAATACACCCAAAAGTCATGTAGTGCACGAGGTTTGTGCTATTTTCGTTCATCGTTGGTTGAATAAGACTCTTTATTTGACAGAGAATTATAAAAACAACTTTGCCTCTATTTTAATTATGCGTATATTGATAAAGCTTATCAATTAACTTACGTTAAAATACGTATGATTTGTGCTGAGTGACATGGCGTGAATATAACCGTAAGGCGCAGCGCATCCATCACACGGTGACCGCAAACTGCAAAAATGTACACTCCATCATTCATCATTATCGTCAATATAAGTGTATAGTACAACACACGAAACTTTGCCGCTACGAATTTCGTCACGAAAGCATCGTAATGGCGTAATATAGGTACGCGACGGAGAAGAAGGAAGGGTTGTCGGGGAACGTAATACCTGCGCAGCATATCATTCGCAGCCAATCCAGAACGGCAAAGTTTCGTGCGTTGCACTGTACTCCTGAATAAGATATTCTTGTCAAATTTTAATTTCCCCTTTCTTTGAACTATTTTTGTTAGTCACTCCCTTTATGGATATCTATTATGTTCCCTTTTCAATTGCCTCTTTTATTTCATTTCTAAGAGAATTAATTTTCAGTTTTTTTTTTTATTAAGACGGTAGAATACAAAAGCTATATCAGTGAAATAAAACTTTGATATTTCCATAATACCTCATCTCCAACACTGGGCCTTGATAACTTTTAATACAAATTTACAATATTTAAGAATATACGCACGTGTCAGGAGTTGTCATCACATAGGGCATAACGAGTTTGTCTACAAACGATCCAAATCCAAGCCTAAAATTGCTGGTGATGTTCCTCATGGTTTTCGACAACATATCCCCAAGCGAACTAAGTTTTTCTTTGTCATCTCGCATAGAGAAACTTAAGTCCATTAGATAGTATAAATCCACTGGGTAATCCTGGGCTTGGGAGTATGCAAAATGTACCTGTTGCATTTCATCTGAAAATAAGAGAGATAAATAATTTAGAATGCAAAATTATACAAAAACGAAATATAGAACCATATTGGCTCACATCCGAGCGAACATAGTGTGTTAGGATAAAAGTAGATGATGTATTTTTAACTTTCCATTTTTCAATTTTCATAAAATTGGGAAATTACAGTATTCAGTCCGAGTTTCGAAAAACAAGTTTTCACCTAATTTTGATGTTATTGAGCCCTAAAAATCGATGTTGACCATTTTCCAATGTATGTTTGTGCGTGTGTATGAGCGCGCTCGCGCGTGTAAGTTTGTATGTGTATATATGTAAACCTCTCATAAATTTTGAACGGATTAACCAATCCAAACGCAGGTTGCGATATAAAAAAGGAGTCCACACAAAAATAAAGTTTTTAGACAAATATTTATTTAAAATAAGTTTTAGACTACTCTAATGATTGACACCAAAGTCTAATCAGCTTTTTCCCCCAAATAGGTGCCGTAAACTGCATAAAAATAGGTTGATCCTTTTTAAGAGATATATTGGAGAAATTTTTTTTAAAAACATCCTTTTTTACAATATTTTGTAAAGTACTCTACCTATGAATATTAAAGTCTGTGTAGTTATTCTACTTAAAAAACATCGTCGATCGTTGCTAAATACATCAAAGTCGGTTGATTTGTTTAAGATATATTTAGAGGAAACTTTTTCCAAAAGTGTGTTTAGAATATGTCTTAAACTAAGTACATTACCAATAAACTATTTCAAAATCTAACTACCTATTCTTCTTTTAAAAGTAATGTCGATTCGTTCCAAAATGCATCAAAATTGGTGGGTTTTTCGAGAAAAATCGTTATAGTACAGGGCAGTGGCGCATTCGTTTGCAAAATTGTTGGAGGTCTTCCTGATTATAAACGTGTAAGATGACACTTGATATCTTTTGACGTTATTGTATAAACAACGAAAAACTATATAGCCTAGAAAAAATACATTTTTTGCAATTAATTAATTTTGTTTATATTCTTTATCTTATTTTGAATGAAAAAAGGTCCTCACACCCATCATCGTATCTCCAACCCATTAATTGCTATGAATTTTTTAAAATCGAAAATCGCCGAAATTCTTAATTTTCTTGAATTAAATAATACAAATTGAAAATTGAAATGTTATAACTTTTAATTTTTTATTAAAAACTAGCTGTCCCGCCCGATTCGCTGGGTAATTTTTATTATAAATAAAATGGCGAAGGATTTATGAAATTCAAAAATGAGTAGCCTAGAACCATCTACAAATCATTCCGCATCGAATGGTCCCAGTCCCATGTCTGTACGTTTAGTAGTTTTTACGTGATTGGTGAATAAAGACAACCTATTTTCATTATATATGTATAGATTTCAACCATATTAAACAAAATAGCGTAAATGGATTTTTAAAATTTTGTTTATTTCTATGTTTTTTCGTACGTTATAGCAATATGCTTCTTACGCGCATGCACTTTTGAGAGAGAAGTATTTTATTTAACTTTATTGGGAAAAGAGGGGAAGGCTGTTGATGAAGCGCGTGAAATTACATTCGAACGAACGTTAGGAAAAGGAATAAGCTTATCAAGAATTCCATGCACTCTTGATGCTTTAAAATTGCATACTTTACGAGCTTCATTTCAGGCTTATATTTGGAGTAATTCAGAAAAACTTCAATGTGAACCTTTAGATTGTTCTTGTTTTGGTTATGGTCTGTGTGATAACTTAATTAAGCAACTGTATTTAACAAAACCGCTTTTACCTAATGATTTAGCAAAACCGTGCAATTGTAGAAAAAAGTGTGCAACGAAAGCTTGTTCATGTCGAAAATTGAACTTGACGTGTGTAGCGTTATGCGGATGTTCAAGTGAATGTTGTCAAAATCAATTTCACGTTTAAGTTAATTAACTATACAAAAATAATTTAATAAGTTGAAAGATGTTTGATATTTGATAATTCAATTACATTCAATTTTGACCGTTTTCTTTTGATGTTAACCTAACATTACCTAAAGAATTTCGAAGAGACCGATGGAAAAATCTGTTGGTGCTAAGTCAAGACTATATGATGAATTCATTAAAACTTCTCAACCAAACTCGCTCAATATTTGTTGAGTGGCTAAACATGTCTGTGGTAAAAAGACACACCCTTTGTGTTGAAAGAGTGTGTCTTTTACCAATTCAGAATTGTGTTAAAATTTCTTAACGTTCAAACGTCGATTCATTTTTTTTTTTATATATTTCGGGTGACATCAGCACCAATGGTCCCTTCATAATTGACACTTTGTTTTTGTTCCATTAAACACCTGGAAATATAAAAATCTCAGTATAGAGAGAATCGCGAGTATATTAAATTGAGCGCACCAACACCGTACAATGCTCAGATAAAATGCTTCTCTCTCAAAATTATTTTGAAGATGAATAGTGCAATCTTAAAGCAAAAGCAAAACATTAACATCATAAGAAACCATAACCCACACCATACCAACCATAAGATGAAATCTTTTGCCTTTTTTCATCTATATATTATGGCCTTAATTCAATTGTGGTAAAGGCAACGACCATGTACTTGCAATAAAACACAATTGAGAAGAGGAAATTGCCAAAAAATATTTTAATCGCTAAATCGCATCTCATGTTCATAAAAATAGAATGTTCTCAATTAAAACTCTTGTAACCAGCAAAGAGTGCAAAGTTTTAATACACTCTACAAAATTGGTATCCAGAATCACACTCGCTTTCCAATTTGGCCACCAAATTTAGAATGTGCTAATTATAATTAAAAAATTATATATACTTAATACATTTAAAATTAATTAATAACATATACAACAAAACCTACTCCTGTGAATGTGTATTTAAACGAAACAATTAGTTGGTGATTGCTTAAATTACGTTTTATTTAATTAATCACCCATTTAAAACTCACTCGGTCTCATTTGCAAACGAACTCGCTGCGGTCTTATTTGAACGAGGTCCTCGGCAGCACCGGCGGCGCCGCTTGAGCTGGCCCTGTAGCTGCTGGTTTCGTTTATTGACATCGATCCCTTCGGACCCCAACCGATACGGCCAACACCTTTTCCTGTAAAACAGTAAATTTTAAAGTTTTTAATAAATATGTTGTATATTATCATGTGCTCGGTTCATACACATGGATACGATCATGCGATTTTTCGTGCAAAGGTATCGATATCCGCCTTTTTTTACACCAGCTTTGTGTAAAAAAGCATAGTCATTGAATTAGTTTTTTTTTTTCGAAATATAGCATGGAAACTATCTTTAGAAACAACTAAAATACAACCCTACGCAATATCAACGATTGCCAGTAAATACGTATTTGGCTCAATTATGGCCTATCCGTTGTTGTCTGTAAACTAAAAACACAAAAATAAAAATTCAGGAACATGGATAAGATTTGCAATTATATTATTAACTTCCCGCTATGTAAACTGATTTTTTTTTATTAATTGGCAATATCTATTTTTAATCCAATTATCGAAAACCGTTTTTTCATCAGATCTTGACGTTTTAGGTTTCAATGTTTATAGAACCATTTTCCGAGTGATGACTGGTCTATATAGGTGTGTGTGTGTGTGTGTGTGTGTGTGTGTGTGTAAGTGCGTGAGTACATGCATGCGTGCGTGCGTGTTTGTGAATTTAAATCTCTCGTATCTTTTAAATCGATTAACAGATGAAAACGAAATTTACGTCTTTCGAAGGTAATTTGCTTGACTTTGAGCTCCTGAACATTTTAAATAATTGTGCCAATTATATTTTGAGAAATATCGTAAATAATATCTAAAAAAAATGTTTTTGTAAATAATTTTTTATTTATACACACTGCCAATCGATACCAAAATATAATTAACTCCTTCCTTCTCATAATTAGATGGATTACCGGAAATTACATAAAAATCGGTTGATTTATTCATGAGCTATTCTTGGAAATTTCTTTCAATAGGTTTTCTTTTTCATACAATGTCTTTCAAATTGCTCTACCGATAAATTCCAAAATCTAACTACGGAGAACTTTTCTGCTTAAAAAACAACGTCGGTCGTTGTAAACTGCATAAAAATCGATTGAATCGTTCAAAAGATTATGTTAATTAAAATTCCGGAAAAAAAAGGTTTTTAAAAATTACTTTGAAGTTGTTGATATATTAATGTTTGGTACTCGATCATCAATTAAGTTAAATACTTAAGTTAAAATTTCGAATGCCGTAAAACAAATCGAAATCTAATGACGCGTTCGAAAGATATCGTAGTTAAAACTATTAAAAAATGAAGTTCCTTTTTTAAATATATTTAGTTTTTTTGGACACAACTAGACCATAAGTATTATAACTATATTTTTGAGCTCGAAGAGTTCGCAAAAGTACGAAAAATTTATTGCTATTTATCTTGTTGAATGCTTTGAGCTCAAAAGCAGCAAGTAGTTTCAAAGATGGCCTGCAGGGTCAATCGTCATTTTTGAGCTCGAAAAGCTTGAACATAAGTCTGAAATTTGAGATAAATATATTTTTGAACTCAAAGGGTTCAGAAATACATCGATCAATATAAAAGTGGAAAATTTTAGCCTATCATTCAGGGTCAACCGTTTTTCAGAATTTTTTTATTAATTATTATTTATTGGTCTATCATTCATATCAATTGCTTATCAATTTATTATTAAAAAATATAGTGACAAATACGGGCATTCATGTCTTTAAGGGATAAAAAGTAATATCTCTTAGACTAATATTATATAAAATACTTATATTAATTATAGTTCAAATTTTAAAAGATGATCGTAAAAGCGGAAATTATGGTACTTATATGAACGGAAACCGAATATTTATGTGTTTTTTTGTATATTTGGAATTCAAATTTTATGGATCCAAGAAAACATGATAATAATAGATCCATGCTAGCCATCGCACCTACAAACGTGAGGTGAGGTCGCAACAGATTACTCGTAGTGTACGGGCATAACCGCGTTGACGGATTTGTCAAACAGCTGAATAGCTAAACGCGTTCACAATGCTTATAAAGTATACGAGCAATATCAATTTATCTGTATTAACAATTGTTTTTTGTTCTAGCTTCGGCTAGCAAGAAGTAAAAATTGCGTGCGTCCTGTTATTAGTTCGACAGAATCATAAATTTCTTCTCATATTTTTCATTCTTATTAAAATCTTAACGTAAATGAACAATAAAGGGTCTAAACAAAAATTAGCACATTGTAATAATTTATAAACCGTATTCATACCATACGATACGATTTTTCACAACATTGTACATATACTCAAATCTGTGTATATAACACAGTATACAGTTAAATTTATGTTTGTCGATTTTGATTTAAATTTCGTACATAACAGAGAAGCACAAAACTTAAAAGTCAACAAATTATTCATATTGATGAATAAGTGTGGACTCGATTAAAGGTATAATCGAGTCCACGCTTATTTGTATTATATCGTCTTTAATTAAATAATATTCGGTTTTTTTATGGCATTTCCAAGAGGCAAACGAATGTGCAAGCCACCGCAGAGTAGGCGATCCCCGCCGCCCACGAACGCCCACAACCCTATAAGAGTCACTTATTGTCAATAGCTTCGTCACACTCTGAACAGTAAATGCTATTTCGAAATTAATAATTTTGGTAGATCATTTCTAAAAAATGAGCAGTAAGTACCTCTAGTCAAAGGCCTAGATTGAGAAATAAAAAGCATATTGGCGGGGTCGGTGATGTACTCCTCGCTGCAGTAGTCGTTACGGTCGTTCTTGTTTGGCTGGAAGCAGCGCGGCCGGCTGTGGTCGGGCGCGGAGCACCAGCGGCAGCCCGCCGTGCGTATGCAGTCGCTGCACGAGCTCTTGCCGGAGCAAGGGTTCGACGGTGGTGAACTCTCGACGATCTGACTCCAACAAACGCCAGCGAATATATGCACCAACGCTATTGATACACTCCATCGCGCTCTCTTACGAAACATTGTACTTGGTTTCATCGTTCGTTTAGACGAGAAGTTATTGTAATTGCTGACTCTGAAAAGATTGGGAAAGTTATTAAATCGCTTAAAAAAAAAAATCTATGTTGTGGGACACCCGGTTGGAAGAAAATTCCTTTCGCTATATATAACGTTTTAAATAATAGGTGCAATAAAATATATTAACAACATTTGAGAGTAATTAAATGCAAAATAAATGAATGTGGTAATAAAAAATATAATATATTTTTTACGTTACAGAAATAAACGTTTAATTAATAGCTATTATGAAAAATCAAAACGTTTCATTTATTTAATATGTTAAGAAAAATAATTAATTATTAAAAATTAGATACAAAATAGTGAATTATAGACTACGTCAAAAATAAATAACACCATAATGAAATAAATTAACCTTTTAGATTAAATAAAAATAATGTTTAATAAATTAACATGTTGATAACGGCGTAATGAAAAAAAAACACAGCGCCACCTGTTTATGTTGTTAAAAACTTTGTTAAGATCGTCATTCTGTATAATTACGTCATTTTTGAAATCAATAATAGAAGTTACTTTCGTATGTATAAGTATTGAATTTATTGAAAGTTTAAAATTGAATAATCTCCAAAATCGAAAAAATCAAAGAGTATCAGAAAGGGGGCATAATGTTTTTTTTTGATGTTGGGATTTCTACCAGTTAGGTCACGTTAAGTCACGTTATCACCTCACGTCACCCTACCATAAAGCCACGTTAAGGAACTTCATTCCAAAAAAAACCTATCACTAGACTGCTATAGCAAGTAAATAGAGATCAATAGATAATTAACCCGTATTATTCCCGCAACTTTTTATTATGATTCTCAAAAAATATTTAAATTGGGTATTTCTATAATTTTGTCCGAGTAAATAACAATATTTTGAAAAAAATGTTGCACCTATACGATTACCACTCGTCCTCCATGATAAAATTTTGCTGCTACAAATATATTTTGAAAAGTTTTATTATGGGTGTATTAAGCACTTTTTTACTTTCAAATTAAAAGCGTCGTAATATAAGATTATGCGAACATATTGTTATACCGTTTACACTAGCTTCATCTATATGTATAAAAGTAATCAATAATTAATTGATTGACAATTGTGCTACACGCCATAGACTTATTATATTCCGAAGTCTTAGTGCCGTTAGGTGATAAATGTCAACCCTGGATTGGTAAGCCTCGGGAACAGTACCGGAACTTGAATTAAAAACGGGATCGAAATCGGGATGACAACAAGGTCCTTCAACACAAGAGGTGAAGGAACATGTTTTACGTCCACGCGAATGAAGCCGTGAGCGGAAAAGTAGTAGTGATCTACAAACGGGAATACAAATAGGACGGGTGGAGTCAAAATGATGCGAAATGTTGCAAGCTGAAAGACAACTGCGAATTACTAATCTTTACTTCCTACGTATACCGAAAGCAACTTATTGCTTTAACTAAAAAGTTGAAAACTATTAATTTTTATTATTATTATTATTACTATATATATATTGTTATTATATTATATTTAATATAAAAATGTACAATATTATGCAGAACAGATTGCACATTAAGCAGGTTACATGGCTATATTACATTGTAGTAAATTAAATTAAAGGTACCTGCTTCTATACGCGAATACTCGCGTTAGTTCCATGCCTTGAATGTTTTAAATGTTTACAACTCCTAAAACAAAAGTCTAGAATAGAAGTAAGTAGTTGGACTCGAAAAGTAGACGTGACCCTTATGAGTAATCTAGAAGAGTAACTGTATTAGCTAAGTAAAATAAAATAGTGAAATATCAAGTGTACAAAACTAAATGAAAAACAATTAATAAAGTCACCACAATTAATATCGATCAAAAACAACTCTCCCGTGTAGTTTAAGTGTATCATCTCAAATTTACAATATTGTACTTTTTAATAAGCTACTGATAATTTTTTTTTTATTTTTATTTATAACTGTAATAATTAACATTTAAACATTAGCTGCCATAAGACGATAGACTCACAATCTGCCATTTTATACGGTTTAGCGTATTTGACTTGCTTATATAAGGGTGTTGGGAACAATATTATAAAATTTATAGTACTAGATATAATATGGCTAGTACACTTCGGTCACGGAAAACGATTTAATAGTTTCATATTCTTGTTTTATATTTAAACCTCATCGAACAATAATAATTGTTCTTTATTCACATTAATTTTCCTCTCCACATTCTGTCCGGGACTTACCCCGTTTATATTAATAATACATATCACAACAACTTCATTATAATTATTAGTAGATTAAAATATAGCTAATAAGGAATAAACAGCATACGTGACAAATGAGTTTTATTATAGCACGCATTTCAAAGTGTTTTAACACAATCTGTAATTGTTTAGCTCCCACAGAATGTGATCGATTTCAAATAGTAAATAACGGCACCAGGTGGCGATAGTGAAAATAGGTAATACGATATTTGGAAAGCTGAACTGACAGTGATGAAAAACACCTGTCAGGGCACGAACGAGACTGAAGACAGAATATAGAAGAATTAGGAGAGATGTTGGTGTTATATAATGACGCTTTCGCATATGATAGTAGTCAGTTGGGAGGATATAAGTATAGTTAGGTTGAAATTAAAGCACAGGATAAAACTCTAGTACGTAAGCCGTTTTAGCTGTGTCGGTGTACAGTACTACGATAGAAATAATAAAATTACGGATTTTATAGATCATGAGTGATATACTTGAAACAAGAGTGAGTAGAGAGTCATATGAAGAAATTTTCAAAAATTTTTCGAAGTAGTTATTGTTCATCTTTCTACGTAATAATGTTCTAATGTTTGCCAGATATTCAACGTATGCTAGACACAACGGTTGTTAAGCCATTAATATTTTCAACTTATTTTTTATTTGACAACAGTTTCAATCATACTGAAATCTTTTCGGACCGCCGCCGGGAATGTCATAAATTCCGAAAAAAACCATAGAATCAGAAATTGAGAAGATTTTTTTTCTACTTCTGGTTTTATCATTTTTTCTAGGTACAAATAAAATAGCTTAGATGTTGTTTATAATTATCATATCCTAGCGCACCATAGCGATTTAGCCCAAATTTTAAGTATTTTTGGTTACATTTTGTTATTGAAAAGGGTAGTAATGGAACTAACGAGATGTTCCTTCTTTCAAAATTTCATTGGGAATGTCAACTAGCTCTGGACTTTTTTCCGATTTAACTTTTTCAATTTTCAAAATAAGTTGTTTCTATTATACAGATACTATAATTGTTATTCCATTCTGGGTATATGCCATAATTATTTGGGTATACCTGAATTAACTGTTGGCGTTACTAATTTTTTTATAGCAATTTCGAGAGACAAACGAGCTTGAGAAGCACCAGTGTAGGTAGCTACCGCCGCCCATGTACACACAACTATAGACGAGTCGCCAGTGCGTTGCGGGCGTCTTAGGTAGGAATATGATATCTGATGGAGAGGGGAATAACGACGGGGAAGTGGGGGGAGTGGGGAGATAGAGGGAAGAGTGGGCAACCGGAACTTTCGGTTATTGAATGAAAATCAACAATGAAAACTGTTTCTTCGCGTCTGTATTCTGAGAGAGTAATATCTCACTTGTCGGCCGGCCCATATTCTTGCTGCAGCCAAGTTGACCACAGCGTAGCTCCACCACTCAAACTAATTTCTGTAGATATTTTTTTCATTATTATTATTTTGTAGCTGCAATTCAAGTGAACTGTTTTTTTTTTTTTCAACGCCTCATTTATTTATTTATACTCAGAAAAATTAAATTATACCACATATTCCACCTTTTATGTATTGAACAGTTGCTGGCGTTTATTTACCATTATTAGATATAAGTTAATTTACCTACATGAATGTTTTCTATTGCTATGACATCGCCACTATGATAAAAAAAAAATATCGTTTTGCAATCCATCTGCTCTATTACATTATTCGACACGTAATATCGTAACATAGCCTAAATTTTACTTTTTCACTAACATTTTTACCGGCTTCGTCCAAATCGGAAATGACTGGCACACTATTCAATAATCGAAGACAGAATCGGAATTTACATAAATCAAGACCGGGTTAGGAATTAAAAATTCGACCGTGATTGAAATGGTGAGTGAGACTAATTGTTATCGAGAGCAGGATCGAGATCAGAATGGAGCACAGGACGGCGGTCGGAATCGCGCCGAGCGCAATGGATCGATAAACAAAATGAATGCATTCATTCCATGTCCACGTGGGCGGAAGCTAGTCTAGTAATATCATAAAGAGGTGAATTTTGTTTTTTTTTGTTGTATGTAGAGAGTGATCTTCGTAACGATAAAATCGATCGCTATGAGACATTCATTGAAAGGTAGAGGAGCTTATTAGATTACAGGTAGGGTACTTTTGTTCCAGAAATATTTAGTTCCAGTGCTAAAATTGAAAAATTCTTAAAAATGAGGTAGTTTGATCGGAATTGAATTAAGAGTAGCGTTGAGATAGAGATCGGCAGCGGGTCCGCAATTGAGACCTAAACTAAGTCAAGAGCAGGACTGTAGTTGGAATCTAAACTAACGCGAGAGTAGGACTGTAATTGGAATATAAACTAAAGCGAGAGCAGGACTGTAATTGCGATGTAAACTAAGGCGAGAGTAGGACTGTAATTGGAATCTAAACTAACGCGAGAGTAAGACTGTAATTGGAATATGAACTAAGGCGAGAGCAGGACTGTTATTAAGATGTAAACTAAAGCCAGAGTAGAACTGTAATTGGAATATAAACTAAGGCGAGAGCAGGACTGCAGTTGGAATCTAAACTAACGCGAGAGTAAGACTGTAATTGGAATATAAACTAAGGCGAGAGCAGGACTGTAGTTGGAATGTAAACTAAGGCGAGAGTAGGACTGTAATTGGAATATAAACTGAGGCGAGAGCAGGACTGTAGTTGGAATGTAAACTAAGGCGAGAGTAGGACTGTAATTGGAATATAAACTAAAGCGAGAGCAGGAGGGTAATTGGGATGTAAACTAAGGCGAGAGTAGGACTGTAATTGGAATATAAACTAAGTCAAGAGCAGGACTGCAGTTGGAATCTAAACTAACGCGAGAGTAAGACTGTAATTGGAATATGAACTATGGCGAGAGCAGGACTGTTATTAAGATGTAAACTAAAGCCAGAGTAGGACTGTAATTGGAATATAAACTAAGGCGAGAGCAGGACTGTAGTTGGAATCTAAACTAACGCGAGAGTGGGACTGTAATTGGAATATAAACTGAGGCGAGAGCAGGACTGTAATTGGGATGTAAATTAAGGCGAGAGTAGGACTGTAATTGGAATATAAACTAAGGCAAGAGCAGGACTGTCATTGAGATGTAAACTAAGACGAGAGTAGGACTGTAATTGCACTATAAACTAAGACGAGAACAGGACTGTCATTGGAATCTAAACTAACGCGAGAGTAGGAATGTAATTGGAATATAAACTAAGGCGAGAGTAGAACTGTAATTGGGATGTAAACTAAGACGAGAGCAGGACTGTGATTGGGATGTAAACTAACGCGAGAGTAGGACTGTAATTGGAATATAAACTAAGGCGAGAGCAGAACTGTAATTGGGATGTAAACTAAGACGAGAGCAGGACTGTGATTGGGATGTAAACTAAGGCGAGAGTAGGACTGTAATTGGAATATAAACTAAGTCAAGAGCAGAACTGCAGTTGGAATCTAAACTAACGCGAGAGTAGGACTGTAATTAGAATATAAACTAACGCGAGAGTAGGACTGTAATTGGAATATAAACTAAGGCGAGAGCAGGACTGTAATTGGGATGTAAACTAAGGCGAGAGTAGGACTGTAATTGGAATATAAACTAAGGCGAGAGTAGGACTGTAATTGGGATGTAAACTAAGGCGAGAGCAGGATTATAATTGGAATGTAAACTAAGGCGAGAGCAGGACTGTAATTGGAATATAAACTAAGGCAAGAGCAGGACTATAGTTGGAATCTAAACTAACGCGAGAGCAGGACTGTAATTGGGATGTAAACTAAGGCGAGAGCAGGACTGTAATTGGGATGTAAACTAAGGCGAGAGCAGGACTGTAGTTGGAATATAAACTAACGCGAGAGTAGGACTGTAATTGGAATATAAACTAACGCGAGAGTAGGACTGTAATTGGAATATAAACTAACGCGAGAGTAGGACTGTAATAGGAATATAAACTAAGGCGAGAGCAGGACTGTAATTGGGATGTAAACTAAGGCAGAGCAGGACTGTAATTGGGATGTAAACTAAGGCAAGAGCAGGACTGTAGTTGGAATCTAAACTGACGCGAGAGTAGGACTGTGGTTGGAATATAAACTAAGGCGAGAGCAGGACTGTAGTTGGAATCTAAACTAACGCGAGAGTAGGACTGTAATTGGAATATAAACTAACGCGAGAGTAGGACTGTAATTGGAATATAAACTAAGGCGAGAGCAGGACTGTAATTGGGATGTAAACTAAGGCGAGAGCAGGACTGTAATTGGGATGTAAACTAAGGCGAGAGCAGGACTGTAATTGGAATTAAGGCGAGAGTTGGACTGTAAACTGGAGCAGGACTGTAATTGGAATGTAAAGAGCAGGACTGGAATGGCGAGAGCAGGAATTGTGGAATGGAATGGGAGGGATGTAAACTAAGGCGAGCAGGACTGTAATTGGGATGTAAACTAAGGCGAGAGCAGGACTCTAATTGGAATATAAACTAAAGCGAGAGCAGGACACTAATTGGTATTACGATGGACGCAGCGTCATTAATTTATATAAAAGATGTAGGAATTTATTCTATGTTTACATTCGTGGAACAGTGGATGAGAGTAACGGGAAAAATGCAAGAGAAAAATAAGTGTGCCTATTGACGGTATGCTTGTTATATTTTTATGAGTAAATCATTCACCTAATTGATGAAACTTTTTAGAAAAATATTATATCAGACATTTATGCATTTAAAAAAAAACTTAAAAGAAATCCACACCAACGCAATAATCGGATAACACTCTTGACAACCTCATAGATGTGAATGCATTTTCCTGAAAGTATATTTGCCATGAAACGTACGTAGAAATTTTATCTAATTAATTGGCGGCTAAGATAAACAGAAAATTAATATTTGCTTAGATGTTCGATACATATTCCTCTCGAATTAATATTCAGTTCGTTGGATGACGATTCGAAGTGGAAGAACAGATTCGAGGATCAGTTGTAGGTAGAATGTTTCACGTTACTACTGCATGTCACAGACAAGCGTCTAATCGGAATAAATGCAAGAAACTTAATTAATCTACGCGAAGGCGGGAGCGAAAAGCTAATATATTACAATTTTATAAATATCGTAGAAAATATATGAGTTTTTAGTAATAACTTACCTACTATAAATTAATAAGTTTCCGCAACTCTTTTGAATAAGTTATTCTTCCAGTTTTTTCATTTCGTATCACTTGACAAATTCCTCCATAGATGTCGCAGTATTTACAGAACAGAATAATATAGTACGCAAGAACGAAATTATTAAGAGTCTGACTGATATAAGCGACGTCGAATCGAGCGTAGGTACTGCGAGATGTCGGCGTACGGTAGAAAGCTAAACGCGCTGCAGCGGACGCGGACGGCCGCCGACTAAGGCGCACAGAATACTCCGTCGGCACGCCACATCAGAAGGTCCACTCCTATGTATTCGCTTTTAGTGCCTACATTCGACGATAAGTTAATATTGACGATTTCGACGTTTTTTCAATCATACGTCCACGTCCGCGTTTAGGGTTCCGAGCCGAAATGGCAAAAAACGAATCCTTACAGTTTCGTCATATCCGTCCGTCCATCCGTATATCAAAGGTAATTTATTCAAAAACTACAAGAAGTATATTGATGAAATTTATAGTGCAAATGTCATCTATGAGGCGCTACTTAGTTTGGTGGTTAAATAACTATTCTGCGGGAACACACCACACATGTAAGAGAAACACAAAAAAATTTTTCAGCAAACACCAACGAGTGGCACATATTTCGACAGTTTTTTTTTAAAAGTCTTTAAGGCTTTGAAGCAATTTTACTGATTACCTGAATAATTTCGGAAATATGTAATCGTTCCGAAAGTTGCAGAAATTGTGTCCCCATCTCTGTTTTCTAAAGTGTACGTCCGAAAAATAATGAAAGTAAAGCTTAATAAATATTTTCAACAAAAATTATTTTGAAGATGGTCAAATATACTGTTTTTTGAGTAATTGCCGAAAAACTGCGCTACTCAATGAAAGGACATAGTGCCATGAAGATACCCTCTTTTGCTGATGCATTTTAGTTTACACTAGTTCAATAGTAACAGTCGACATTCCTACTTGTTTTTCTAGTTATAGGCGACTAAAGTGCTTATAACTATTCTGTGCGGGAAACTTGTAAAAAGTGTTACGAGGTAACTTTTTCGTTTGTAGTGTATTTCTTTATAATAATGGCTTCAAAACCCTATATTTGAGCATGGTCCGAGATACTCTTGGCCAGTTTTTTTAACGAAAATTTAAAAAAAAAATAAAAAAAAAAGTTTAACGAAAAAACGTTTTGCATTATTGAGAGATAAACGTGACGTTGCTTAGTGCACATTTATTAATAAAAAATGGCAGGTAAAGAACATTTCCAGAAAAATAAATACATTTTTCTTATTATAATCTATGCATTTACTATTACACGTAAAAGAACAATAAAACACTTTCGATATTTACAATCCTGGCGTAACGATTGTTATATTTTGGACTACAACAATTTTCTTAGTTTTAAAATAAAATAGTGCCATTTCCAGTTTGGAATTCACCTTTCAGTTTTAGGGCCATTACGTCATTGGTTTCTTAAGACTAATTACTAGCTAATTTTAAAGCAATTAGCTAGAGAAAAAGGGAAATATTTCATCAAATGAGCTTTTTGTACTATTGGACGTACTATTTTTATGGTTAGGTTATAAGTTTCGTAAGACAATTTCTATCACTTTTGAGTCCTACCCCACTCCCGATAAAATTACGTATAAGATAAAGTATCTACTGAAACTATACAGAACTAATGGAAACAATAAAAATATACGTTTACTTGTCATAAGATTTTTTTTCTACAATCTGCCCCCATTATCATGGCGAGTACAGCCCTAATGCATTTGTCGCATACCTTATGTCACACCCATACCTTTTCTTACTTTTTTTTATATTACTTAAATCAGCAATCTGACGAAAGAACGGCTTATGGTATTCGACCCAACAATACACGTTTCGTTACCGGAACAAATTGGAAACTTAACTATACAGCAAAAAATATTAAATTTGGTAAGAAAAACACAAAATAATTATATATGGCGAGAAGACAAGTAAAGTTACTAGTTAAATCTCATTAAAGTTATCACATCCCATAGAATAAACACATCGTAATAATAGAATGAAATAATAACTCTTCGACAGTTTTATAAAATTTCATTCCACTCTAAAACCCTTGATTTTGCCTGTTAATATTGATATACACATATAAAACCTGCAATTCCATTACCAGGAAAACATACAGACAAATGACGGATGACTGTGCCTATTTTAGATCAATAGTAATAGGTAAGTTTACTGAATAAATCGATGGTGACGAGCGTAATGATTTATTGTAAAAAAATGTATCAACCTTTATACGCCAAACCATGCAAATAAAAATACTTTAGATATACATAATAAAAAATGAAAGAAAAATATTTTCCACAATAACACAGAAATTTTTGACAGATGATCTAAAAGTCTCCTTTGCTTTTTTTTTGTGAATCTAGAAAAAGTATATAACAGAAGAGCTATTCCCAATCTTTGAAATGCTCTATCCATGTATATTGTGAACAGCGGACTGATCAGGGCACTGCAATTTCCGTTCAAACTCTTCAGTGCCAGTTTCAGAATAAATGGACCATACACGACATCTATATAGGTTTTAAAGAGAAATATAGGTACAGAGTCATCGTGTGTGTGTGAGTGCAATCTATTCATGTATAGCCGTTTGTATTATTTAAAAGAATATAAATATGATCTAGAGTGGAAAGACAAATGTTGAAGTAGTTTGGCCATCCGAAAGGGATTAATGAGAGGAGACTAACAAAAGAAACTTATTGATCGACAATCTAAGGTAACGAAATCCTTATACGAATAAAATGGAGTTGTATCAAAGGAAGGCCAAATTGAAGCCCGAAACGGACAAGTTAGCATGAAACGATTGATGAATGCCAGCGACGCATGTCACTTTGTTAGCTTATGGCATTACTTCCAATATGAGATCATTGCCACTAATCGCACACTCGGTACATGACCATGTTTTGTAGTTTGAACCTAACATGAGAGATTGCAAGACTGCTATTAATTACCGTGTATTGGTTTCACACAGAACAACTGTAAATTTTCTTCCAACCTGGAAGTTTGGGTTTCCTCATGATGTTTTTATCGTTGTATTGTTGAATAAACAAATGTACTTAAGTTTAGTAAACTCATTGATAAATATTCGGAATTGAACCCACCACCTTCAGGTTGAAAGTGTCCTACTAAACTATATGAAGTCATATAAGTAATAAAATAATTGACAATATATAATGTACATTATAAAGTCTATATTTTCCATTCTTTTATTTATATTATATTTGTCTCTAATTATTATTTATTACTGGTGTATCTCCATTATTCATATACCAACTTATTCTGTATCTCAGGTATGCAATATTTTCGACAAAATTTAGTATTAATGATAAAAATATGTTTCTTTTGAACTATTCTTTCGAGTAACTTTGAATTCGAATGACTTATTTGTATAATAAATAAAAAAATTAAATACTTTTATTAAAATATAAAACTAGTCAATTTGTTTACGAAAAATTGCAAAACAAAATTCGTATGTAATTTATGTCTTGTCAGATATGAATCCAGGGATAACATATATACTCGTAATATGCCCACGCATAAAAAAATTTAACAACATTAACTAGATTTAATTTTTTTTATTAATAAAATCTTTTTAAGTATATTCAAAAGATCCAAGAAGTAAAAAAGTATAGAGATGTAATTTACAAATTTACGAGGTTATTAAAGAAAACTGGGAATCGCAAAATAATGATTAAGTAACAAACGCATAACTTTATGAAAAATTAACTTTTACGTTTTTTTCAACGGAACTCTATTTCTTCAAGTGTTAAAATGACATCGTAACATTATTTTTTTTTAATTGATATATAATAATGCAAAAAATTAATTAAGTACTATAGTCTCTAGAAAAAGTGCGCCCGTGCCATATACAACGTCCGCGCAGAACTATATTTTCAACGTCAAATTAAAATTATGAGTCAAATTTAGTTATAATAATCTCTAGATAAAGACCCGCCCCGTCTTCGCACAAGTAGCAATAATATCTACATACAGCTAGATGTCTTCTGGTATATGGATAGGAGCAGTCATGTGACGAAGTTTTATCAAATATATAAAGGTAGTGTGCCTTGCTACCCTCAAAATAATGTATTCATTTTTTGGAAAATATGCAAAATTATCATCTATTGTGACAGAGCCGATTCGGTCAGTGTACACCACACTCTCACAAAATACAGGCGTAAAGTGACAGTTTCCGTTGTTTCATTTCTTCCAGTAAGTGGGAGTTCCGTTGGCCCACTCCCCTCTATCACTTCATAATCTCCTTCCATCAACTCACTCCTTCCTCCATCAGATATCCTATTCCTCCCCAAGAGGCCGGCAACGCACTGGTGACTGGTGAAAAACAAAAAAAAATTGTTGATCCAATTGCTACTAAACTTCACAGCAGAATCACCGGTTCGGTTAGTATGATTTCCTGAAAATTTCGTATAAATCAGTGCAGCTATTTTGGAGTCATAAACAACATACATACAAACACTAGTTGTATACACACACACACATATATCATAAAAATGTTTTTTCTTTCAGAACTCTTCTATTTCTATATATATAGAAGAGTTCTGAAAGAAAAAACATTTTTATGAATATGTCCTATTTAAAAATCTTTTATCTATTACCACTAAGTTTTGGGGTTATTGCTAAAATTGTGAGGCCCTTTTTTATTAATAAATAATAGAATTAAAAGATTTAAAAAAAATTACAGCAATTTTTTGACTAGATTAACATTCAAGGCCTCGTTTTAAGTGAAATATCATTGTATTCTGATAATGTCTCCCTCACTATATTTCTCAGAAAATACATTAATAATTAATGTATTTGCTTATAATAATTAATGGATAATTATTGTACGATTGATTTCAACGCCAATGTTTTAACTTAGACTTGTAAATTATAATTCAGTATTTTGAAATAGGCATACATTATAATTTTTTCTTGATAGAAACACTATCTAAGTAATCTTTTTCAAAATAAAAAACCTAAACATTTCTTTATTCTGTTACATCGAATCTCAATATTACACAGATATTTTCATTTGAAGTTTCGAGAAGTAGTGAATATTTCAATAGGAATATAATTATTAAACTGACCGACATTTTCCTGTTTTGTACTTAAATTACTTCATGCCAAGTACGTAATGCGCGGGTGCACTAACTTTCCTGTTAAACCATGTGCAAACGCATTCGACGCTATTATACCATTTTAAAAAGGGAATGCATAAATGGTTTAAAATGTTTTTTTTGAAGGTTAAAATATTTTTTAACCCCTATCTTAAATGTGGACTCCAGATACCAAAACGATAGTCGTGCAAGCGCGCAATGCGTAATTGTATTAAAGAAGTCAAATAAATTATTAGAAAAAAAGATTTAGGTATATATGAAGTTATCATTTTATACTTGCAATTTATTATATAGTTCACTAGTGTTATTTATTCAGTGTTGGCTCACACCTATTATACACATGTTATTGCCGTTGTATCAGAAACTGATTACGTATATTGTAAATATACCGTATTATATTTCGATGAAAATTATTAAAAACAAAATAGGAAATTCTTAAAACTATCACTGATTCATCTGAAATGAACAATTTTCTTTGCATATTATACCAAAATGTCCCTAGTCCAAAATTCCAAAAGAAAACACAACAATAAACTTAAAATCATAATGCAATAACCTTATATTATGAAAAGGAAGGCCAATTTTGTAATAGGTCTACAATTTTCTGTTGGTCAACTTAAATACTGTTTTTTATAAATTCTATTTATGTAATTAATATATATTTTTTTTTAATTAGAGACATTTAAAATATTTTGAAAGATCAGCAATATCATATTATCACTTACATACTCTAAAATACCACCATCTGTCGTTTTTGTGCTTCAGCATTGAAATATGTTGCCTGCCCAGGTATTTATTAGTCTCCACTAGTTTTCACCTGTAGTTTTACGCGCGTGAGCATAGATAGAATGACTTACTTTTTATATGACGTGATTATTGGTAATAAGAACATCAATGGGATGATTTAGATTATCATCGACCCAGATTTGAAATCGCTATTAGGACAGGGATCGGGATCAAAAGCTTTATGATAAAACTACTTTCGCAAAAGTTGCTATTTTATGGTGTAAGAATATGAGAATGGAGGAAACCGAGAATGGGACCGGAATTAGGAATTTAGTCTATACCGGAATCAAAATAGTGCAGAGCAGTACCAGTAAAAAGAGCGGAACAGAGTTCGGAATCGAGAGTGACATCGGTATTGAGATTATGGTTGATAGTGCGCTTTGATTGATAAAAAATGAATTGATTGATAGACACTACCTGGCGGTTAATTCAACCACTCCTAACAATACGAAGATTACATGCTCACGAGTGCTTAGAATTCGCCAATGAGTACTAGATGTGCACAATTAGAAACTAGGCATTTTTGTAGCGTCATTTCTCATGTTCCACTACAAGTCTAGCAACAAAAACATCCTGTACGTTAATAACTTTTTATTAGGTACATTTCAGACCTCATACACTTATCTACAATAAATTATAGTTTTAAGCCTTAGTCGATAAACAATTATTTACAACAAAAAAAAAGGAAAACTATTCACTCACAGATAACCATTTCTAATTTATTGTTCAATATCATACATGATGTAATATGTAAAAAGTTATAAAAATACAATTAAACACTATTAAAATGTAATATGCTTGAAATAAAAAATATAAATTTAATTCAAATAAATTAATCAAGCTAATAATAAATGTTAATTGTTAATGGCACATCATTATTAAATCATTGTAAGGAACCAGATCTTATTTGATGGAACTGAGTACATTGATATTCTTTATAGCAATAATTTCTTACATAGCATTAGATAGTCTTTCTATGATCGGCAGCTTAATTTATAAATGATAAATATTTTTCGAATACTCTATACATACAAATTTCATTTTTATCACTATACATACAAATTAATTTTTCGATTTTGCTTTTCCGAGTATAAAACAAAAAGAGTTAAACAATTAATACATACTACATATGTATAAGTACATGTCATTTAGTTGTTACAATTCAGTTCTTGTGATCTGTCGCATGAAAGTGTACATACCTCAACAGGGTAAATGTACAGTGAGCATGCGACTCTAGAATTATGACAATAATTTAATAAAATACACAATCATGTAAAAAGCAAAATTAATAGAGGCACTTCTTCAGACCCAGACAAAGGCACAATGTCACAGTATTATTACCTTTTAAATGTTTGTTTACTAATATTTTTTCTATGAAAACCAATTTATATAAAACGTACATAAACGCTCGTATACCTAAGTACATACACAACAGTCACTTGAAATGAGATTAAATGGTGACTGTACAACCATAATATAACATCTACCCGTCGCTACAGATATTCAATTCTCTAAGGCCATAGTGAGATTGAAATGACAGACAGAAATCAGTCCCATAATTCGAAATATATATGACTCAATCAAAGTATGATATAAACCAGTCCCTTAAAAAAAACACTGCATAATTAATACCTTCTTGATAAATTATGAAAAATGTAAATTTCTATGTGGCAGTGTTCCATACTTTTATTGCAAGTTTATTACGAATCTAATTGTTTTAATTTTTTTTTCAGTTCGCCAATGGTGTTTTTCCTTTTATTACAAGGCACATTGAGGCATGTTCAATATCTTTAGAATCTCGATAAACGTGCACATTGACGTTCTATTATTACAAACTCAAATCACATTCATCACATTTATTTTCCAGCATAAGTTGGATTCTTGAATGTTGTGGTGGCTTGCTTATAGATAGGATTTTCACCCTGAAAATAAAAAATGTATTAATGTGACAAATGTGTCAGTCTCGGACTAGATAGATTACTTGAAATTATTGAAAATTGATTTCCATAAATTGAAAACCTCACAAAACTAGTCAAAGGTATACCTTCTGCATCTGCAATGATTAATTATTCAAAACCATTCTTAAAATAAAAACTGACAATAAACTTCAGTATTATTTTTATTATTTGATTTATCGTCTCCTATTTAAAATAATTATTTATGTTGTATAGATATGCAATTTACAGCAAAATGTAATTCATCAATAGCAAAAATTGTACGATATTTGTAAGCAGTCTGAGCAAGGTTAATCTACAACAAGTAACAATAATTACAACAAATAATTAATAGCGGTGTCCAACTAATTGGGCATTTGAATGAATGCCCTTGAGAGCACTCCTAACCATTCGTAACATAAAGGCTTAAATGTATTCTTAGTTTAATTTAAAAACGTTAAATTATTACCGTATCCCATTTAGCCATCATGCGTTCCTTTTCAAAACGAGCGAACTCGCGGCGGTCGTGAATAGTCGTGACCATCTTCCACAGCATCAGCAGCGCCAATCCCACCAAAACGATAGCAGCAATTACTCCCAGCACGATACCCAGTATGAAGATCTAAACAAAGAACATGACACAAACATTATGTACATACAGCATTAGTTACGTAAGTATACAGTCAATAACGCAAATTAATAACCTATACTAATACAGTCAAACCTGGGTAAGTAAGAAAACTCTATAAGTGAGAGTAATAGCCAGGACCCGTCATTTTAAGCTCCCAAAACCTCTATTAGCGAGAAACAGAAACCTCTGTAAGAGTCGTTTTTCTCTCATGGACCTCCGCAAGTCAGACTGCTACTTATCTTTACCTCTATAAGCGACAGTCGAGCTTTATTTATTTATAAATACACAACTAAAAGATACACACATACAGTAACAAATGACAAAACAAATTACAAATTTAAGATCTGCCATTTTATGACTCATTCTTAACTTTCGTAGAACTTCCTACCATTGTTTTTGTACTGTTTTCTCGTCAATATTGTACCTATTCTATTTCGTGGAACTAAATAACGTTGTTATTTTATCGCATTCTTTTCGAATGGACACGTGTGTCTGTGTACCGAGAACAAACCGACGACGATATCGTTAAGAATTGTGTGAACACCTGTATTGCTGGAAATGATAGTGGAGACGAGGCACAGATTCCTGAAACAGAAATAAAGATCATTCCAATGAAGTTAGCTTTAAATGCGTTGGAGACGGTCCATCAGTACTTTGAATATGCGGCGGTTGTTGATCAAGCAATATTCGACAAAATTTATGAGTTAGAGAAAAACATTCAAAATACAAAAACAGAAATCCAAACGAAATTGACGGATTTTTTTAAGTGTAAATAAGTTCTAAATAAAATAAAATTACATAATGCATGAATGTTTGTTTTGTTTTGTTTTCGTAAGCATTTTGATACCTACCCTTATAAAGTACTTATATGTCGAAATCTAATGAACGTAACATATACACACTATTAAAAATATATGTTGTGCATATTATGCACATAATTTTATTATATTACATATTTACTACATTCGTACTTGCTGTGACTTGTTATTGTTGCGTACCTCTATAAGAGAGAAACGCTACCCACGTACCTGCATTAGCGAGAAACTCGGGTTAGTGAGAAACCTCTATAAGCGAGAATGAGATTGTGCTCCCTTGAACTCTCGCTTATCCAGGTTTGACTGTATATATATCTTAGTTAACTTCTTAACTGAAGACATAAAATATTCAATCACTCTTTAAAAAAACGTAATTCCATAGCTAAAGATTGAGGTTCTAACTGGGATGGTCATTAAAATGGAGATCCTAATAGGGGCAACAATCTTCCATATCAGTGCATATCTAGCATTTTCATTACTTTATTATTAGTACATCACTATGTTATTCTAATAATAATAATATTAGTATTAATAATAATATGACTACGTAATATGTAAAAAGAGTAAAATTTATTTTGTCCATTCAACACGAAATTGATTCAAATGTGCATGATTTTTCGAATGTCGATTTGAGAAGCAAAGTACAGACTCGAACAGAATTTAAAATGTTTAATCGCCGTACGATAGGGAGGATTTCCGAGAGTAGAACGCGAGTAGAGTGATAGAGCGAAGGTCGCTTCTACTTTCCGAATTAAATACAAACTAACATCAAAAAGTTTGTGCAAAAAAGTATCAAATCAATCAATAGCAATCATTATTGAAGAATTCAATTTAAAATGTACAAAAATCCTATAATGTGATAAAATACTCTAACACTGTTATATCAAAGGAGACGCGTGCGCCTGTTACTGATGTACAGACCTTGGGCGGGCATTCGCGCTCCCTCTGCGCGCGCACCCTGAGCTGGCGGGTCTCGTCGTACAGGTACACGTACGCGTACAGGCAGTCCTCGTCGTCGTAGAAGCTGCACAGGTGCTCGCCGCTCGTCTCGTTAGCTGCAGTCACAACAGATTATAAATTATGGGTAATATTTGTAAATACTATTATTGCACAAAATTTTTTTTCCTAGTATGCATGGATACAAATTAAAAACTGAAGCAACTTCGAAATAAAAATAAACTCATAAATAAGTTATCTCATATGAACAATGAATACATTTATATAATGTGGAGAAGAATGTATTTTAAGATAAACACACATGATTGCGCCGTATTTTTGGTTGGTGTTATCATTGCCTATATGGGTGATTCCATTCTAACTGTGATTTTGAATGTCCTGTATTGTTGGTTCCCACTGGTCATTAATTAATAATCTATTAATGAAATTTTTGTGTTAATTGGATGATTATAAACATATTTCAACATTATTTATATATAATACAACTTACCACTCATGTCTGGACACAGTACTGACATGACTCGGTACTGACATTTAAGTGATATAATAAAAGTTTTCTCTGAGTGGCAAGTTATATTATATAAATAATGTTGAAATATGTTTATAATTATCCAATTAACACAAAAATTTCATTAATAGATTATTAATTAATGACCAGTGAGAACAAACAGAACAAACAAAAAAAGACATTAAAAATCACAATTAGAGTAGAATCACCCATATTTTCTTCATATTGTGCTCCCCTACCTTGTCACACAGTAGTACCGCCCGGACCGCTACACAATAATTAAACGAGTAAGAGGACAAGGCGGTGGCCTCTCGAAGGATATCGAAGTACCACAGGTGAGTTCTTTCTATTTTCTATCCTTTTTGAGTGTGTCCACTATTGTGAAACAAAATTTTTCCAACCAGCGCAATTCGCCGCGCCAAACGTGATTTAAGATCATTTTTCTTTCATGATTGAGCGTAAATGAAAAACAAATACCAGTTGGAGACGAAGAAAACAAATATCCATTCAAATAATATGACTACTTCACAGATTTATAGAACGAAAAGGAAGTGGTGTATAATTTTTTGGATAAATACAGACGATTTAAAAAACTTAAAATAACTGTCCAATATAGCAAAATTTAATTTTTGTAACATAGACATTATGTAGTGACTATAACAAAATGAGAATTTTTTTTTAACATGTCTATAAACTGGCATACAATGTGCCATATATTTTTAATTCTATACATTAAATATGAAATTATATTACCAGGAAAAGATGCAGGTAAACAACGACCTAATTTCGAGTCAATATGAGTTAGTTACCAAGCAAATCGACCATGACATTATAGATTGTCTTTTGTATTTTAACCAAAAGGCATAAAAATATTTGTAATATCATAAATGTCACTTTCTTTCTATATGAAAAATATAATGTACTTGAACTACGAACATATTTCATAAATATCATTAATGTTACATTCTGTATAGTTTTTAGATAATCTATAGTTAAGAATACAAATTCTTTAACTTTTTTATAAAAGAATTCATTTATTTCTCAGAGTAACTCAATTTGTTGCTCAAATGAAAATAAAAATTCTCAGAATCATTACCTTCGATCTTGCCTTCCTCTATGATAGGATGCAGGGAGCAATTACCACACTTGGCTTGGCTGATGTCATCCTGCAGCATGGGCCCGCGCTCGTGCACCTCGCACAGCACACAGTCCTTGAACTCCGCGCAGCGGCCGGGACAAGTCTAACGATAGACAAATATTAATAGTGAGCCTGAGCCATACAATATATTAGCTCTCATGTATAGGATACTATTTGATGTAAATATAATTTCACTTCAGTCATTTCTATATTGACATGTATCACATTAATTTAACTTACAGGGCATTTTTCGCAGAAATCTCCATAATACTGCCTGTCTCCGCCAGCGATACAGATGCACTTCCCACAACTACAATGGCCATTACCGCTGCAGATCTTACCGTTTTCTATTGAATATAAAAATTGAACAATTTTATTGAAAGCAGATAACAACACTGTTGAATTTATAGTTACAAAATTATTAACTTATAGATCATTAACAGTATTAGTGAAGATCGGCAACCTACCAGGAGATACACAAGGGCTCTGGTCGAGAAGGCAATCACACGCGGAGCCGGTGTACTTGGGGTCGCACACGCACTTGCCGCACACGCACCGCCCGTGCTCGGGGCCCGAACACATCTCCCCCTTGTTCAGGTCGCAAGTATAATTGTCGCACTCGCAGTAAGGTCCACTTATCTCCTGTGGTGACATGCAATATCTGACTTATAATAAAATTGTTAGAGATGATATCACATAAATAGAATCTTGAAGGTTTGCATAGTGAAACAAAACTTACAATACTAAGCTATTTCTCATTAAAAATTGAAGATACTTTTAATTATATCCAATTATACAACAAATCACAAGTCAATTTACAAAACAAATGATTTGAATTAATGAATTTTTTTAACACCACTCATAAAACAAGAAAATATTAAATAAAAGCAGAGACTTGCTTCATCTAGATTCTAACACTCAAGTTAGACCAACAAACAATACTTAGTAACAGTAACCTTTCCGCCATCTAACTTGTTGCAGTGGCACACTCCGCAGTCGCAGGTGCCGCGGTTGGAGCATATCGGGCCGGTGGCGCTGTTCTGCGGGCGGCAGCCGCGCTCCATCTCGGGGAAGCTGCTATTGGCCGCGGAGCACTCGCAATTTTTACCGAAGTGGCCCGTATTGCAAAGGCACACGCCGCACGCGAGCACGCCATTTCCTTCGCACACGTCTGGAGTCTCCTTGTACAACTGAATAAACACCAAATAGCTTATTACCATTTTGAACACTGTCAATTTCATGCTTACCTTTTTCTATATCCGCTAGTTAAAGTAATAGAACCGAGCGTTTCCAACGTCACGTAACTTTTTAATACAAATTATTTTGACGCGTAGACGATGTTTTTATGAAAAAATTGAAATATCATGTCTATTGAAAATTAAATCCTAGAGTTAACATAATAAAAATGTGATGCAATAATATCACAAAAAATAAAAAATAAGCACCTTTTGATCAATCGATATCTACATTACACTTTTGTATGAAATGATAGTCGATTCAAAGTTGTGTTATGGAATGAATACAAATAAATACTCACATAGTGACCAGGATGTTCGCATGGGCAATCGCATATCATCTCAAGTTCAACGATCAAACTCTCAGAGACGCCCACGGGGTAAATTTGAAAGATCTGCTTCCATTCTTTGGGGTCTTTTGGACACTCTTTAAGCGTTATCTCAGCAGTGAAATATACTACGTCACCCACCTGAAAATAATTTAAATAATTTAGTTTGAAGTTAATTTAGAAGATCCAATTTATCGCCGATTTGCATTACAAACATCACCTTTAAACCGTCGCATTTGTTAGTGACCATCAAGTCACCTTCTGTACCGAGACAAGCAGATTTGTATATAATATCCACCGCTTTCGATGCGTTACTTTTCATCTCCACTGTTGATGAGATTTTCTAGTAAAAAAAATAAAATACAATCATAAGATCACTCAGAAATAATTACTCATTTTGTTTTAATAATGGCCAACTAAATATTTGATATCTCAATCATTCAATAACAAACTATCGTATAATAGAATAATGTACTACTAAAATATATGTTCTCAAAATAAATATTTGTTCACTTACATTGTACTGATCTTTAACAAGATCGACCACATTGCTGGAATCGTTACTGAGTTTACCCCAGCTGGAGCCTTCAATATGTTTACTTAACTCTTCATACACGCCAATTTGTTCAGAAGTCACCGCAAAAATCAAGTTTATGGAATGCTCCTTTACCTGTAAATTTATTACTCATAAAATTAATAAAACGTACTCCAATAATGTACAAGTCCAACCTTAAATAATGAAGTTAATATTGACTAAATAACATTTTTTGCTCATCTCTCCATATCGTGGATAAAGAATCTTAATCGAGATGTTGACCTTTATCAAAATCTCGATGCAACACCTAATTCCGATCCCGTCACTAATTCCGATTTTGAACCTATTCTCTTTCTCGGTGTTCTACTTCTCATTCTTGCTCTCACTCGCATTTTCCCTCTCTCTCAGCCTATCACTTCCCATTTTCTTCGGTTCCCTCCTGTCCCTCTTTTAATCCTCATTTATTAATTCAAACCAAAAGAGAAACATACGCTAGTGACAAAATGAAATAAAAGAATAGTTCAAAATTATCAATACATGACTTATATTTATAAACAAAAAACAATATACAATATTTTATACAAACAAACAGACATATTGACAGCAATTTATATTTTATGCAACAATGTGGTTTAATTAAAGTCCAAGCTAGTATTAGAATTGTTACAATATATTTCTATCGTTGTTCAAGGATTGAGAAAGAAAAAATAGATAAATTTTAAGAAAAACAGACATAATGAAATATAGTGACAGAGAAGAAAATGCATTAAGTAACCACTAGAATGCTTTAGGTAAACAACCACGTCCACGCTTTTCGAAATAAACAAGAGAGAACTGGATCCCATACCAAACCATCAATTAACATACGGCGTAAAACCAAACTAAAAAAGAATGCGACACCTAAACCTAAAAAACCAACCAAACCATAATAATGGTCCTCGACACCGACACAAATGTAGTTTGTGTCGGTCTTGGTGGTCCCCAAAACCATATACATATAAACATTATGTTGATATTATTTGAATAATCCACTCTATAGTTGATATGAGAACATATACCTTTTGTATATCTAATTACAGAAATATTATATTATTATTATCTGATTAGTTATGTAGCAATACTTAAACTAATTTTGAGTTACCTTGACATTGATCTGTGATATGCTGGGATAGTCCTGCAGCTTGGAATATGTGTAAGTGCCTTTTTCATCCAAATGACAAAGCCCGTCATTGGGTTGTACAATGCCTCCCAACTGAAAATAAATTCAGATTGTACATTGATTGTTTACTATCATCTTCCAAGTGCATAGAAGTCAATTATTATTTTACATGGTTAAACAAAAACTAAACTTAGGAAAGTGAATAACATCAACTAGTAAAATAAACATCAATAATGTTAGTACATAATCTGAATCACAACATACTCTGAATTATGTTCATCACTGTTTTTAATACAATACATAGCCAAAAGATAGTTATAGTCCACCATGCCTTAGACTCATTATTCCACAAAATAAAAACCCTTTTAATCAGTTTGCGGAAAACTCATACTACAATAGGCATGATGACAGTAAACAATAATCATTAAAATAATGTATTTATCTACTGTAATACACTTAATATATTTTGAAATAAATATTAATTCTCGTTTATAAGGCGATATTGTTAATTTATTTATATAAAACTACAAAATACAGACGCCCGCCATGATCAGTTGAACACCAATTAAATTGAATTACGTCATGTTTATGTACAGTATTTCGTGATCGATCGATCTGTTGTTTAGTTTTGAATTCTCAATAACAAATTAACTCATGGAAGAAGGACTTACCAAGGCAAACAGCTCTAATTTGCCTAGAGTTAATTCCTTAATGCTGCTGGAGTTCGTAACATCAAAGAAAGACTTCTAATTAGCAGAATTTAGAAATGTCAAAACTACAATGTAAGTAAAATATTAATAATCTTTAAAACTAATCATTTAAAATTTGAAATCTATTTAAAAAAGCACCACTTCATATGTTGAGTGTTAGAAGTTATGTTATTTAAATAATGTTTTTATTATATAACATATGCTTACCTATCGACTTCGGTAAATATTTAGAAATGGGGCTCCACGGCGGGCTATTTGAACTATAAAATCTGATCTAATGAAGATATCGATTTGGTTTTTGCGCTATTGTATTCGCCTTGTGTCTTTTATATGTATCACATACAAAAGACACATACTATATAAAATATACGATATAAAGTAACAACTAATGCAAAATTATTTTCACAGAAATAAATAAAGAATTTAGACATATGACTTGCATCTCGCCAAGCAAGGTTAAGCCACTTATATCTTATTGTTTTGTTGTTTGTCACATAAACAAATTTATTAGGGGGTTTTTAATGAAGTATTAATGCACTGAGGAACCACATACCACTTATACACTTTCGAATTCATGTCTGAATAAAAAATATCGGATTTTTTGCTTTAACTCCCTAGTGTTTACAATCCAAATACATGGGCGTGACGTCACAAGCAGACGCCATGACGCCAAGCACCGTTTTGGCGCTAATTTATAAGTATATAATTAAAATAGCATTTATTTCTAAAAAACCTATGTATTGCGAAAATAATATATATTTTTTGGATATGGTAGATTCTTAAGAATATTTTAAAACTGTTTTTCAAAATCAGTCATCGTGCCTATTATATGTATAATATACAATTAATTAATTAAACATAAATTCTGAAGTTGCCTTTTCTAGTCTTATTTTTAGTTATAACAATGAATAATCCACACATTCTTTCTTCCTAACTCCAAATTCTCAACTTCAAATTCCTGTCTCGAAATTTAACGAAATAAAGTTGTGTCTTGATATAACTTACTTTACCGTCGCCGGCATAGTGAAATCCAGCGTCAGTGGAGAAGACGAGCAGATGCCTGGCCTGGTCGCGCCACCCTATATCCGACTTACACACGATGGCCTGCATTATAGCGTCAAAACCTCCTTCAGGAGCATCTAAATTGCCCGACACGTTGGCATTGCGTACAGCATCCTGAAAGTGCAATAAATAAAAATGAACTCCGAAAGAGAAATCGCACAAATTTCAATTACTTTTTGTCAAAGACATTATCAATCCTTTCTTAAATGCGCACCGCAGCGCCCCGGGCGCAGTGGACGATAAATAGGGACGTCGTAAAACATTACTGTCGTCTCTAGTCTGCAATCTACCAGCTTTAGGAAGTTACTTGCTATTGAAGGGTTTCACCATTTGTTATAGTATTTCTAATTTTTTTCTTTTAATTAACTTCGGTTAATTAAGCCTCGTAATTTAATGGTGCCGTATGATTTTTCATTACATTTAAAAATTTGATTTAAAAATATCCTATTTTTAAGTCGACGATGACTGTCGAATGACTGAAAATTGATGGCAAAATGAAAAAAAATATTTATAACACAAATTTATTACACATTCAAGTATGGAACAGGTCGAGTAGAAAATATTCCTTCGCCAACAGATCTATACACATATATATTTTTAATTAATTTATAACATTAACTTTGAATGACTTTATTATTTAAAAAAAAAATGTATATTTTTAGTTTCTATTATGCATGTTATGTGCTCAAAATTATTGGCTTTGTTTATGAAGAAATAAATAAATTAAAAAAATATATAAATACAGGTACTTTTAGGCATCAATTTAGATTTCCTCCATACATTGGTTAAACAATTCATTTAGCACCACATTTTTGATTTTTTTAATGTCATAGACTAGAACTCTGATTTAAATGGATTTTCATAGATCAAATTTTGTAATATTTTTAATAATTGTTCATAGTTGATTTAAAAGTCTTAACCAGCTACGTACTATTTTATACATAAAGAATTATAAAAGGAATTCTAGCTTTTTTGCGAATTGATCACCTTCTGTTAACAAAATATAATGTTTTACTTACGGTAAAATATTTAGAATTCGTGCTGAGTGACATAGCATTTATGTAACCATAAGGGGCAGCACATCCATCACATGGTGACTGCAAACTATAAAAATACACATTCCATTCTTAATTTTTGTATTATCAAAATAAAATTATTTATCAAGACCATATTCAGTTTCTTTTCAAAATTGATTTATATTTTATTGACTATTTTTAATGAAAAAGCAATATAAATCTAAGCACAAAATGAATATACACTTATACAAGGATGCACTTACTTTTTAGGCATTGTTGACACATAGGGCATGACGAGTTTGTCTACAAACGACCCAAATCCAAGCCTGAAATTGCTAGTGATGTTTCTCATGGTTTCTGACAACAGATCCCCAAGCAAACTAAGTTTTTCTTTGTCGTTTTTCATAGAGCGACTCAAGTCCATGAGATAGTATAAATCCACTGGATAGTCCTGAGCTTGGGAGTATGCAAATCGTAGTTGTTGCATTTCATCTAAGAAACAAAAAGAAAGATACATATATCGTTTGAATTGTAAAATTGTACAAAAAGAAAACATAGAAGAACAATCGCTCACGTATGACTTCATTTTGCATGAACATAGAGCATAAAACTGAATAAAGCAAATAAGGTTAACTCTCAAGATCACTATTATGGTCCTTATCTGTATCCATGTTATTTTAAAAGAAAAATAAAGAATTGTTGACTTCACTGTGATTTATTTATTGGAAGTCAGATTTAATGGCTGGGACGAAAATGGGACAGTTCCTAGCTATGTATGATGAAAAGGGGGTGGGGTGATAAAGGCCATTTTCTGCCCATGACACATTTGAAAAAAAAAAGTTTCGATTTCGGACTATTATTAAATGCATTTAAATATATGTCTATTTTTTATTATATGAGATTTACGCCATAAATAATACAGCACGTTATGTAAATTATTGTTAAGAATGAGTGTTTAGCCTTTTTTGTATATTTTTTTTGCTTTTTGATTTTTGAAATATTTTCTTTGCGAAGCGTTCCATGAACCATATTAACTTTACTTCACAATGATTCTACTCATTACAAGCTTGCATATAAGCACTTTTTTTTATTTTGGTTCAATGTACGCGTCTAACCGATATACAATAGATTCCGCGCGAGAATGTGAATTGCTCTATAATCAAAACATATGCAGATATGTTTTGTCGCGTTCTAAAGTTATTTATTTACATAGTGAAGATGTCAAAATTGCGTTCTAAAGCTGTGAAATCATGCATTCAATGTTCAAACAACGATTGTTTTTTTTTTTGTATTTAAACAAATCACAGTAGAGTTTATGTTAATAAATGTATACAATACGTACATAATTATTTGTTTTATTTATACCAAAAATTACCATTAACATTTAAAACAAATGTGTTTTCTTATTTGCCATGAAGCATACTATTAATAAATACATATATACGTCAATTTAATTGTCTGATGGGTGAAAAATAGCCCTTAACAGCCTACTTCCTTTATTTAACCGATTTGAAGATCATTTACTTTTTCCCCTATTTACACTTATATACCATACTACAATAAGGTGGTGATTTTGTGAGCGTACGTGCGTGTGCTCGTTCGTAAGCGTGTGCATGTTTGCGCGCGCGCGCGTTTGCGTGTGTGTTGTGTGTTTCGGAAGATATTTATTTATTATTACTATTATTAAGTGTATATAACAATAGTTTTTTGATAAACCTTATTTTTATAAAAAAAAATCATAAAAAAGTGATCCTAATAATCTAAAATTAAAAAAAGTAAACTATGTGTGGTTTTATGAAACCACGGTAAAAGTGAAACTTATTTTCATATCGTAGACATTAAACTAATAATATTTCATTAAGGGTATTGAAATCGCATCATCAATATTAATTTTATTTTTGGAAAATTGGAATGATAATGGGAAATGATAAAAGTAGATTAGTTTTCCAAGTAATATTTTATTCAACTCTGTGTTTTAGGATACTTTTACATAATTCTTAACAATTATTTAGGTGCTATACAAACATTAACGCTTGCATTTTTGACGATATCTACGGCATCGTTCCGCGTTTAGTTGCTTTTGATGTAAAAGTCTTTCTGTAACCACATTTTCAGATACAGGCTCACCACTTTGAACGGTGCTAGTACTCGGCATGGCACCAAGATCTTTTTTCCCTTTTCTATAAGCACGTACTCTGTCAGCGTTCTGTTTTTTACGGCGTGAAATTAATTCATCGTCATTCATTTTTGCATTATTCTTCACTTATTCCTCGATGATCAGTTTTTCGAACTCACCAGGTGTGTCGTTGCTCACCAAAAGCAAATAAATAACACTATTCACATTAAACACTAATAACACCAAACAAAATAACGTGGAGCACTAGCGCAAATGAGTAATAATCTGTAAATAATCTGTACTATGGAGTGTATTCGCTGTGAGCGCAAAATTAGTAATACTACTTATAGCATTAAAGATGTATAGTATGTATATGAATGCTGACAGCGCCACCTAAAGGGAGTATTGGTACTATACATATTAATACTATTACACTGTACTGAACACAATACTCGCTTATTTTCAACGTAGTATAGGTAACTTCGCCCGTCCACATAACTCCGCCCATCCCTATTGAATACTCTATAGTCTATACACTACACGGTCAGCTGATACGAACTATAGGCGCCGCCATATTGGCCTTGACTGCTCTGACGAGCAGTGGAAGGGATTGCCTTTCACTTTACCCCTACTCTGCGGCCGACTGTAATGCGACATGCAAACGCAGACGAAAAAGTTTGAGACGATGTAATAAAAGTTTCACTTTAAAAGCATTTCACGTCATCTAATTGAAAACTTACTCATTCTCAGTTGCAAACGAACTCGTTGTGGCTTTATTTGCACTAGATCCTCAGCAGCTCCGAAAGCGCCACCGGCAGCGCCGCTAGAGCTAACGCTGCCGCTGGCCTCGTAGCTGCTGGTTTCGCTAATCGACATCGATTCCTCGGAACCCCAGCCGATTCGGCCACCGCCCTTGCCTGTAAAACAATAAATCTCAAACACATGTATAAGGGTTCATGTTTTCAAATTATATGTATGGATATGATCAGGCGTCTTTTCGCAAATATGTACTAGCGTTCTCCTTTTCTAGACTAAATTTTCCAGAGACTCTATGATCTCCATAACTATAAATCTTCAATAGCTATTTATCGAATAGTTTGTCTGAAATATAGTATGGAAAATATTTTTAGACATCACAAAAAAAAAAATACAATTTTATACAGTACAGTAGCAATCGACGCTGGGACTTTGATACCGTTATGAAACGGCCCATACGGCACCCTACTGATACCCGTACCAGGAGGCGCGGGTTCAATTCTGACTACGGATCAGGATTGACCAACGAATCTTTGAACGAAGTCATATTAAACCATTCCTCAGAGAGCATGTTAAGTCGCATTGACGGCAAATACCTTATATTGATATAAAAAGAATATGGAAGGGCATTCCTCAGCAGTGGAACGATTAAAACCAGGCATAAAAGCCAGCTTACAGTTCAAAATTAATAATTCAAGTAGTACTAATAGATTTATGGTAGTTCTTTTATAAACAAAAAGTAGTACCTCTGGTCAAAGATCTAGACTGATCAATGGAAATCAGATTGCCGGAGTTGGTGATGAACTCCTCGCTGCAGTAGTCGTTGCCGTCTTTCACGTCGGGCAGGAAGCAGCGCGGCCGGCTGTGGTCGGGCGCGGAGCACCAGTGGCAGCCCGCCGTGCGTATGCAGTCGCTGCACGAGCTCTTACCGGAGCAAGAGTTCGGCGTCATGAGCCTCTCCGCCAGCTGGCTCCAGCAAGCGCCAGCGAACACGCACACCAACACGACCGCTACACTCCACTGCGTTCGCTTACGAACCATTGTATCAGTTTCGTCGTTCGCTTAATTGAGAATATGTTTACGTCGTTGACTCTGAAAAGATGAGACATTTATTGAGTCGTTTAAAAAAAGGCCAGTCGCTAGACCATTAAAGCTAGCACACGCTAGCTAACACGCTAACACGAGTATTTATCTGCTAATCCATGTAGGATTAGCAGACAAATACTCGTCATCTTCGTCCCCAGATCTTTTTTGTCATTAATCACGAAAAATAAATATGTAAAAATTAGATATAGATTTTCTGTAATTTTAACTACAGTACAACGCACGAAACTGCCGCTATGAATTGTTTGCGAATAATATACTCCGCAGGTATTACGCTCCCCGACCCTTTCTTCTTCTGCGCCGCGTTCCTATCTTACGCCATTGCGACGCTTTCGTGAAGAACTTCACAGAGGCAGAGTTTCGTGCGTTGTACTGCACGTATATAATAATCGTTGAGAAAAAATGTTATATATTCTATATTATCACTCCCCCTGCCCTCGTAATAGGGGAGCCCATGATGCTAAATGGGGATTTACTCGAGCGACGCGGAGGGTTAGAAATTTTGAAGATTAGACGATAGGTAGAATAACGGATTCTATAATGTTTTCTTTTTTATTCAGGGGTGGAGAAAGTATCTATAAATTTGCAAAAAAGTGAAGAAACAATTTTTTTTTAATTAAATTAAAAAACACGAGCGTGTCAGACATTGATAATTAGATGCTCCAACATGTCTCTAATAACAAAGGTATGATAATCTATCTGCCAGTTTGCATGGTTGGGAGTAGCCATACGAAAAGCTGGAAAATGGAAAAAAATATATAGGAGCGCGTCTGATATTCAGAGGGGATGTCAAACGAATCCTAAAAATACTCGTATTCAACGCAAGTGACGCAAGGCCGAAGCGAAATCAAAAAAAAAAATCGCCATAGTGAAATACTCGAGCGTATCAGATTATTATACAGAAGGTTCAGCTTGGTGTCCCAGTCATGCTAACCCAAAATGTGACGATTCAAAGGAGTTCATTAAATCTGGTATCCCCCTTATATTAATCTGCCGCGGTCGACCGACAGAGTTTTGTATATAGTCAAATTAAACAACTGTTTTCCTTTAATTTTAAAAACTTTGTAATAGATAATAAAATAAGAGGTATATTGCAAAATATTAACATGCAGCATGTCTGTCTAGTTCATATTAACATGAGGCAATCATGCTGTGAAATTTACAGTACATAATACAGCTAAATGTAAGGTCTATGGTTATAAGCGAAATCAAAAAGATGCACAAATATTGTAGAAACATGGACAGAAGTCTTTAAACACATTTAGGCCATAAGATGTTCCTTATTCAAATATCATATTTAAAACCTCGCCCGAACAATAACAATGGTTATTTATTTAATTGTAAATTGAAAAAATGACCAACAAAAGATTTGCCATGTGCATAGAAAATTATTTTGACGTAATTCGTTATAGTATTCCGACAGAATGTGACCGGTTTTATCATAGAACGTAGTACCACGCGCACCTGTGGGCGGCCCGCCCGTACGAGAAAGGGCGCCGCCCACGCGCACATGAATGAGGTCGTCCAATTCTGCGTTTGGATTTTCATTACTAGTCGTATCTGTACATATAATAAATCAGTAGAGAGAATAGATCTATACATTCAAGATATTCGAGAAAAACTTCTCTGGGAGGTATTAGAAACGTTGACAGAATACATTTCAATAATTTTTTAAATTTGTTCGCGAACACGGCAAAAACTACTGAATAGTATTTCATAAAATTTAGTATGGTAATAGTTTATGCCCAGGAGCAGCACATAGTATAGTCATTATTCAATTTCGCTGCTATTTTTTATTTTTACGTAATGAACATTACGAACATATCTGAAATCTAAATCGAGACCAGAATTGGAATCGACAACGGGGCCGGACATGGAATCGAAAACGAGAACGAAATAGGATCGTGGGACTGCGTGATGGATTTATATAAAGGAAGGAAGAATTCACTAAGTGCGCGGAGCTGCGGACGAAAGCTAGCGAGTAATAATCGACCGAAAGATGTTACGTCCTGTGCCGACATCTTCGTGAACTCCCACTTCTCTAAATATCCACACCGTTCATAGCGCCGCATCGAAGATTACCTAGACACGTTGCATCTCGTATCCGTTATACTCTCATTTTATTTTTAATTTCATTCGTTCTAATCTTGTACTCCCGCTTCTGTCTTGCATTGGAACTATCGCGTTTCCCAGTTTTATCTTTGGGAAACGACGGATGAGCCGCACAAGCGGGCAAATTATTTTTACTCATGGAATGACCTAGTTCGAAGCGCACATACAAAGTTAGAAAACATATGATGTAACTGATCAAGTATTTGTCAGGCAGGAATGCTCCCTAAGAACTTAACGCTCGAACTGCATGATACATATGACTAAGTGTTGATAGCTTAATACCTCACGTCGACGGAGTCATATATCACCGCGCGGCGCCTAGTCCCATCTCTTCAATAACAACCGAAGCCAGAAAATTATGTATGTCTGAATCGTTACGATTATTAGAATTTTCATTCGTGTGCATATTTTCCGTGGGATTTTCAACTAAAATTAATATCGTTAATCTTGTCTACGCTCAACTTTTGCTGTTCTTACTTTGTCTTCTACGAAAAACAATTATATTGATAAGGTTTCTTCGGAAAATTTATATGCTACAAGTATATTTCTAAGTAAACTTAATAATTATAAGATAAGCTCCAGTGAAAAATATAGGATATTTTTTTTAAGGCAAAATTAATAAAAATTGATGAAATGACTCGTTTTCTAAAAGAAAACCCCCAAATCATTTTCATTTTATTGAATTCAATACATTATACTCAGGCTCTAAATATTCAAGGGATAAATGTTTTCCTGTTTTGATCTAACTCAGAGTAGGTGAAGCGGAAGTGTATTACCTTTTGTAGCAAACACAACCGACGTATTGGAGTTTACTCCTTAAAAATGATTTTTCATAAATAGCCCGTGTTACGAAAATTAGATGGGATGCGAAATCGAGTCTTAACGAATGAATTCATTGATGGTTACCCCTCCACGTAACATATTCGCGGATCTTATAATGAACGCCTTATTTTTCTCCCATTGCTGATTTTTTTTTAATTTATTTTTAACACATGGTGTCAAACGTTATAGCTACTGTTAGAAATAATTCAAAGAGGAATTTTGAAGTATTATTAAGTAACATGACACATGTAATATATACTATCAAATCGATATAAACAAATATGAATAAAAGTATATACATGCTTTTAGTATTAAAGACATGGGTTTATTTCACATTTATTTCATCTTTAAATAATGATAAAGAAGAACGCGACATAACTAAATGTACAGTTTACACGAGTCTCACAACTGGATTAGGTTTTAGGCATTTGCAAACGGAATACTATATTGTTGTGGTCACTTCATCGCTTTGTCAATAAGACACTTTCAATGTACTAAGAGTCATGAGATGAAAAAGAATTAAAATTTCGTATGATACGAAATTCGTTTGTTCAAAATCTACAAAAAACTCATTCTAAGGTTGAACATATATTGTTTAAAGAGGGCGCCTATTCTTCAGCGTAGATGAGCAGACCGGGCAAGTAGACAACGAAATATATTCGATGTGAAAAAATTTTCATCTGGATCCTACGCATTTTACTCGCTGAAAATAATGGATAGCTCATAGTGATTTTATATAGTACGTTACATTATTATAGAAGCCAGTAACAAGTTGCAGCCCGGATTTTTGTCTCAGCAACATAGAAAAAAATCTAGGAACTGGAATTGAGTAGTGATTCAAGATGTTACTTAAAAACCGTTTTTAAATACAATGAAAAGTATAAATTATATTAAATTTCTTATCTCACTGTAGACGTTCAAAAAGTGAATGCCATAAAGAACCATTTTAAATCACCAACAAACCCGACGATATAATAATACAGCATAACGCAATTATATTTCTTATCGCAATTATTATTTCCTTTTTATTGCACTGCAATCGGTTAGGAAGAATTGACACTCTGTTATCATATTTTGCTGTGACCGTTCTCAGCAATTGAACAGTTATCAGTATAAAAATAATTTCCCACTAAATCATGTCTCATGACTTGACGGACGGAAGATTCCAGGAAACCATCACACAAGATGGACATAAAACAGTTTTAATTTAAACAAAGTGTTGTTACAGTGCGACTTTAACTTTAAAACCTGTAAAATCACAAGTTAGATTGCAATTATGCATAATTAAACTTTCATAGCAATAAGACGTTATTAAAAAAATTTAAATTCTGAGGAAAGTAGTAAAGGTTCTTGAAATCGAGTGAATACGTTTTCTGTCCTGTAATTAAAAGTTTTAAACAAACTTTAGACATTTTGGGTGAAATCGAAATAAAAACAGCAATGGAATTAAATATTTCTTTTTCGACTATATTGTAAGGGATTTGATTAGCGTGTTACTCATAGAACAGAAAAAGGGATTATTTAAAATTGGTATCGAGAGAACGATGAAAAAATTCCGTACAGAGAATTCGGCAGAATGTCATAGAAGACAGACAAGCGAATGAGGGAGAGAAAACGTGGTGTTATATTTATATATATATATATGTATATATTAACGTATTTATAAATACGTAAAAAACGTGTAATATCTAAATAATTGCCCGCAGCACCATCTGGAGAGCCATAGACCATATTATTCAAAGAAATATTTCAGGCGAAGAATTCATGAAAAGAGGTATTAAAGAAGTATTCTCACCGACACGATAAAGTTTAATTTGAGTCATTCCCAATTTATGAAAGCTTCGGGAAACTTAGAACTTAAAATGCTATCTAAGCAAGCTCAGCTACGTTGTAATGCTCTAAATGATCTGTTTAGGCGAAAACTCTACAAGACAGTGAAGCATTTGTATTGCTGTTTTGTCAATTTTCAATAATTGCAGCTCATATTAGTACACACGCATATTCAGCCACAATATTTTTATTTCAAACTGAATGGCTTGGTACTTAAGAGTCACTCGACTAGTCCAATACTGGTCGCCTTAGTCGCTAAGGACAGTTGTCGACTTACACAAAGGTGACAACATCCCGAACCGATAGCTTAAGGCGAATCTCGAAAATGTCTTAAATGATGGAAGACGTGGCCCACCTGCCACAGGCCGCAGAACGCGGCGCAGGTCACAATACGAGATACCTAGCGTTAGTTATTTTTATATATGACATGACAAGAGAAGATACTCCGCTCTGGGTGGCGCCTCGTCAGAATGAAATAATATAAGAGCAAGACATAAAAATGTTTGTATATCGAATTAGATACCTTCACCGTTAATGCAAACACAGATGTAAATCGGTATAAAAACGAAGATTTAACGCAACAAAAAATGGGGGGATATTTAAGATACCGCGCTAAAAAGCGGTATTTCACTAATTTCTTTGTATTGAGAAAAAAATGTCGTATATTTTTCTTTAAAAGTAGTGAATAAAATTTTAAAACAAAACTGTTTTATTATTAACATTTTACAGTTAGCATATTTACGAAGAAATACTGGCTTCTGTTGGGAGTAGGAATTCCTCGAATTACTTCTTTAAGTTCTATACTCTTCAAGGTACTACCGAACGGTCAAGTGGTTTCAATTTGATTTAAATTACGAACTAGTCGGAAATAGGTCCGTGGTCGATTCGAGCACGGTACATTCTAATCATTTTTTATAACTCTGTTATACCAAACGACTAACTTCTTCAACCAAAAAACTATGCTAAGAAGGAAAATAAATAAGATTTAAAATAAATAATTCATCCATTTTCTAAAAGAAATAGCCGACTATTTTTTCTTTTATCGTAATCGTCTATTCAAATTGCCCGATTATTAATTAATAACATACCGTTCGAAGCTTTTTCTTGGTATATATACGTAAATATATAATATATAAGGTGGAGTAAAAGGTTTTTCATATGAGTAAAAAATTGCAGTAAAATCTCTTTGGTTGTGCTGTTTATATCTGGCTAGTTTTGATACCATTAAATCGGTCACATTAAAAAAAAAATGGTTTCCCGCCATTTTTCTACTACCTTTTTGTCCACCAAAATGAGTGAATCGAACGTAGAAATTCGATACATTTTGAAGTTTTATCACAGAAAAGGGAAAAACGCGACTCAAACCGCGAAAATAATTTGTGACGTTTATGAACCCAATGCAGTGTCGGTAGGAGTAACACAAAAGTGATTTAAACGTTTTTAGTCAAGTGATTTTGATGCCACAGATGAACCTCTCTCTCGTCAACCTGTTACAGACGAAGTCAATGCCATTTTGTAAAAAGTAGAGCGAGATAGTCGTATTAGTTCTTACGACATAGCTGAAGATTGGCTACAACAGTTCTGACCCATTTGAAAAAAGCTGGATATACAAAAAAGCTCAAAACTTGGGTCCCATATGAACTCACTGGAAGAAATCTAATAAATCGTGTACTCATTTGCGATGCTCCATTGTAACGTAATGAAACCGTACCGTTTTTAAAAAGACTGCTCACTGGTGATGAAAAATTGCATTACCTACGACAAAAAAGCGCAAAAAAAATCATGTTTAAAAGACAAACAAGTTCCACAGAGTATAGCGAAACCCGGATTAACTAGCGATAAATTGATGCTATGTGTATAGTGGAATTGGCAGGTATTATTCATTGAGTTTTTACTGCCAAGCAAAACCATTAATTCGGACCTCTACTGCCAACAGCTGATGAGACTCACGTAAGAAGTAAACCAAAAACGGCCGGAATTGTTCAACGGGGTGTGGTTCTTCACCATGATAACGCCAGACCACACACAACTTTAGCCACTCAGTAAATATTGAGAGTTTGGTTGGCAGGTGTTAAATCATACCCCATATAACCCTGACCTTGCACCCTCAGATTTTCATCTTTTTCGGTCTCTTCGAAATTCTTTAGGTAAAATATCTACAGCAGTGCGATTGTCACTATCTACAAAATGGTAACAAGTTGTTAAACAGAATGGCATATAATCTAAATAAAATAAGACGAAAAATTATCTTGAATTTGTGTATAAAATACGAAACGAACTTTTTCCCCGACTTTATATGTTTATGTATATATATTTTAATTCTCGCCTGTCAGAGGTCAGAACGTAATTTGATAACGGATCATCCATAAACATTTAGAGCATTTAAATAACACATTCGTAATTACTCAGTATGTAAGAGGGCAGGAGGGGTAAGCTAAGTTGTTGACGTTTGCTTCATTGGTACATTTTATTTATTGACCACAAGAAGGAAACCGATTTGTCTTGTGAATGATGTCAATTTTTGCGATTATATTACTCGTAAACTTTGTTTGCCTACGGATCATCCACACTTATGCTTTTTACGACAATCTATAAAAAAACATGTCGCGGCAGACAGGCGGATTGGTAGGCAGATATCATAAATGTTTCAATAAATTTAAAGAGAGAATTACACTAAACTCAATGTGTCTCCTAAAGTGTTTCCAATGATCTTTAAGTTTCCGTAGTGATAGGCAAAAAAAAAACCAAAGAGAATTCACAAAAGGTTTCATGTCCGTCCGAATTCAAAATATCTTTATTTCATAGATCATTACACAACACTTAAGACGTTATTACATTGCACGAGAGTGGTCTTGGACGGCATTTTTCCTTCGAAAAGAATGAATAAGGTACTGCTAATATTTCAGTAAAAGATATAGATTTTTTCGTACGGCGCAGCCTTATAAATCAATCATCGTTCTATCGATTTCTACAAAGCTATACAGACAAATGTCTTATGCTAACCGCTATTCATATTTTTAGTCTTACAATAAAATATTGTTCAATACTAATTTTCCCTCTATTTCTCTTCCAAAATTTCAACCATCCCGCTAATGTTGTAAATGAGAAAGTGTGTTTGTTGGTTTATCCTTTTTTCACACAACAACGGAGTGACTGATCGATGTGATTTTTATGCATAAAAATAGTTAAATGTTCGGACAGTGACATAGGCTATTTTTTATTCGGGAAAAATGCACGGTTCTCGTGTGTGAGTTATGGAACGTAATCCTATGACTGCCTCTGTTAAAATTGTGTTATAACAATATTTAATTTGAATGTGTTTGTTCTTGGAATCCTTTTTCTCTACAGGATATTTTTTATCCCGGAAAAATACACGCTTCCTATGGAATATAGTAAGTACTAAAATGCATAGTCCTAGTGGGGTCTTAATTTAGGCGAATTTTTATCAAATTCCGCAATTTGATGTGTGTGTTCTTGCTAATTTTTTAGGTAGATACGTATAAAATAGAGACATCATGCACGCTAAACATTGACCCGTATCAGTAATGGTGATTGAATCAGGATATGATTCCTGTGAACTACTCTTATCTACTTATTAAATTTATTTACTTTATACAAGGGCTACAGCTATATTCAAGTATTTATTTTAACTTATATAATAATAATTGATTATAATTTATATACATTACAAGCTTTTGCTAGCGGGTTCAATCCCGTGAACATACAACGCATTCTTTACTTTGTAATACCAATCAATTATTGGTAACAGCAATGTTCAGGGGGAAGGTGAAGTTCAACATCGACCCGGGATCGAAATCGCGAGCAAGAGCGGGATCTGGATTAAGAGCGTGAGAGAGATCGTTTCAAAATAAAAAATATAGCGGTAGTAAAGTCGAAAAAGAATTTAGATCAAGATCGGAATTGTAATCAAGAGCAGGACCAGGTCCTGAATTTAGATCAAGATCGGAATTGTAATCAAGAGCAGGACCAGGTCCGGAATTTAGATCAAGATCGGAATTGTAATCAAAAGCAGGACCAGGTCCGAAATTTAGATCAAGATCGGAATTGTAATCAAGAGAAGGACCAGGTCCGGAATTTAGATCAAGATCGGAATTGTAATCAAGGACAGGACCAGGTCCGGAATTTAGATCAAGATCGGAATTGTAATCAGGACAGGACCAGGTCCGGAATTTAGATCAAGATCGGAATTGTATCAAGAACAGGACCAGGTTCGGAATTTAGATCAAGATCGGAATTATAATCAAGAGCAGGACCAGGTCCGGAATTTAGATCAAGATCGGAATTGTATCAAGAGCAGGACCAGGTCCGAATTAGATCAAGATCGGAATTGTAATCAAGATCAGGACCAGGTCCGGAATTTAGATCAAGATCAGAATTGTAATAAAGAAAGGACCAGGTTCGAAATTGTAATCAGGAGCAGGACCAGGTCCGGAATTTAGATCAAGTTCGAAATTGTAATCAGGAGCAGGACCAGGTTCGGAATTTAGATCAAGAGCAGGACCAGGTCCGGAATTTAGATCAAGATCGGAATTGTAATCAAGAGCAGGACCAGGTCCGGAATTTAGATCAAGATAGGAATTGTAATCAAGAGCGGGACCAAATTAGGGACTTAGATCAAGATCGGAATTGTAATTAAGAGCAGGACCAGGTTCGGGATTTAGATCAAGATCGGAATTGTAATCAAAAGCAGGACCAGGTCCGAAATTTAGATCAAGATCGGAATGGTAATCAAGAGCAGGACCAGGTCCGGAATTTAGATCAAGATCGGAATTGTAATCAAAGCAGGACCAGGTCCGAAATTTAGATCAAGATCGGAATTGTAATCAAGAGCAGGACCAGGTCCGGAATTTAGATCAAGATCGGAATTGTAATCAAGGACAGGACCAGGTCCGGAATTTAGATCAAGATCGGAATTGTAATCAAGGACAGGACCAGGTCCGGAATTTAGATCAAGATCGGAATTGTATCAAGAGCAGGACCAGGTCGGAATTTAGATCAAGATCGGAATTGTATCAAGAGCAGGACCAGGTCCGGAATTTAGATCAAGATCGGAATTGTAATCAAGATCAGGACCAGGTCCGGAATTTAGATCAAGATCAGAATTGTAATAAAGAGCAGGACCAGGTTCGAAATTGTAATCAGGAGCAGGACCAGGTCCGGAATTTAGATCAAGTTCGAAATTGTAATCAGGAGCAGGACCAGGTTCGGAATTTAGATCAAGAGCAGGACCAGGTCCGGAATTTAGATCAAGATCGGAATTGTAATCAAGAGCAGGACCAGGTCCGGAATTTAGATCAAGATAGGAATTGTAATCAAGAGCGGGACCAAATTAGGGACTTAGATCAAGATCGGAATTGTAATTAAGAGCAGGACCAGGTTCGGGATTTAGATCAAGATCGGAATTGTAATCAAAAGCAGGACCAGGTCCGAAATTTAGATCAAGATCGGAATGGTAATCAAGAGCAGGACCAGGTCCGGAATTTAGATCAAGATCGGAATTGTAATCAAAAGCAGGACCAGGTCCGAAATTTAGATCAAGATCGGAATTGTAATCAAGCAGGACCAGGTCCGGAATTTAGATCAAGATCGGAATTGTAATCAAGGACAGGACCAGGTCCGGAATTTAGATCAAGATCGGAATTGTAATCAAGGACAGGACCAGGTCCGGAATTTAGATCAAGATCGGAATTGTATCAAGAACAGGACCAGGTTCGGAATTTAGATCAAGATCGGAATTGTAATCAAGAGCAGGATCAGGTCCGGAATTTAGATCAAGATCGGAATTGTATCAAGAGCAGGACCAGGTCCGGAATTTAGATCAAGATCGGAATTGTAATCAAGATCAGGACCAGGTCCGGAATTTAGATCAAGATCAGAATTGTAATAAAGAGCAGGACCAGGTTCGAAATTGTAATCAGGAGCAGGACCAGGTTCGGAATTTAGATCAAGAGAAGGACCAGGTCCGGAATTTATATCAAGATCGGAATTGTAATCAAGAGCAGGACCAGGTCCGAAATTTAGATCAAGATCGGAATTGTAATCAAGAGCAGGACCAGGTCCGGAATTTAGATCAAGATCGGAATTGTAATCAAGATAGGACCAGGTTCGGAATTTAGATCAAGAGCAGGACCAGGTCCGGAATTTAGATCAAGATCGGAATTGTAATCAAGGACAGGACCAGGTCCGGAATTTAGATCAAGATCGGAATTGTAATCAAGAGCAGGACCAGGTCCGGAATTTAGATCAAGATCGGAATTGTATCAAGAGCAGGACCAGGTCCGGAATTTAGATCAAAATCGGAATTGTAATCAAGATCAGGACCAGGTCCGGAATTTAGATCAAGATCGGAATTGTAATAAAAAGCAGGACCAGGTTCGAAATTGTAATCAGGAGTAGGACCAGGTTCGGAATTTGGATCAAGATTGGAATTGTATTAATCAAGAGCAGGACCAGGTTCGGAATTTAGATCAAGATCGGAATTGTAATCAGGAACAGGACCAGGTTCGGAATTTAGATCAAGATAGGAATTGTAATCAAGAGCGGGACCAAATTCGGGACTTAGATCAAGTTCGGAATTGTAATTAAGAGCAGGACCAGGTGCGGGATTTAGATCAAGATAGGAATTGTAATCAAGAGCAGAACCAGGTTCGGGATTTAGATCGAAATTATAATCAAGAGCGGGACCAGGATCAGGTTCTAGATCTAGATCGGAATCGGAATCAAGAGCGGGACCAAATTCGGGACTTAGATCAAGATCGGAATTGTAATTAAAAGCAGGACCAGGTTCGGGATTTAGGTCAAGACAGGAATTGTAATCAAGAGCAGGACCAGGTTCGGGATTTAGATCGAAATTATAATCAAGAGCGGGACCAGGATCAGGTTCTAGATCTAGATCGGAATCGGAATCAAGAGCGGAACCAAATCGGGATCATGGTTTACCCATATTATATATAATTAATGATTATTATATTTATAGGAAAACGATCATACAAAATGCATTAAGTAAAATATAAACTTAATGAATTTTGTCTCACGCGGAAAAAGTAACCTCTTTAATGATATTATACTATCAGTTTTAGCAGCAGCATGACGTTTGTAGCTGTCGTATTTGCTTTTATCTTGTTTTAGTATTATTTTTTTAAATTATTTAATTAATTTTAATTTAATTAATCGAGAGTGAGGAAATAGAAGATAAAAGAAAAAGGAAAAAAATTAAAATAAAATAGTAACTTATTAAAACTAATGTTCATTAATATTCCGATTTTATTTAAATTCGAGGTAGCTAACAATAAATTAATATTCGTTCTACTTACGGTCGGGAGTAAATACCGAAAAATATTATTGTGTACTGTAAAATGTCATTTCACAATAGCATTTTTAAATTATTTGGCATTATTGTTTGTACTATACATTAAAAAAATATATAATAATAAAATAAAATAGCCTTTTATTTCCTACTAATTAGTTTTATATTTTTTTTTTAGTTTGCAATTTTTTTTATGACCTAAGTTTACATGTTTGTATATTTTTATTTAAGCGAATATTTAACATGAGCAGAATACCTACTAATCTAGTTTATTTCTTTAATTTATTTACCTATACCTAATTATTAACTTAATATAATTTATAGGAACCCCATTATTGGGTAAAGGCCTCCTCCAAACTTGTAGAGTATTAGGTTATTGTATTCCTCTATTTTATTTCCAAGTCGTCTGACTTGCGCAATACCGATTACATCATAATTTATTTCTTTTATTGCTTCATTTAGTTCCAATAAACGTTCGTGTGACGATAAAGTCCTGACGTTATACGTTGAGATTTTTCAATTGGGTCGATTGCTCGTTTTGGCGGCTCTTCTTCTTGTGTGGTTGTGTTTGGAGGGTTTTGGTCAAAATCTTCCACGGTGACCAGCCGGGTTGGAAGATGCTTTCTGTTATTTCTTTTCTGTTGCTTGTTTATGTTATTCATGCGGGGGTGGGGTGATTGCTATATTTTGTTTTCCTTATTATTATTTGTTTGCTCTGTTGTTGTGTTGTTTACATTTTTGTTTATCAAGAAGTTAAGCATACTCGGCTTTATGACCCCTTCAGACATGCTGCGCGGCCTTTGTAACGGTTTGTCAGATTTTTGTAATCGGTTCTTTTTATGGGCTTGCGTGTTGGTATATTTTTTGGCTGATGTATTTATTATACATTAATTGTTAAATTAAACTTACAACTCGGTTTATTTTACAAGAATACATTATTGTTATATTTACATTATCATTTAAAATGAATATTGTGTGACATTTTGTATGACATTTTAGGACATTGTATTTTTGCGATACTAAATAATTTAATGTAGAACGAAATACTTGATCAAAAATAATTATTTAACGCTATTAAAAGATACTAATAAGTAATGTTTACGTTATAATAATCTTTTTTGTTGATAAAGACTAGAACTTTTTACTAATTCTTGCTAGAAAAAAAAAAGACTAGATTTTTATTTTATTTATTCTTTTTTTTTATAAATTATTCTATTTCTCCATTTATATGTATTAAAGTACATTTATGTATTGCTATATAAAAAAATATACAAATGTATAAAATTAATGGAAAAAAGGTAATATTTTAAAAGTCGAACTTCACAAGATTATTTGGCAACTTTTTGAATGTACCCTAAAAGTACTAAATTTTTAAAACAAGAACTATTAATAATTATAAGATCAAACATTACTTTAAAACAAGAAAAAACATTAGTGTAGCAACTTTAAATTTTAATTTACGAATCAGATATATTAAAATTCAATACATTCCGTTTATATGAAAAATATTTAATACTGAACAAATAAAAAAAAGACTACTATTTAGAACCGTCTTCATTCTAAAGATGAAGATGTTAGCTGAAATATTCAGGAACTCTTAACGATCACATTTAAATCCGTTTTTAAACAATAATTACGTTTTTTAGAATAAAATTTGGTTTAAGCTTCTCAAATATTTTAATCGTACGAACTATGTCCATATAAATATAGAAATGCAAATATATTCGGAACAAAAAAAAAAGCTTAATGCAAAACATTATTTATTTCTGTGTGGGCACAAACGGTCGGAAGCGACGTAATCGACTCCTTCATTATTCATACCATGAAATCACTGTCCGCGTATAAATTATTAGAAACCGTGACACCCACAAGTTTGTTACGCGTCGAACTCCAAGGCGCCGTTTCTTTGTGCGTATTTCATTGATGAATATTCACGTGGTCGGATATGAATTTTTTTTGTGAACCACTTACTTGTACTAATTTACAAACTTCCGGCACTTTATTATAACAATTATTATTCTCCTAATGTCATCATACAACATCGGTCACTAAGTAACTATATATATCCTGTAAGGGCACGTACAGACGACATAATAGTACATACACCACGGCACTGTTACGAATCGGATTAATTTTAGCGACGGCGAAGGAAGCGTAGATAGGTGCGCGTGATATCGACGGCCGGTCGATATCGCGATCGACACGCTGCGCTGGAGGCGGACGGCCGCTGACTAACCGCACAGAAAATAACCCCGTCAGCGATGTGCATCGCCCAGACGGGCCCGCGGCGACGGCGCCGGCCCGGCGTCATCGGCCGTTCCCAGAACGCCCAAGTGTCGTGACGAATAGTCGCATCGTTCCGAGACTATTCGTCAACGTGGTGACGAGCAGTCCGCCCCGAGTACGGGTTAATCGGTAGGACGACAGGTGACGTTAGACTTTAATCGTTCCATTTTTTTCATTGTTGACGTTTTCGTGCTGTAGTTCTCGTAAGAACTAGGTCAATGTAATGCGCGGTCGCAGTCTGTTTTTTTTTTTTAATGTAGTTTTTATAATAAATATTCAGGGTAGATCACTTGGATTTGGATACTCGATACATATTTCGATCTCTAGGCTATCTAAACTAGAAAAGTTAATCACTTTCAGAAACATATCCGTCCGTAGTGACATCAAACACGTTTCATTGTTGATTAAGTAGCATGTAGCGGTAACATTTACCCATTTACCGATAGTACCCTTCTTGTTTCCATTATGAGAAAGAAGAATGGTGCCATTTTCAAAATATTAACGATAGTAATAGCGATACTTTTTAATTCTGTTAAAATATTACGATTATCAATCAATATTTCAACAACAATCAATGCTACATTTTAATTTATACACAGCGAAGAGGACGGGAAAAGGCTAGCATGCCGATAATTCTGAATATTCCGAAAGAAAAACAACAGTAAATCAGCAAATACATCATCATTAAAAATTTATACTTACATAAAACAATCAAATGAAGCACATACGAACATTAATCTTTTCAAAGACATAAAGACACTTATGGTGATCATAACGATAAATGTTGACTTTCCACAAACTGGTATCTGTGTAAATTCCTTTAGTTGCATCAGCGATCGGTCAACATTTGGCGCTGAGTCAGTTGGCTGTTTCATGACCGATTCATAAACGAATAATTAAAAATTGCGTACATTCACCGTTCGAAAATATATAGTTCAGCTTTAGCAGCTCTGTTAAACTGACCTACCTAGATAAACTCGAAATATTATAGATAAATTCACTGAAGGAAATATGTTGAAATTGGGAAATAATTGAGCGTTAAGTTGTCTCATTTTTAGATATCTGAAGCCTAATAGTATAGGACTTTAAAAAATAATTACGAACATCGATTACGACGTCTAAACTTCTATAATTATGATACTAAATAAAGCAACTCTTAGACGTAACTCGAGAAAAGGAGACAGAGTAGGGAACTTTTAATGTGTAGATGCTGAATACTAGAAGAATATAATTTAATCAATTTCTTTTGTAAGGGGCACTCATCAGACTCGCAGGAGTGAGGTGGATATAGTCTTCAGGCACACCTCGATGAATGGATCTTTTGTAATAAAATGCTTCAGTATAAAAAATTTATATTCTTAGCCGACTTGTTCACGAGACGCGCGGAGACGAGGAGAACGTTTTCGATGTTAGCATCAAATCGATTATTATCATTTTACGTAAACATCGCGCGATCAATTTTGTAATTCTGAGCAGAATTGCGTTGCGACGAAATAAATTGCTGTTACCTGAGAGTGTGATGTCGCAAAGTCGGCTACATATGAAGGTCGCATGAGTAAAAATATGACGAATTATTGTACTCGATCCAAAGTGAACTGAAACTACGTATAGTCTACTAAACGATCAGTAGAGTGAAAAAATGTGCCCATTTAAAATATTTCAGTATATCTAACCTGGAGGATATCAGAAACGTTGGCAGAACTTATTTCAATTGATTTGGAATTTTCGTCTGTCTGTCTATCTCCGTCCTCGAAAGCTATCGCAGAATTTGATCTAAGATATGATAATAGTTTATACCCCTGAGTACATATAGAATAGTCTTTATTCCGTTTCGTTGCTATTTTATTTATTTTTAAATAAAACCTCTAGATCTGATCAAAACTCAATTTCGAAAATGGAATTAAAAACTTCCCAAATTTTGATAACTATTAAATTTTCATAGTGGGAAGTTAAATATCTTCATAAAGTAAACTGTGAAAAACGCATTAGCAAACTATTAGGTACATTTAATGAAATATTGTAGACAATGTTATAGTCTTTGGATAGAATGAAAATCACTTTAAAAAATATTAACAGATCAGCTACATATATCAATTTTTCAATCAGTTTTTCATTCGGTACTACTATAAATTCCGAATTTCGTATTTTAATCCAAAATCTTTAACTTTCACGTAGTGTCAGCAACACTCATGGGAATCGATTAGGCAATAAGTCTACATTTCGAAAAGAAAATTTAATTTAAGTGTAAAAAAAAATTATCGTAAAATATCACGTCGTAAACGTAAACCACGAAATCGGATTGACGTTAAGTTACACAAGATAACTGTAAATAAGATAACAGGAAAGTTAAAAAAGGCAGCGACGGTATGCCCTTCATCAGGTTTCCTTATAATGTGTGTAACGGTCCGAGGGTTGATACAGACACGACGGGTTAGCGACCGCGGGTTAACGCCACGCGCCTTGGTTCTGCTGGCCCGCGCAATGTACAGTTGCAATGTCGTATCTTATCCTTTTTTTTTTAGTATAAAAAAAATATAACAGCTAATTTGTACATAATCGGACTAGGATAAAAAACACAAGTTCAAACGTATATAAAAAAAAAAGTAAAACAAAATTGAGAAATAAACGAAATAATTCCGATTAATTTTATTAGAACGAGAGTCACTTTCAAAATATATATAAATCTATGCCGTAACCAATACGCCCACTATACATCAAATATAAGAAAATCTGCTTTTACCCGAGGCTCCTCCCGCGTAAACATAAAGTGGTGAAAACTTTTTTGGCGAGTATTTGCGTAAAACCAGTCATTTGTGAGCGTCTACGTCCCGAAAAGAGCAAACGTGCCGAATTCCAAGTAAATAGCACCTATAGTTTCCGAGATCTCATAAAATGATGATTTTTTTTATAGGATTTGCGTAATGTTCGTTCTTAGTAAATGTCTACTTCCCGAAAAGAGCAAACGTGCCGAATTCCAAGTAAATAGCACCTATAGTTTCCGAGATCTCATAAATTGATTTTTTATAGGATTTGCGTAATGTTCGTTCTTAGTGAATGTCTACGTCCCGAAAAGAGCAAACGTGCCGAATTCCAAGTAAATAGCACCTATAGTTTCCGAGATCTCATAAAATGATGATTTTTTTTATAGGATTTGCGTAATGTCCGATCTTAGTGAATATCTACGTCCCGAAAAGAGCAAACGTGCCGAATTCCACGTAAACAGCACCTATAGTTTCCGAGATCTCATAAAATGATGATTTTTTTTATAGGATTTGCGTAATGTCCGTTCTTAGTGAATATCTACGTCCCGAAAAGAGCAAACGTGCCGAATTCCAAGTAAATAGCACCTATAGTTTCCGAGATCTCATAAAATGATGATTTTTTATAGATGTTCGTTCTTAGTGAATGTCTACGTCCCTAAACGAGTAAACGTGCCGAATTCCAAGTAAATAGCACCTATAGTTTCCGAGATCTCATAAAATGATGATTTTTTTTATAGGATTTGCGTAATATCCGTTCTTAGTGAATATCTACGTCCCGAAAAGAGCAAACGTGCCGAATTCCAAGTAAATAGCACCTATAGTTTCCGAGATCTCATAAAATGATGATTTTTTTTATAGGATTTGCGTAATGTTCGTTCTTAGTAAATGTCTACGTCCCGAAAAGAGCAAACGTGCCGAATTCCAAGTAAATAGCACCTATAGTTTCCGAGATCTCATAAAATGATGATTTTTTTTATAGGATTTGCGTAATGTTCGTTCTTAGTAAATGTCTACTTCCCGAAAAGAGCAAACGTGCCGAATTCCAAGTAAATAGCACCTATAGTTTCCGAGGTCTCATAAAATGATGATTTTTTTTATAAGATTTGCGTAATGTCCGTTCTTAGTGAATATCTACGTCCCGAAAAGAGCAAACGTGCCGAATTCCAAGTAAATAGCACCTATAGTTTCCGAGATCTCATAAAATGATGATTTTTTTTATAGGATTTGCGTAATGTCCGTTCTTAGTGAATATCTACGTCCCGAAAAGAGCAAACGTGCCGAATTCTAAGTAAATAGCACCTATAGTTTCCGAGATCTCATAAATTGATTTTTTATAGGATTTGCGTAATGTTCGTTCTTAGTGAATGTCTACGTCCCGAAAAGAGCAAACGTGCCGAATTCCAAGTAAATAGCACCTATAGTTTCCGAGATCTCATAAAATGATGATTTTTTTTATAGGATTTGCGTAATGTTCGTTCTTAGTAAATGTCTACTTCCCGAAAAGAGCAAACGTGCCGAATTCCAAGTAAATAGCACCTATAGTTTCCGAGATCTCATAAAATGATGATTTTTTTTATAGGATTTGCGTAATGTCCGTTCTTAGTGAATATCTACGTCCCGAAAAGAGCAAACGTGCCGAATTCCAAGTAAATAGCACCTATAGTTTCCGAGATCTCATAAATTGATTTTTTATAGGATTTGCGTAATGTTCGTTCTTAGTGAATGTCTACGTCCCGAAAAGAGCAAACGTGCCGAATTCCAAGTAAATAGCACCTATAGTTTCCGAGATCTCATAAATTGATTTTTTATAGGATTTGCGTAATGTTCGTTCTTAGTAAATGTCTACTTCCCGAAAAGAGCAAACGTGCCGAATTCCAAGTAAATAGCACCTATAGTTTCCGAGATCTCATAAAATGATGATTTTTTTTATAGGATTTGCGTAATGTCCGATCTTAGTGAATGTCTACGTCCCGAAAAGAGCAAACGTGCCGAATTCCACGTAAACAGCACCTATAGTTTCCGAGATCTCATAAAATGATGATTTTTTTTATAGGATTTGCGTAATGTCCGTTCTTAGTGAATGTCTACGTCCCGAAACGAGTAAACGTGCATAATTTCTAGTCAATCAGACCTATAGTTTCGGACATCCCGTGATGAGTCATCACGGGATGTTTGAAACTATAGGTTACTGTCTGACATACCGATACGTAATTATTTCTTAAAATTAAAACTAGATATAGTGAAAGTATTTAAATGTTTAAATAATGATCTAATGTAAGTGTTATTAGGCCCTATATCAGATCATTATTTAAACCATATGTGGGCAACCACCGACCCGCGGGCTGCATCCGGCCCGCGAGACATTTTGAAAAATTTCATGTCCGATATCTATCGCTAAAAGTTATGAACACTAGTTTATAATACTACTTTCAAATGCACTGCTTTTTGAACGCGCCCCGCGAATGTATTTACACACTAAAGTTTGGCTCACAACATGTCAAAGTTTGCCCATACCTGATTTAAACATTACTGTGACAAAAAAAAAACATTATTATTATAATATAATGATAATGTAAAATTTTGAAGTTTCTTTGAATGAATATTTCTGAATATTTCTTTTAAAGCGTTATGAAAAAACGAAGAGTGAATCTCTATCGGGGTTACACGAAAACTACAATATGTACTTCCCATAAGCGATTTAGCAAACACCTTCAGACCCCTAATAACTAATGTGCCAATAAGGTTTGGCACTAGGCGGCGCTTATAATTATAAGAAATTAATATTAATTTGTAAGTGCCTCGTTGTCTGTCGAATGGTACTATTTCCGGCTCTTATTCAAAATTTATTTTTAGATCACCATTTGCGTTTAAAATACTAGCCCCTCTCTCAATCATCGCTTTATAATCATTAGTATAGTTAAGTACCTTCCTTATGACCGCCTCACATTACATCCTTTTCCCTTATTATTTGGATTACTTTTGAGAATTACGTTTTTACTTTTGATGCAACCCGCCATTAAAGTTTCGCGTGTCATATGTACATCATATTAAATTAAATATGGCGGATATTATTTTCATAGTAAGCTAAATAAGAAAAAGTCAATGAGGTACCAAATATAGTATAAAAATAAAAGTCTTAATTCACTGATTCTGAATATCTATCTACATAAAATGTATCATTACTCTGTGACAGATTTATGTAATATGCATATGTGTAATTAAAGCTTTCAGTTTCATTCCATTTTTATAAGCGGCACAGTAAAGTAAGAATATGAAATTAACAGTTTATGAATGTGTTCACGGATGTTCGAGAGAAGCTTAAAAACTATAGTAAACTCGATTGAACCTATTTCAACATATTAATTGTTCAGTCTTTAATGATCATAAGCGAGATTTTGTAAACAAAAAAAAGAATATAGTGCCTTGACGTAAAAATAAGTTAACCAAAAATATTACTACTACATTGGGTGGGATGTCATTAGAAGAATGTTTGGAAATCATTGTGAATTTTTAACAATTTATTAAATAAATTAATGGTGTGTATATATATACATATGTACCTTGTTATGTACATTTATAAGCTGTACGTGCGAGTGCTGTATGTATAGAATTAGACAACTTGACCATCACACGATAATAATAATAATAATAATATTAAAATAGAGATTACTTCGGTACACTTTAATGTAATGTACTGTAGACAGTGGTAAATGTTACCATTAATCTTTCGCTGGGCAGTGACCATACACTAATTGCAAAGAAGCACCTTAGAACAGGCAGTGGTAGGGGAAGAACATTTTCAACAAATGTCAGGTCTATGTCGCCTTACCTCGAATAAAAATATTTGAAGAATTCTTTTGAGAGCGAACTATGTCACAGATAACAAGGAATCCTCACATTCATACTTCGAAAACAGATATGGCTCCACTGCGAAATTCGCATGCTGCAAGTGAACACAATCACTGACTGATTATGTAAGTGACTATGTCAATGATCAACTTCGAAACATACATTAATGAATATTACCTAAATAAAAGTATGAACACTGTCTGTGGCTTCATAATTCAGTAATCATTAGCTCCCAATGAAAGATTTCTCTTGTTTTATATGTACTTTTCAGTTAGTTATTTCTTGTCTATATCATTGACTTCAAGTTAGGTGGAAGAAGTAATAGAAATATTTACATTATAGAAAAGCGAAATTAGCATAATTGTCAAATTAATTTATATCTATTTCATTATCTTCACTACAGTAGAAATTATGGCATGTATGTAAATGCATATAAGTAGTAGCTTTGAATACAAATGCTTTTCTTTTGAATGCACCATAATATGGGCTAAAGACCAAAAAGTGCTATGAAAAATAGGGACTAAAATGTAACATTAAAAAATAAAATGCACCATATTTTCCAAAAAAAAGAGTATGTGGAATCTCCACTCCTTTATAATGGGATTGCACTCAAGAATAGATGTGCATGTAAAAGAACTGGTCATCCAGAATGCAAAACAAATATATGTATAACTGTCCTCTGTAAGTGAATTGTATTTGAAAATAGATGTGGATATAAAGGAACTTATTATTCAAGAATACATGGACTTCTAATCTAAGTTAGTATTACTCAAATGTGAATATGGACTTAAAAGTAAGACATAGAGATCAATAAGATCGCACCCATTCTAGACAATGGTATTGTACAACTACAACCAATCTAAGTTAAATTGAAATTGTAATATAAATAATGTTTAAAGCTGCTAATAATTTGCTTCGTCATCCTAAATGTTGATATAATACCAGAAATGATCCTTGAACGACTATGATATATGCCAGCGAAAGACCTGTAGTTAGGAGCTAAAACTGAAAAAATGGAGTAGACGGTTCATGGAAACGGACTCTTACTTAAGATGTCAAAATTAACATCAATCTTATTGGTGGCCTTTATGATGATTCAAGTCCACCAATAGTTTACCTACCAAGTCTCGAGAGATTGAAGCTGATTGACAAGACAATTATTTCTACGAAATACTAAATGAGTTTTACTTACTAAAGAAGTTTCTGCTGGTACTTCTTCTCGATTTCCAAATTGGTAATACATAAAAAAATTCTTTTCAATTTTAATAAAAAAAATGTGGAATTGTTGAATAAAAATGATTTCATTGTTTCTTTCTTTTGTTAAACAAATATACCAATAATGTTTAAATAACTATAATATTAAAACACATACTAGCTACTATAAGTTTACATTGCATAGCCTAAGTCGTGAAAGAAAAGTCAAGAAAATTTAAAAAAAGCACAGAACCTTTAGATCTTAAATTTCTTCATTCATTGTACAACAATTTATAATTATGTGCATTAATAATGATCATTAATTACAAAAGCAGATATAGATTATGAGAAAAAAAGTTGTCGAAAATTTTCTATCTGTTACAGCATAACTTTAGTGAGGCCAAGTTTGATAAATTAATAGGTTTGTAAATAACTGCTTTTTCCCACGCTCATTACTGTTACAACTTTCTCCCGTGCTTGTTAGATGTGAAAAAAAATACTATAGAATTAAATAAACAGGAAAAAAGACATTTCCTTTTATACCTGTAAGAATGATTCATCCTTCAAAGTATGAATGACTGTCTATGCTATGTATCTTTCACAAATATGCTATTAAGTCAAAAATGAGCCATATTGTTATCAACCCATGAAATTTTATTGTGAAGTTATTACCTTTTAATCCTTTAAACTTTTAAGTTGTTTATGATGCATTATTCAATGTGTTTTCCAGTCACATAATTTAACAAAAATTGGAGAAGTAAAACAGAAATACTGTCATTTATTGGATTATCCCTCTTGTATATATAAGTTTAATGTTTGAAATAATTTGTAATATCTATATATTTGAATGGAGATATTATTTTATACTTAGCTTTCATTACTTACAAAATTTCCCATTATTAGGTACTATTTGGGAATTTATTAAATAGCTTCCCAATACGAATAATTAAGAAGATCCCAAAAAAAATTAAACAATGTTCTTGCATTGGTATTTAGTTTGGTAAAATCCATTTAACTATTAAATTGTATTCTTTGATTTTCATATTGTTTGTTAACTTAAATAAATCAGTAACAAAAAAATATTATTTAACAATTTTAATGCAAGGTCCTATAACTCTTAAAACAATGCAAAACTGACAAACACTAGGTATAGCTATAAAAACGATGATTAAATCGGGTCAGATGTGGGCCAAACACTGTGCTGATCCATAAAAGGCAAAAAGTTGTGTTATACAAATTTACTTACATGTTACTTCAATTCTTCGACAAACCAAAAAAGAGATCAATATTCATATTCTAAACGTAAAACAAACAAAAAAAAACTACATATCAAAAAGAAACTAAAAATAGAAATTCTAACTCTATACTCAAAACTACCTACGAGCGAATGAAACTGATGGATGTAAAATCTGTTGAATGAGTAATGACTCACAGAATGTAAATAAATAATCATTTCATTCAGTCGGTCTACAGTGTTGACAATTGCAAAAGCTAGTTTCATAACTTTTCTGACTAAATAAATATTTTTTATTGTTATGTGAAAGTCAATTTATCTTTCTTTTGCGTAAAATCTGTTGAACTGTAGAATTTTGCGCATTAACTATTTATATTTTGGTCAAAAGTTGTCTGTTTATATTGTATTAGGAAATTCATAAACTAAAAAAAAATGCTGAGTGGATATATCTTAAGTAGAAATAATTTATGAATGCTCGTATTAAAAATCTATATTAATAATAATAAAACTGCATTTCAGCACCACCTCTTACATTAATAATTAACCGTCTTTTATCGATAATTGACAATACTTTTGCTATTACATAATTATACCGCGTTTCCGATTAATGTACATATGCTACAAAATTTTACCCTTTCTTGGTATACATTAAATACGTACTTACAATAACACCTGAAAAAAAAATTGGAAAGAATCGTACCTATCGTAATTGTAGAATACGTTTTTCCTTTAAACGAGAAACTTTATTAATTATTAACTATACAATTTCTTATTATGCGCCATCTATTGTACAATATTATCCAAAATTGTTATACATATATCACTTAGTTTTTAAATATGAATTCATTCACTTTTTTAACAATGATTGCAATACAAAAAATAAGGGGATTTGTATGGTGAAATTAACAGTTACTTTTAAGTATGCAAAATAAATCTATCAATGTCATGGTATTCATTCCTATGGTTGTCTTAATAAATAAATGCACAAGACAGTATCACATGCTAATAATTGAAAGTTACGAAACGTCCCTTGTTGCTTTTGGTGTTTTTAAATCAGTTATATACTTATGTGGACTAAAGTGGAATCATTTTGTGTGTTTTAGATGCTGCTTCCATACATGTTTCTTGAGGTCTATACTAGTAGAAGTAGATCTGTTTGTGTTTTCTTATGCGAAAATTATAGCTGCCCAAGCTTAAATTTCATACATAAAATTGTTGAACATTTAGTCAAAACATTCGTTAAACATGAAATCATTTTTTTTTTTGGTTTTAGCGTTCCGTACCTTAAAAGAAAAAAGTTAACTCTTATAGGATCACTCGCCTGTCTGTCCATCCGTTTGTAACAACCAGTATGCTTCGAAACTATTGAACCGATAGACATTTGGTACGCGCACACATACAGATATTTATGAATTTATATATAAATATATATATATTGTGTGTCTGTGTCTGTGTGTGTGTGTGTGTGTGTGCGTGTGTGTCTATCTGAAACCCAAATATGGACATAAAACGTAAATAAATGAATTTTATAAATGAAAATCACTTTAAAGGGGTAATTAAAATATATAATAAAAAATGTAAACTGGACCATCATATCAAAACGCTTATTCTAAGGATCTCAAATATACACATATGTTCAATTTTAATTTTTAAAGTTATTTAATAAAATAGATAAAAATTGAATATTTTCCCTATTATCACCAAATCTATTTTGCCTAAAATTTTGAAAAAAAAAAACAGAAAATTGTTTTATACCAGATTATAGAAAAACCTATAAATAATAAATCTATAGCTTCTTCGTTTCGGTTCTTTCAATTTTCAAACAAACTAACACTTGCTAAGTGCATATTTAGTGCATATTTGTTTATTTTTCTTATTTTTTCTTTATCGTAATAGCAGTAGCATATATAAACGTGAAACTCGACGTGGCCATAGGGCAAATTTAAAGAAAACAATGAATAAAAATCGGTCAAGTGCGAATGAGGCTTGTATTTAGAATCTGCAAATGAATGAATGAAAATAATTAATTTTAAATAATTAACAAAAATATATAATGTTTTAATACGGAGACTTCAATGCGCGAGTTTCATTCGCACATAGCCTTTTTTATTATAAAGACTACTAAGCTGATCAGCCTCAAAGAAAAGCAACCCCAAATAATTATTCTTCATGCCAAAACATAATAGATAATAATTTATTATTTGTTTCGGTCTATACATAACAAAGTATTATTTGTTATATGTATCAAACTATACTTAATAAAAACGAATTATCATTCATTCGTTATTATTTAACGCATAAACATTTAATCAATCGACCTTAATTAAGATATTCGTTATGACTTAATAATCAAATTTGGATTGAAATTAGAAATGAATGCCTGGTAACTGGATAACTTAGTTGATTCTTGGGTCTGGTTTGAGAATGAAACCAGGATAGAATTTGATTCTGAGGTTGGAACTAATATTTTTTTTAATATTAATACGAAGGCATAATCTAGATCAAGGAATAACGTGAAAAACGAAATCAGAAACATGAGAACAACCGGGATTAAAACTGTCAGTGAAATCAGAAATGAAGATAGAACCAACTTAGAACTTGACAAGGATCAAAACCGAGAGAAAGAGAGAGAGAGATGGAGTGCGTGTCAAGATTGCTATCGGAGTCGAAAATAGAATCGAAAATAAAATCTAATGAAATCGTGGAATTTTTCTCTTAAAATTGGTTTGAATCACTATTAAGGGTTAAATTGGAAGGGAGAGTGCATACGATATGAAGAGCAAATAATTTTACTCCTAATTTGTTCTAACGGGTAGATATAGTTGTAAATAAAAATCAATTCTACATTATCAAATTCGATTTAAAAAAAGTTCATTGTTTTTAAAAAAGTAAAAAAGAAAAATTATTTAATAATTTTAGAAATATACTGAAACGTTGGTTGTTGCTTTTTATGTATTACTTCCAATAGGATAGAACTAGAACTAGAATGCAATTTAATTTTAGAAAAGTTGGCATTTCATTGATTTTCTTTATGATGTTGGCTATGCCTGAAGAAAGTAGCCAATAATATTTTTAGACAATTCTTCAGAAGTGAATATGGCCGACATTTTGATTTGCTGTCATGAAGATTTTTCCAGTGACATGAAAATTTAACATTGTAGTAGTTCTTCATGCACGGTTTTAAGTTCCAAGTATATTCTTATTTTTAATCGTCTAGAGTTTGAATAGTGTAAGTTATTTTGTAACGAAATATGGCAGCGGATCGTGAAATCGCTGCAGAAGACAGCATAAGAGTCGTGTGCCGTTTTAGGCCCCTCAATGACTCTGAAGAAAAAGCTGGTTCTAAGTTTATTGTGAAGTTTCCCTCAGGACCTGACGATAATTGCATTTCAATAGGGGTATGAAATATGCTTTATTAAACCTTAAATTTAACCACCCATCATTATCATCGCCTTAAATTAGACCACGATGACTAATACATTACGACTTGTTCACCCGCTACGACATCGCCTTTCTTTTTATTCCGCTCTGGTGATTCCGATTAAAATACATGGCATATGTTAAGAGTTTTGCTTAATGTGTTTCGGTTAGTAATACGTCTTTGTTTTGCCGAAAATCAATACAAACATTTTCTCGACCTTGACCTATCCCTAACACTTTTTACCATATTGGGTGGTTAACTTCTATCAGGGTTATGAAATGACCACTAATACAATGTTCAGTTGATATTCTTCCATTATATTTTTTCTTTTTACTTTTATAATCATTTATAATAATCTTATTAAAAAAATGGGTTTGAAATTATGTTGGAAATCAAGGGATTTATTTATTATGTTTCTTATTGTTTTTAAATTTATTATGTTCCATGCCTTATACTTCTTTTTTTTTCTGGAATTATAAAATACAACAAATATTGCAGGGTAAGGTATATTTGTTTGATAAAGTCTTCAAACCAAATGCAACTCAAGAAAAAGTCTATAATGAAGCAGCCAAAAGTATTGTATCAGATGTTTTGGCTGGATACAATGGTACTATATTTGCATATGGACAAACTAGTTCTGGAAAAACACATACAATGGAAGGTGTCATAGGTAAATTGAATTTTTGAATTGCACATAAATGTTGTTATTAAGAATATTTATTTATAATTGTTTACACTGTTATTACACAGGGAATATATAATTATTTACATTGTTTGCATTACAGGGGATCCAGGGAAACAGGGTATTATTCCAAGAATAGTAAATGATATATTCAATCACATTTATGCAATGGAAGAAAACCTGGAGTTCCATATAAAAGTCTCATATTTTGAAATTTACATGGATAAAATTCGGGATTTATTAGACGGTTTGTATTTAGAGTTAGTTTCAATTGAGATTAGTATTATTTATCAATAACTTAATATGCCTCAAATATTTCAGTTTCAAAAGTAAACCTTAGTGTACACGAAGACAAAAACAGAGTTCCGTTTGTGAAAGGTGCTACAGAAAGGTTTGTATCAAGTCCTGAAGAAGTGTTTGAAGTCATTGAGGAAGGCAAATCAAACCGTCATATTGCAGTAACTAGTAAGTATAATCAAGAATGAATATGATTTTTTAATTGTAGTAGAGTTCCAAATTTTGTTAATATTTTTGTTTTTTTTTTTAAGAGCCACATGTTCTTAACTTTTATTAGTCTTTGTATTTACTAATATGTCTATTTTAATTGTTGTTTTAGAGAAAATTATTATATAAAAATTGTAATAAGAATATGCTCAGGGTATTAGAATAAAATATCCAATTAAAAATGGATTTTCTTTATGTTTTAGATATGAATGAACATTCATCACGATCTCATTCTGTCTTCCTCATAAATGTTAAGCAAGAGAATTTAGAAAATCAAAAGAAGCTTTCTGGAAAACTTTATCTAGTGGACTTGGCCGGATCTGAAAAGGTATGAATATTTTCTATTTTGTATACTTCTAAATTTTGATTTTATGTATAACATTATTTTACTTTACAGGTATCAAAAACAGGCGCCGAGGGAACTGTCCTTGATGAAGCTAAAAATATTAATAAATCTTTATCGGCTCTTGGAAATGTAATTTCTGCTTTGGCAGATGGGAATAAATCTCACATTCCTTACAGAGATTCTAAGCTGACTCGTATCTTACAAGAATCATTAGGTGGCAATGCGAGAACTACTATTGTAATTTGCTGTTCACCTGCATCGTTCAATGAAAGCGAGACAAAGAGCACACTTGATTTTGGCAAGAGGTGAGCTTTTAATTCTCATTACAAAACTGTGTTGTTTATTATATGTGTTTCACTTTACAATGAAATTTCTTTAGCATCAAAGAATAAAATGAAAAAAATTGCATCTCCATTAAAGGCTCGGACATACAGACATTATTTTTACAGTCAAAGCAAACGTTGCTTGAAGTCACTTGCTGTTGGATCATATGACAGCAATTGTCGACAAACACAGACTCATTTTGATATGCAGTTGCAAAGGACAATGATTATGGTTCATTTGCAATAATAATAATAATAATTTCAATTGTATGCTTATAGTCCAAGTGAGTTTGCTTGAAAAATTAATGCATATATTTATGCAAGAGATTTTTTGTGATGTTTATTTTGGTTGCAAAAACTTTTATCGGTACAAGCCCTAATTTTAGAAAAACGTCTTCATCATCATTAATTCTTCTTTCTATTAAATAATTGTTTCAATGTCACACACAGATATGCAGCTCTATGTACACACATTCAACCTGTGCTTGCTTATTTAATGCAGTCTGTATGTCTTATAAATAAATTGATAATAATTGTTGAATATTTCGTCATTATTATGTAGATACCTTACACACAATTACATAATTTGATATTGATATACATATTAATCATATTGACAAAGTGATAAAATGAAAAAAGTGATAAAATAAAATGAAAAAAATAATGTTTTAGACTACCTCCCCTACACACAAAAGTGGGTATGAATTTTTTTTTCTCATCTATTCCACGGTGTGGGGTATCATTGGACCTCTTATTCAAGAATATTGCGGGTGTGTTAAAACCATTTTTATATATTGGGATTAGTTTGTACAATATTAAGCTTTGAAGTGCGCATTTTTGTTAGAGTAAAGTGACCCCTTCCTGATAGCTAAGTGGTTACTCGTAGATATGTGAAAAAAATCAAAGGAGTAGTACATATAATAAAGTAAAGGAAAATAATCACAAATTACAATTGAAAATTGTATAGATAACATTGTTTGTGTAAAATAGTTACTAAATATAACTTTATGAAGAATATAAAGGTATAGAAGTATAAAATCATGAACTCAACAGGTTCATTACTATGAACCTGTTAATTAATTGATATTTCAAACAAAAATCTCTCTTCTAAGTCGCATATTACGATATGCAAATATGGAACCCTACACTGCTTTTGGCTCCATATGCATTTGGCCAGTTTTTTTATCATGTCTCCCTACCCAATTCTTTGAAAACTATAGGAATCTATTTTAATAACATAAAAATTAATAAAAATTGCTTAAGTGGATGAACATTTTACAGGGCAAAGACCGTAAAGAATGTTGTATGTGTCAATGAAGAGCTCACTGCTGAAGAATGGAAACGGCGGTATGAGAGAGAAAAGGAGAAGGTGGCTCGCTTGAAAGGAAAGGTTAGCTAATTTAATTTTTTATAGTTCTGAAGATAAGGAAATGAGACCCTATAGTATATCTGAGATGACTAAATCAATCCTATACGTATAGACAAGTGTTATTTTACAGCATTATTGAATAATATTTAATGAAAATCTCAGTTTTGTGGTTCAATAGAATAAGTGAGCCTAATGCATCTACATTTATTATTATTTAGTTAACTCTAATAATGTATAACATAGGTTGAGAAGCTAGAGGCTGAGTTGAACCGTTGGCGTTCTGGAGAAACTGTGCGGCCAGAAGACCAAGTTAATCTGCAAGAAATCGAGGCTGTTACACCAGTAACATCGTTCATTGAGGAGAAACCTCCTGTAGCGGTTTGTATCCATATTCTATTTTATGTCCAAGTCCATTTCTATACTATTTTCAGAATGGCCTTTTTGACATTATGTTAAAAAAATTTTAAAGCCCGTACCAGTAGCTGTTACAAGTGGGGTGGAGGATGCTGCGATGCAAGCCAAATTGGAAGGTCTCTATCAGCAGTTGGATGATAAAGATGAAGAAATCAATCAACAGTCACAACTTGTTGAGAAACTTAAGGATCAAATGATGGAACAAGAAGAACTTATTGCTTGCACACGGTCAGTTGCGTTTTACATAACTTAATTTGTGTTTGTGAACAGTAAACTGAACATTTTTCTATATATAAAATGTACGATTTCCAATCACAGTTTAATTTGATAATGTTATTTAGTGTAATTTTAAGAAAACCAGAACACAGTTATTTTATATAATGACTTTGGTGAATTCTTAATTTAAGTAGTATTAGAAATAATTTTAATTACGTGGGTGAATGAAACAATTTTATGTAAAATATCTGTAGACGTGATTATGAAGCACTTCAAGGCGATATGAACCGCATTCAACAAGAAAATGAAGCTGCTAAGGAAGAGGTCAAAGAAGTATTGCAAGCATTGGAGGAGCTTGCTGTTAATTATGACCAGAAATCGCAAGAGGTGGACAGCAAGAGTCGTGAGTGTGATCAACTCGCAGAAGATCTACAGACTAAACAGGTATGCTAAGTCTGCATGAGTGTGCCAGTGCAGTGTGAAAGTAATTTAATATATGTCCTTTGAAATGTACTGTTTTTTGAAGAATATATATTTTATGGTGCCATGATTAGATTTTTGTATTAAGATTATTACAATTTCATTTTTTATAGATAAAAAAGGTACATATCTCAACATGTTGACATTTTGATCCTATTTTAGGTCATTTTAAGGGATTTCTAACAAATGTTATATAGTTTTATTATTGTACTAGAGTGCATTGACCACTGCCACTTCCGAGCTGCAACAATTACGGGATATGTCTGCACATCAACGCAAAAGAATTGCTGAACTCCTTTCCAATTTACTGCGTGATTTGGCTGAAATTGGATCAGCAGTTGGTGGTACTGAACCTGATCTCAAATTCAATGTAGACACTGTTGGAAAACTGGAAGAAGAATTCACTGTTGCTCGACTGCACATCAGTAAGATGAAGAGCGAGATCAAGAATGTTGTCCAGCGCTGCCATTCACTCGAAACTGCCAATGTCGATGCTAACCAAAAGATAGAATATAATTTTGTGTAAGCAAAAATAAATTTTTCACTTGTAACTGGAATGTTATCACTAATATATTAAGTAATTTTTAGAAAATGAACATGTATGTGAAAATCAATCATTCATGTCATAGTTACCATAACAACTTTGCAGTGATACACAACAATGGATATAATTCATGCATGTTTAACCATGAATTCGATTTTTTTTTTCTAATTTTACATACATTTAAAATACAGATAGAAGAATATGAGCGGTCACTGGGTGAGTGCCGACTGCTGATATCACAGCACGAGGCGCGCTGCGCATCGCTCGCCGAGTCCATGCGCGAGGCAGAGAACAAAAAGCGGCAACTTGAAGAAGCTGCTGACGCTCTGCGTGAAGAATGCGCGCGGCTACAGGTAATGAATTATACAATATTTAATTATTTGAGATCCTGTCCGTGTATCAAGTCGATGCAATGCTAAGACATATTATTTGGAGGCTATTGCAATTAATTTGTTGACAAAGGTTTTTAAGGAACTACTTTGTAAAATTGCATTTAAATTCAAAATGTAATGTCGACATAAATAAGTATATGAAAAGTTATTATAAAAGGTCTGCTCTTATATTTAAATGCATTTTAATAATATGTATGGTTGTGTATGTTTATATTACTTATAATAATTTGTAACTGTTAATATATAGGCTGCAGAACGTGTACACGCCGCGGCGGCAGAAGAACGAGCAGGTTCGCAAATCCGTGGTGCACTTGAAGCTCAGCTAGAGCAGCTGCGCGCTACGCACACTACGCAACTGAGTGCACTCCGCGACGAACTCGCTGCTGTCCAGCGCCAGCATCAGGAGCTCAAGGAGTCAGTAAACAATTTGATATTTATAAATGTTTTTGTCAAATTGTTACTTTTTAAAATAGTTACCTTTCTAAAGAAATTTAAGAAAAAAATAGTACACTCAGTCTTATGACAAATATACATTACTTAATATTTTATTTTAAAACATACTTCACTGAAATGTAATTACATTTTATATTCATGTTGATATAAATCAGATAAATCTATGTATGCTTATCACTATAAAATGTAATTTAACTCTATCAAATAAATTACCCATTAGTTATTATCAAATATCTCTTGTGTTGACGTACAATAATACTTTTTTATTATTTCAGTACATACCAAGAGCTGACTTTGGCGAGACAACAGCTGCAGGATGATTACGACAAACTGAAGCGCGAGGAGGCTGACAAGTCGGCTAAACTGAAAGAATTAATGTTAGTGTCCCAGCCGGCGCGACGGCCGCTCGATAAGGCCGAGAAGGAGGTTGCCAACCGGCAGACGGCATTGAAAGACGAGCTCGATGTCGATTGGCACGCGAGTCCGCCCGATAACAAAACTGCTTATTTCGGATACGAACGTCTCGGCGAGAAAGACATGGCTAATGAGAAAGCGCTCTCGGCGATATCCAAGCCCACTCCGAGCGCGCGCTCGTCCTGCACCCTCCACCCCCTGCAGCTCCACCTGCTCATATCCGTTACCATGATCCTCCTAACGCACCGCTATCCACAGATTGTTGTTTTGGTTTGAGCTTCTGTTCCTGCTTAATTTCTTTCTGTGATATATATCGCTCGGCTCCCATTGAGCACTTTCGACAATATGTTGTTTAGTGCCTTGTCTCCCATATGTTGATTGTCACAATTTTTCCATAGACACCGAGTAGAGCCATTGGAGTCTAGTATATTATATGATCATATTTTGCATTTTTATTGTTGTGTGATATTAATTGTAGTACATTTTCAGAATATTTATTCTGGAAATTAGTAGCTTTGTTGTTGTTGTGGTTGTCAAGTAGTATTCTCAAGTGATTTTTAGAGACTTAGATTTCATAAAGTGAGTCATATAGGTTAGGTTAGGTTAACTTTTTATATTCATTTCTTTTTATTTTTGTATATTTACTATTTTTGTACTATGTAATTAATATTTTTATTGCAGTGCGTTTTTATTTAACTTTGGATTATAAACTCACTGCCTACTCGCTGTTTAGCTGTTCAAATATAAAATTTTGCAAAATGTAAATATAAAAGGTCAAGTTATATGTACAAAACACCATAACTATATATTTTGTTATGAATTTTAAATAGTATATTCATATATAACAGGTTTGAAAATATAGGTATAACTTGGTAGTAAGCTAATGTTAACAATATGTTATTTATTAATGAAATTGTACCTAACATTAGGAAAGTAACAAAAATATCTTGTTCCTTTAATAAGAAGAGCAATATTTGTATAAATAAAAAAATTGTGGAAATATATTTAAAACAATATTTATTAGGGTATATTTCTTCAAAGAATTGGAACCATTTATGACAGATTTTTTCATTTCTGCACGTTTATGCCAACCGAGAACTAGGCTATACTGTAATTGTCTCACTGAATATTACTAATGTCATGAATTGTCATGAACTTTTCTGTGTTATAGAATGTGAATTATAAAATATTATTTAAAGGAACTATTTGGAATGTTTTTCAGATATTGATCTCGAGAGATAATAATGATCTCATTTAGCATTTGAGTGATGTAGTAAATAGGTCTTACGGAATCATTTTTATGTTGTGTATATCGTATAATATGAATATAGCCAAATCATGAAATTACCAAAGTAATGGAATGTATGCTGATATTTGATTTCATTTTAGATAGATTTATTTCATTTACCATAATATGGTGCTATTGTGCGAAACACAATGAGCTTCTTATATAAATGAAGTATTATACTTAATGTATAATATTGATGAAAACCTATCTGTTTTCTGAAATTTTTGTCTGTGGTGAAGAATTTCTGACGTTTATTATTATTATTTTTTAATTTGTCAGATCTGTTTTTGGTGCAATGCATGTATATCCAGTCCCATCCACTTTGCATCTGTTCACAGCTATTCTTTTATGTGCAGTGTTATATTTTGCTGCATTTCCTTACATTTCCTGTAGTCAATGCACTCGCAGAGCCGAAGAGTGTCCGTTGTCTATGAAGTATAGTTTTTAAATTATCTTATACTGTACAACCATTTCATCTGGTATTACATGTTAGAGCAAACATAAAATCACCAAAAAATTTTATATATATATTTTTTGTTACAGATATGTACTCTAGACATTTAAGGTTTAAAATGTTGTCCATTTTTTTTTATGTTTTATGTTCAATATTCATGAATATTTAAATATTCCTATGAAACATACTCCATACGAAATGCAAAATGTTGTATGGTTATTAATTAAAATATTGACTCATTTAAAGAGCAAAGAATAGATATGTTTATATGCAAATATTTTCTTTTCAATATGTATTACAATAACTTTCAATCCGGATGGAATGGTTGAAGAGAATCGATAGCGGTCGTACGCGCGGTGCGGTGCTTCCAACCGCCGGCGCCGATAGTGGCAAAAACCTTGCGTAGTCGTAGCGTTAATTGATATTATGCGACGCCTTGTGCTTTTTATGAATATTTTTGTTACTATCATTATCCGCACGTATCCATTCATATTCACGGTGCCGGGGTCGGGCGCTCGGGGTGTCAGCCGGAGTACCGGAGCTGCGATGGATATGGATGGGTGCGTGCGTGCGACATGCCCTCACGCGACCGCGTTCGCTTCTCGTGCAGGTAATTCACAGGTGCTTATATATAAATGACATGGATACTCGCCATTTAGGTTCAATATCAATTCTCTTAGTATATCATGAGTTTTTCGATTTTACAGAATTTTAATTTTATAACTATATTGCAGCCAAAGCGTGGAGCGTCGCGAACAGGCGCGCGCCGATCTCAAGGGTCTGGAGGACACTGTCGCTAAAGAGTTGCAGACTTTGCACAACCTGCGTAAACTCTTCGTCCAAGACCTACAGGTATATTTTTGCATTTAAATTATAAAATTTGCTCACCTTAACTAGATATATTATCACTTGTGTTGTCAAAAAAATATATATATAAAAATGCAATTACATGTTATGTATCTTAAAAAGAAAAAAAAAATATTTCTAAACTTGTCCATTTAAAAAGTAACTATAAAGAATTGTAAATAGTTTAGCATAATGAACAGTCAAAAAAAGCTTGTTTAATTTTATTATCCCAACATATGAAACTGTACTTAGCGAGCGATATTTTGTTTCCTATTAAATAGGCTAGAATAAAGAAGTCTACGAATGCCGAGGACGGTGCCGAAGAAGAAGGAGGCTCATTAGCCCAGAAGCAGAAGATCTCGTTCTTGGAGAACAACCTAGAGCAACTGACGAAAGTTCATAAACAGCTAGTACGCGATAATGCTGACTTGCGTTGTGAATTGCCTAAACTGGAAAAACGCTTGCGTGCCACTATGGAGCGGGTTAAAGCACTTGAGACTGCATTAAAGGTATGGGATCTATCTAAATAAGTCAAACATACTTTACGACACTTATGAAACATGTACTGTGTAATCAATTAATGAAGCTATTTTTAAAAGGTAGGTCGACAGCAAGTTTTCTTTTTTATAGTATTTTCGAGGGGCAAATAAGTTTGTGAGCCACCAGAAAGTAGGTGTTCATTACTAACCAGAGGAGTAACTTGTGTGTTGCTGACATTTTGGTTAGGAATAAAATATCTAATGGAGGGGGGAGTGGGGTGATGGAGACGGGATTGAGAGATGTTTAATGTTTGTTTAAGGTTTTTAAATATAAGTAGTTATGGCATTGCAAAATAAATATGAGATCCATAAAATATACAAAAAACAATTAATTCATCAATCTTTTAATATAAAATTATGTAATATTTTACATAGTTGTAAGAAATTCATTATATTAATCTTTGATTATAATAGGAGGCTAAAGAAGGCGCTATGCGTGACCGCAAGAGGTATCAGTTCGAGGTGGACAGAATCAAGGAAGCCGTGCGCGCCAAGAATCTTGCTAGGAGAGGGCCCCAGGCGCAAATTGGTGAGAAATTTCATATTTCGTCCCCTTTATGAATTAAAATTACTGTTATACACCTACTTGTACTACAAAAAATTTAATTCACAACATATTTGCTTATTAAATTTCAGGGGTAATAGAAAGTTTGACGCTTGATAGATTTAAGGCATTGATTTGTTTGTTTAAAACAATCTTATTACAGCGAAACCGATTCGAGCGGGCGGCGGGCACTTAGTGGGCGGCAGCGCGCCGGGCGTGGTGCGGCCAACGCCCCCGCAGGACATGAAACGTAAAACCATCATTGTCGGCGGGCGGGGTAAGATTTGTATTGCTGATGGTTTTTTGTGGCTTCCCCGTTCAACATCAATCTTTGAACTCTTATGACCACATAATTTTTAAAACATTCAAAGAGAACATGGAACAGCTGATACGAAAACAAGCGCAGTAAACAAGGGAGTGTAACATACTGATTTGTGATATGACATGGGAATACAATAGCGATTCAGGTAATCGCTATTGTACTTCCGTCACTCTGTCTCGCTCACACTTGGATAGATGACTCTCTCCGTTTCAGTCTCTTTAGCGTCAATACCTATCTCACTTACACTTCTTAGTATGACTCCTTCATCTCAAGCTACAATTTACGACTTTTTGGAAAACCTTGCGCCCATTAGAACAATTTTTAATCAAATATGAAAAAATTGTTAAAAACTGGGATTTTACTGAAAATAAATTTTTTGTCCACGATAGCCGCTAAAATGACTGAGTATTATACCATTTTAGAATCCTTACTAAATGCGCCAACTTTTGACATAATTTGCCAAACTCCCGTAGTACATTTTTTTTTCAAAACAGTCAGTTAAATCTAGGCAATTTATTTTAATTTTTTTTCTAAGAAATAAGTCATAATGTTAAGAAAGCTAGAGCAGCTGGTTTCAACATTTTAATTACAATTTAGAGAAACATTATTCAGGGTTACACAGCAAAAAGAAAAGTTGGAAAAAGTTATGATTTGTGGCAACAGGAGTGAATAGAGTGTTACGGGGGTGTGAAATTTTTGCATTTTTCTTATAATGCCTATAATTTTAAAATCATGCAATTTAGATTTTTTTTTTATATTTTTCTGACAACCAGCATGTTTTGCCTTTTCATCTGGTTCCGGGTTGACGTCGAGTTTTGGGACACCCTGTATAGATAAATCTTTTGCATAAAATATACTCAAACAACTATATGTGCCACTAGGAGCTCTTTATTATTTACCAAATAATGCATCACACTGATGGTCAGTTTAAAATTATTTGAAACCATTGTATGTGTATGATGCGAGAATAAAGCCAATTGTGCAATTGTTTGATAATATGATAGAAGTAACTATTAGAAAAATAAATCATAACTTTGAATTGTCTTATCAAATTTCATAGTTTGATAAAACAATTCAATATTTATATAGTTTTATATATTATATGTATGCCCCTCTTTCACTACTACCTTTTAAATTTTCTTTTAACAAAGTCACTTACGAGTTAGGTTCTAAAGTCAAAATTCAATTGAGAAGGAATTTTTTGAATTGAATTTAAAGAGAATTTAAAAAGTGGAAGAGGCTCTTAATGAGATGTAATAATGATACGTATTAATAATATCTTCAGACACACACGATGCCATCAGATTCCAAACTAAGCAATGACGCTTATGTTATGGCTATCAAGCAGTTGATAGAGTATATATATATATATATATATATATATATATATATATATATATATATATTCTATATGTATACATTTCTTTTTTTTGGGAATTTTAGTTTTATTTATTATCTATATAAGTTAGTTTTTAATATTGGAATTAGTGCTTTTTGGTGCTTTTCATTTTTTACATATTTCAACACTAACAAGGGCATATTTAATTATGAACAATACAATCTTTTCACAAAAATATGATTTTATAAGAAATATAATAATAAATTACATACATAATTAAATGGTAGTTAACTCCATTGATTTCGTTTTCTCACTCAAAAACAGCCAAGCAAATGAAGAGTGTCTGCTACTAAAATAAATGTCACACAGTACATGAAATTGTTCACTGTGCTTAATATATATTGATGTATAAACTTTATTTTATTTCTATGAATATATATGATATAGAATAAATAGAGCTAGAATAAATGTAGTATAAAACACTTGCATCAAGAATGACATCTATTTGGTATTTTTGAAATTAATAAGCTTTATAGTTTTGTATTAGTTATACTTTATATAGTTAGTGAAATATCAGCAACCATGCTTAACAATTTGTTTTATGATTACAGATGAAAGTTGAAGAGATTGCTGCTCTACAATAGATAATTTCAGAAAACTTCATAGATGTATTGAGAACTTCAGCATAATAAAGAGTGAAAAAATGTATAACCATTATATAATTACTTCATGTTTATTGTAAAAGCCTAACCGTAAGCCACAAAAAAAAAGTAAAACACTGAAATGTAGAACTTTAGGCATAAAGTTTCAAACTAATATTAATGATGATAAAATGCACATGAGTATAGATAGGATTAAAATGGCTTTTCGCAACTTAACCAATGGCAGTTTCTCGTGTACGGTTCACACGTGCTAAAAGTATTATATTGTAAGCGGTTCCAAAGCTTTGACGGACGTTTCTAGACGTTGCTATTTTATAAAATGAAAAAAAAAAAACGATATTTTTATGAAGTGACAAAGTATTAAATTTTAATTTGAATTTCATGCCTAAACGCATCTCACAATTAAGTGATAGCTTTCTATGGAACTGTGAGTGGGCGATACCCGGCGGCGGGGTCCGCATAGTATACAGTACAAAGCGATCTAGCGAGTTTGTTACCATGAGATGAGGCCCCGGGCGCTCGCTCATATCGGCACGCCGTCGTTTGCAACAGACGTAGCAGCTGTGCATTGTCAACATCGAGTTGCGAATCGTTGCAGACCCGCGTCTGCTGCCGCACCAATTAATATCCTCGCTAAGAGCTACAACAATAGATCGCTCCGGAGTCGAGTCGAGGTGCCGTGTAGTAGCAAACGCGTATCGGTGTGCGCCCTTCGATGTGTAGTTGTAGTTAAGCTTCTTTGATATATATTTTTATATATTGTGATATAAATGTTGTTACGCGAAGGCGAGAACGTTTAGTTAATTAAAGCGGAATTCGATCGCTCCCTTCGGGCGGTAAGCGTGCGAAGCGGCGTGGGAGTTGGCGCGCTGCCCGCGAAACGGTGCCTGGGCGACTTGCTGCTCTTAGCAAGTTCAAAGCTTGCAGGCATAGAATATATGGCTGGAAAATAAAAAAAATAGTGGGTGATTTTTATATTCGATCACTGAATATGAAAATCTATTTCAACTAAGAGAAATTTTGTAATGTGCAATGGTAAAAGTTACAGATTCATAATAAAAGGTAGAGTATAGGTTTTTAGATTTCCTATAGTAAAACTTGTTTTTTGCTTTTTTTCTACTCGTGTACGATTTCATGACCCGAATGCAGCCGGTCGCACGCCTCACCCCCGCCGCTGACCCGCGCCGCGGTACTATGATGTTCATTATATGTGTAGCATCTCACTTCTCGAAACTCTGTTCATTGATTGCATCACTCATCTTTCGTATTGTTTTAACTTTAATCTTTAGGTTTAGTTTCCCTTCGATTAGGTGCAAGTAAAGACTATCAGATACATGACTCTCATTTTTGATAGCTTAGAGTAACTCCAGGTAAAGGACAGTGATCGAAATTAGTCTAAATGTCACAGCGAATCTTTAGCTTCGTGTTAGATCTGTAACTTATGTTAGTACTTATGAAATGGATGCGCCGCGTGCACCCGCGTCCCAATAAGGAGTTGTGGAACTATATGCACACCATTAATCCCGAAAACCAAAGATAAACAATCGCATGCATGCATTTTCATGAATATAAATGAATTATTGTTTTGAATTGTACTAAGGATTTTTTTTCTACAAGGTTGAGAAACATGTCACTGGACGGTTCCAAAGCTCCTTGTTATGTTGCAATACATTTATATTAATTTAATAGATGTAAAGATCATAGTAAATTATTACGCACTTAAGTTAGATACTCAGTTTATTATATTTATTTTTAGTATTCGTAAAAGCCAAAATTCTCTTGTTTCACTTATGAAGTGTTATTGCGCTTTTTTTTTACATACCTTTATTTAAAAAAAAAATGTAATCATGATCAAATTATATTTCATTTCATTTCGAAGAATTTTTGTATACAAAGTGCATTCCACTCGGAAGGCAGATGTATCTTTATTGTTCTTTGCGTTTAGGTGGTTTTGTTATAGCGAACGGTATGTAGATTAGGGGCCATCGTCGACCCCGACCGGCGGGCTTGCCTTGCACCAAGTGATTTAGTTTGTATCGACTTCTTTTTTGTATGATGTATTTAATATATCGAAAATTCTCCATACGAGCGTTTTCCTGATTTTATTTATTATTAAAAAAAAAATAAATAAATTTATGAATTTAATTTGCTAAGCAGTATTTTTATTTCACACAAACTCTCTTACGAACATGAACATGCCTATATGAAATTGTAGATGATATTGTAGTGTGTATTTTAGGAATCCTTGTTCATATTTATCTCAAACCTTCAGTCGTATAGGTTAACTCGTTGAACTGTCTTGTCATCTTGTTCAATACACCGATCATTTTAGAATTTACAAGAGAGGTAAATAAATTCGCGAAAAAGGGTGTAAATGTGAACGGGGGAAATTACTACTATGTTTGGCTTACAGCGGAGTTCATCGGTCGTACAAACTGCGCGTACCGACTTGTGCACTCAGATATTTGTGAATTACTGCTTGAACATCGCGGTGATCTGCACACAACGCAGTCATGGATAGAATTGGGCATTGCGCCTTAAGTTCCTCATTAAACAAGGAAAATCACCGCAATCATTATGCAAGAGATGATATATGTATATTTTTATCACGCGAAGATGCGTGATTTACCATAAGGGCGCATTTATTCATACATTATGCTCACATAGTCCATAACGCGAATTCGCGTGATTTACGTTTCCAAGATAGTAAGTTTTAATTGGTGAAAAACATTCAAAATGTATTTTGTTATAAACCTTTGTTACAAGATTCAAAATCAACATAGTAATAACTTTTTATAATTATGCAATTATACAATGCAATAATAAAAATAATTATTGCAATATGCAAAATAATTTTCAGGAAAATCTATCAACGAACTAGAATCGGTCGCGTCGTAGATGTTGCTCTGGATGGTGGTTGAGGCCCAGTCGGTGTCGTCCCTTGGGTCTGGGTAGGCCAGGGCTGTTCTTGGAAAGAAAGCGCAGATGATACATGGACTGGAGGCAGCGAGACGTCGTTCAGCCTCTACTTCTCCTCTTTCAGATTCTGAACTTTAATAACCTTCGTCGGCTATGTAGTCTTACATCATTTACATCACTCACTACATAAACATCTTTGATTGAATCCTGCAATAATTCTTCCACTATCGCACTTTTTAGTCGCTTTCTTGCCGAAACTCGCGACGTAGTGGGTTTTGCTGATCGTTTTGTCGGTCTTGGATTGTTAGTCATTATAATAAATTTTTGTCAAAAAAATAAAATCAAAAAAAAGCAAGAAACAACAAATAATATAATTAATGAGAACACAAACAGCGCGCCGCTGCGTGGATCAAATTAACGACCGCGAATGAAAGAATTGCAGGATGGCTCCTCACAGGCCACTAATAAGCAATTCTCTTCTCTAGTAGCCAAAACAAACACCAGAAGCCAATACGCTACGGCCGCTATTTTATAGCTCGAACATAATTGTAAGGCACCATCACGCGACGTTGCGTGACCGGCCATCGCGTAATAGGTCGCTTTGCGTAATATGGCAATTAACGTGTTAAACAAGAAAAATAGGTAATTGAAGACCACCTCTCCAGAAATCGTCGAAAAATTAGAAAAAACAAATATTAGAGGACCCACGTTTGAGAAAGTAAGAACTGGTAGAAGTAAGTATCATCTTCAACTATTTTACACATAGGTACATTTTAATATGATAAAAGTCAGCACAAGATTGATGACAATGCTCACGCCACTTCTAAAGAAGCAATGAATTGACGCAGCAACTTTTTGACGTTGTGAGGTAAAAATCCAGCTGTAAAATTTTGGCACGAATCGTTATTGGAGATGAAAAATGTGTTCGTTATTATGACCTTGAGTCGAAGCATGAGCCATGCAATGACACACAGGTACATCTTCCACTAAGAAATTTAAGGTGTCACATCTGTGGGAAAATTATGGGCCTTTAGGTATTTTTTGCGATGTAGAAGGAATACTTTAGATTACAAAGGTATTAATATAACCAAAGAGTTACCACGTTATACTTACATTACCTTAATTGAGAAGTTAAGAATAGTCATTAAATCTAAAAGAAGAGGAAAATCAGCGAAAGGTGTGTTGCTTCTACACGACGATGCATTGGTAGACACCATAGACACTAGTTATGTTACACAGGCCTCTATACACAATTGTCGTTTTAAATTAAAAGATCACCCACTCTACAACTCAGATTTGGCCCCTAGTGCTTATGTACTTCTTATTTTGAAATGTAAAGAAAGAGCTAACGAGGAAAAAAAAAGTGACGAAGAATTGAAAGCAGCAGTCTCGGGCGTATTTTGACTCAAAAGATAAATCTTTTTTTTTACGAGGGTATGCATAAATTAATTTACCGGTCTAGAAAGTGCATTGCGAAAAAAAGGCGATAGTGGGAATAAAGGCGATATGGAGAATAATAATATTTTTATCTTGCTTTTTAACACCCAAGTCCTTCATTCCGCGAATATATTGACTTCTCCATATACCAACTTGGACTATACACGCACAAATTTACGCAATTTCAACCGAAAAGCTATCATTGTCGTTCAACTTGCACGTTAAATTATATTACATTCTATTTTCATTCATCTATTATTTCGCTTTCTGAAAGGGTCCCAAACTTTGTCTTCAAGGGCACCTGCTATGTATGCCTCAGCACCCTGTCTCTATCCCTAAGGGCCCCGTTTTGTGCATGCCCATGGACTAGCAGTCTGAGTGTACCCTAAGATCTCTGTCTCATGGTATAAGTTTTGTTTGTGTGTGTAACGTTGTGAGACTTACAAATGCTACAGTTTCAAGATCTTCAATGTGCTGCATAAAACGACAAATGCGTTTAATCAGATTTTACCTTAGGCGATTATTAAGTCGAGTAAACATCACTTAATGCTGCACAGAAGTACTCCTTAGTAAACCGATATAGATCTCAAATTAACTTGAAAATTGCTAACAAGAAACCTATCACTTTTTCTATGAGGTATTATATGATGCTGAACAGCATGATGTAGTTTATAAAGAGTTGTAAACGTACTGCATAACTAATGCGTTTAAATCAGATTTTACTTTGAGGCGATTATTGGGTCGAATAAGCATCACTAAAAATGATGCACTCAAAAAGACTATTACTGCGGTTAAGGTCTCGAACTTGTTTAAGACGTTGTAAATGGCCACCTATTATTCGTTCCAGTACCTAAGCATTATATGACGTTATATATAATGATGTTGTTTCCACTTTTCTTTTAATTGTACCGTATAAAACGGTTAATAGGTTAATATCATATTTTACTTGGAAGCGATATTTAGTTTGGTCGAATAAGCACTACTGAATGGCGTACACAACAAAAATTCTTAGTAATGCGATTTAGGTCTGAAATTCTCTTCGAAATAGCTAACAAGCAGCCTGTGATTTTTCCTATGAGGTATTATATGACGTAGGACGTCATGATATAGTTTCTAACTTGCCGAAAATGTACTACGTAATACGACTAACGCGTTTAAATCAGTTTTTACTTGGAGGCGATTATTCGGTCGAGTAGGTAAGCATCACTGAATCCTGCACACAAGAACAAGCTTTAATACACTCCGATCGAGATCCCAATCTCGCATAGAACATAATAACAGGTAGCGTATCACTTCTTTTATTAGATACGTTATAACGTTGAACGTTATGATGTAGTTTCTGACTTTATCTAAATGCACTGCGTTATATGACTAATACTTATAATATTGATTTCATTTTGAGACGATTGTTCGGTCTAGTAGGCATTAGTAAATGCTACACACAAGAAAAGACGTCAATACTGCAACTGAGGTGACGAACTCGCTTAAGACGTTTTAACTGGTAATATGTCACTCTTTCTAATAAGATTCATGATATTGAACATGATTATGCAGTGTCTACCTCGCCTTAACTGTACAACTTAACTGTACTTCAAGTGCAATTAAAGACTTTGAAATAGATTTGACTTGGAGCGGTTATTAGGTCCAGTAAACACCACTGAATGCTGCATACAATGAATAACCTTAGTAATGCAATTTAAGTCATAAATTGTTTAAATTGCTAAAAAGAAACCTATCAATTCTTCAATGAGGTATTTGTATGACTTTAAACATCATGATGTAGTTTTTAACTTGAGCTAAATTTAAGATATATAGATGTATAAAACTATATATCTTAAATCATATTCTACTTTGAGACCATTATTCGGTCTAGTGAGAATCACTTAACAATCACACACAAGAAAGTCCTTAGTAAAGAGATTTTCGTCCCAATTTTTTTTGGAAAGCTGACAAGAAACTTATTCTTTGAAGAATAATATGACGTTGAACATTATGATGTAGTTTCTTAATCACTTTAAATATACTGCATAAAACGACTAATGCGTTTAAATCAGATTATACTATAAAGTGATTATTAGGCCAGGTAAACATCAGCGGATGTTGTATAAAAGAAGACCTTAGTACTGCGATTGATGACTCAATCTCGCTTGGAACATGTTATCAGGCATCCACGATGTAGTTTTTAACTTACCCTTAAATTTACTATGATACTAATGCGCTTAAATAAGATTTTACTTTGAGGCTAGTTTTGATGAGACTATATATCCTTTTGAATAAGAAGTACTGAATGCCTCACACATAAATAGTCTTTATTCATGTCATTTAGGTCTCAGTTTTCCTTGAAAACGGTTTAAAAGCAGTGTATTATTTCTTTGAGATATTATACGACGTTGAACATCACGATGTAATTTCTACTTTGTCCTAAATGTACTGCATAATAACACTAATGCTTTTAAATCAGATTTTATTTAAGACGATTATTAGATCAAGTATATAATAATTAATAAATTGGTGTCATAAAGAGACAGTAGTAATGTATAGTCATCAACTTTTTGCTTCCCTTCAAGCCGTGGGTCCCGAGAGGAAGCAAAAAGGTTTTTTTTCCATTTTTACATGGGGATGTTTAATTAGCATAAAAATTGTCCTTTATTATCCCCAACGGGCTTTAGGTTATTTTATCCCAAATGAATATTCCACAGGTTAGCTGTGAAAGCATAACGAACAAGTTCGCTTCGGATTCATAACAATAGTATTTTTGCATTTAGTTTATATCAAATTATGGCACCTGCAAAACTCAAAAGCATTAAAATTAGAAGCAAATTTTTCAGCAAGTGTATTTCTCTAGTATTCCAGAAATCGTTAATACTGTAATGCATACACAAACGGACAATACTCAAGCTGGCAAGTAGGTACTGTGAGAGCAACAGTAGTTCTAAACTTGTCTGACTTATGGTTTTTGAAATGAAACGACATTGATAAAAGTGCGTTTTATATAAATTAATTGAATAACAAAGTATTGCACTGTTAACTGTCATTTTATAATAATTATTATTATTAACTATAAACAATAATTTTTTCGTTTTATCCATAATAAATCTGTCTTATAAAAGTGCATTCTTTACATTATGAATAATAAGAAAGTGATGCTGTGCCTTCACTAAAACATTAATAATATACGTACATATATTATATTGGCATGAAACTTTCTTTAAATTTCAGATATTGAATCAAGACATGCTCGTGTTTAATTAATTACAAGTACTTTTTATCTCTTTATATCTAAATTAAATGAAAATAAGTTTATATGTTCATAAAAATATAGTCCACGAATGTAAAAAAAACTGCAAAATTTTCTTAACATTTCACTTTACAGCTTGATAATTCGATAAGTATTTTTTCTACTGTTAAAAAATGATTTTACATCATTCTACTTTACAAGGAAAAAATATTGTATATAGAATTACATTGAAAGTTTCTTGGTTAAGTTAGCAACAATGTAAACGTAATGTGACGGATCACAAATTTTCTGAACCCAAAATTTTATACATATACAGTATGAACCTACTTTATAATTTTTAAATTATACTATTTCCTAATTTTTTTTTTCACTAAATGTGATACAGAAAATTTATTTCATTATCAAGTAAGATTTCATTATCTATTTTCGCAATCACAATTTTTTTCAATGTTTCTTTTTCTGTTTTAAAACTACTTTTTACTTAATTCGAGCATGCAAAAAGGGTTCACAAAAACGTTCTACTTTTTTTGTAAATTAAAATAATTAACAGACTGAACAACGGAATATTTATTTTAGAATAACTCAAATATCGTTGCGGTTAAAATATGTACAAGTGATCAGAACAGACATTTTGAATTAGCCACATAAACATATTAGAGTTACATCCATATCATTGTATGGAACTGTGTAATACTATAGAAATCATTGGATATGTTTGTAAACTTTATTGTGATGCCTGTTCATTCTACAGTTTACAGTAAAATATTATCGAATTCACATTAAATTAAATTCAATACAATATTTTAATATATTCACAAATTGCTGTCTCATATAAAATATTATACAGTACAACGCACAAAACAGCTGCTCTGGATTGTCTGGGAATGATGTAATGTGCAGGTTTAATGTTCCTCGACCTTTCTTCTTTCCTGTGTGCCAATTTTACGCCACGGCGACGCTTTCGTGACTAACTTCACAACGGCAAAGTTTCGTGTGTCGTACTGTACACAGTATATTTTCATTTATAATACATATACGTGTATATATATATATATATATATACACATATACACAGGTCTGTCTTACTGATAGTCGTATGATTAACTTAATTTTATCATTTAAAATAAACTTATTTTCTTCACTTACCAAGCCCATGTGTAGTTTGAGACATGACAAAATATACCTATTGTTTTAATACAGTTTTTAAAATAGCTATTTATCTGGTTAGTACTTTTTTAAATGCCAATGTTGTGAGAGAATCTGCACAGAACAGCAGCAATGCAACTTCAGGTTATGTAAAACATAAATCTTTAAGATTAATTTTTCAACAACCGTTTCCCATACGGTTATAATTTTTTCATCAATATAGATCTATAATAAGAATAGTTTCTGCACAGCCCATATATTATTATATTGATCAATACTATCAATCTGTATATATATTGCTTACTATTATGACTGAGACTTTCTTACATAAATCTATGTTTATGGATTATTATATTACTAGATGACTAGACCCCATAAACTCTGTCAAAATTGTCTGTATTGTTTCTTATTTAATATTCTGAAATTTTGTATGGGCATAATAGAGCATATCAAAGTACAAATGTGATAATTTTATTAGTACTTACGATGACAATATGTATTTCTTTCTAGTTTGATTTAAATATAAAAACCGATATAAATAATTTTGGAAACTTCTAGTTTTGAAAAAAGGCATAAATATTGTTCAGTTAAGCATTTAAATAGAAATATGTGAAAAACAATTCAAACAAGAATAATATTTAGTACTAAAAGTTTTTCTAGCTTAGTGTCTAGCTATTTTTGATTCGATAATCTTTAAAGCTTTCTTAATTTTGTTTGATTAAAATATAAATATTGTGTTTAGTATTGTACATATTTTAGATACTGTTGGTAATATGTATTAAACAACAATTCAAATAATAAAGTAGTTTAATACTATAGTTACATTTATGATAAATCTTTGGAATACCTATGATTAGATTAAACTATGTTTATAATAATATTCACTAAAATATATTGCATGTAAATAAGGATATTATGGATTTATTAAAATACACTTAGATGACAATATAAAATTATTATATTCCAAATGTACAATTGGAATTTGAACCTGTACTGGGTAAAGGTGTCATAATAAATTATTTACTTTAACAATACTTACAATAGTAATTAACCCACACCCTTATTGAAAGATTGTATTAATGACCAACAAATTATGTAATAATGTCATAAATTATAGTAAAACTTGGAATTGTACAATATCACAGAAAAATAATCATAAATTTTATGTTAATAAACTTTATTACGAAATACTTAAATAATAATAAAATAAGGACGATACTATGTTTTATTATTTCGATTTATCATTATCCTTTCCATTTTGACAGTTACATTCTTTAAATACCTAATTTCAGATTATTGTAAAATTATGTGAATTTATGTTAGAACAATAGTTCTTGAATGAAATTCTTCAATGTCATGAATCAAAGAAAATTAATAGACATTTGTAATACGCAATTAGATTACTAAGCCTTAATCTATGTTTTTCAAAAATATTGGTAGTGTAAAAAATATTTATTTAAAAACTTTTACGATCATTACAATATGAGAGCGATTTTTAATCAAAATAAAAATTCAGCCTGAAGAAAAATTGTCACTGAAAAAAATCTCTGCTAAACCAGGTACTTACTTACTGTACATAATCAATATTTTTCAAATATTAATTCTTCACATTTTATTATTTGTATACAGAACACTATTTTCATTTTTTATGAATTCCATAAATATATCTTTTAATTGTATTTTCAAACATGGGAGACAATTTTGAACAATGTCTTTGAATCAGCAATAGGCTGATTTGTTAGAAGATAAGGAAGCATCTTACATCACATAATCACATTACTTTTCATTGATCAGAAATCAGGATGTCATTTATCCTACATTATGGATATATCATAGAGCAGCATAAGTAGGAATAGATTCTTGTACACTAGTCTGTCTAGAACCAAGAGCTTGTCCTGTCATGCCGTTTTCAAAATTTGAGGATGAGGAACCAAAGAATGGCAAGAGCGTGACAAGGTTAGCGCGGCTCGTGCAATTTCTCAGTTCGGGCAGCACCAGCACTACGTGGCGCAGATACGATTGTAACTCTATTCGCCGTCTTTCTACCACACGGGCATCCTTCTTCCCTAGAGTTTTCTTTGGTGGAAATTTAAAACTTGCTATGTCATTATGACATTTCTTAAGCTGCATGTGTAGTTCATGAAATTTTGCATATCTATGATAGACATTCCATTCTTCTTGTCCTATTTTGATAAATATCTGATAAACATGATATGAATGGCTTTTCTTCCCAACTAGAAATGCAGCAGGTATATGAACTTTTACATTAGAAATAGAACATTCAGTTTCAATATCAGATGTATTTTCTACCTCTAATAGCCGTCTCTGCAACTGTTGGTTAAACTCCATCAGTTCCGCATGCATTTCGGCAACCTGAACTAGTTTCCTTTCATATTGATGAACCTCTTCATTTTCACTTTCTCCAGACCTTAATGCCGTATGGATTCCAACTGCTGACATATATTTTTTCAATTGCTCCTTTAATCTATCATTCTCTTTGCTTAAATCCAAGACCAACTTTTCTAATTTCTTTATTTTGTCTTTACCAGTTATCTCTATTTGGCTACATTTTAACTGTAGAGCCATATAGTCTTGATCCTTTTTGGCTAGCACACTCTGTATAGAATTGTCATCGTGACCACTCTCATCTTCGGTAAAGCATAGTTCAAGGCAAGAGGTACTTCCATCAATACTACCTGCTACTTCCTCGCTATCGCTCTCCGATATCTTAAGATTACTAATACTCACATCCGATACATCATCTTTGCAAGCATTATGTACATCTATACTATGTGATGATGAAAATATTTCTTTGGCACGTTCTGATAATCTTGAAAGAATTTGAGAAGGACTGTCAATACCTTTGACACTATCAGGAAAAAATTGCTTTATACTTTTGAAATCCGTACTTGTAGGCTCGCTAATTGATGAAGTTGCATTCTGTAATGCATTGTTGGGGTCAGGTGAATTGAGGCAAGTAGGTGGAGCACTTTTGCATGATGAATCGCTTGTGCCAGTTGTTGGTTGATATGACTTTCTCCTATCTTTCTCTGAAGCTTTGGTTTCTTCATTCTTATCAAATGTTATAATCTGCCTAAGCGGTTTACGTTTTAGATTGGTTGTTGTTTTAACTGGTACAGGCAACGGGATGACATGTTCAGACTTAGTCAAATTTGTCGGTTGCTGTGTATCATTTAATTCTGTTCTGTCAATGGATAATGCGAACAGTATGGCCGACATACCTGTAAAAATTATGCTAAAGATATCAGATCAGATTATGGTAGCAGACACTTTCCAAAAAGTTATATTACCTGCCGCCATATTAGGTAGTAAGTGTGAAGCTTCAGTTTCTCTTACTAATGATCCTTCTTCATAATACTCCATAACTAGCCCATGGCTAATCCAGCTGTGCAAATATCTAAAAAAAAAAGATAAGTTGTGAGCTTCATATATAAGAAAGAACAAAGAACAACAAATATATGAAAATACATACAAGTTATTTACATAACATTATATCAGAATATAACAGGTTATGCCTTCGATCAGTTCAATACAACAATATAAAAAGATATTAGAGACAATCTATTAGGTTCCTACATTTCAATTTAAATACATTCTTACTTTGTAAGCTTGTAAATACTATTCCATTATGAAATATGTTAATTGAATATGGTACCTGTCTAAAGAGCGCTCGTTCAGAGAGGCTCGCAAGAAAGCCCGAAAATAGCCAAGAGGTGAGTTTATATTATTAAGAATTTTAAACCTTTCTTTTTCATGCTTTGTCAAATGCAAGCAAGTGTAACTCCATAGAGAATTGCCTGGAAACATAAGACTGATATGATTACCCTGCTTTATTACAATCATATGATAATTCAACTTTTATAATTAATTCTTCTCATTATATCATTTTGACTCTTGCCAGTTCACATGTTCAATGAGATTTAAGGACTTTATTAATAATATATATATGACAATTCTCTTAGTTTTTTCATTCTAAAGAAACAAATGGCATTCTGAAACAAAGTTGCAAGATGAAATAACTAAATGATGCTTTAATGCGGAAGAACTGATCAATGTCTAATCACAGGTACAAAATCAAATTTATGTTGTTCTTTTATGTATTTCAAATGACTTAAGCCTATTTAATAAAGCCTGTCAACTCATGTCTCTTTATATCTCTTACAGGGGGTATTCGTAATTTGATTTAAGCCACATCTACAACTAAAAAGCTACTTATAATGGTGATTTAATTTTAGGTATTTTTTTCAAATCTAAAACTAGTCTACTTAAATTTAAAACTACGATTAAACATAGTTATCATTTTGTTAACTAAGGCAGTGCTTAGATATGTTAAAACTGTTATCGGTACTTGTTTTACTGTTATCATCAATTGTTTGAACTTTGGTTCTACTGTCATTGTCAATTGTGTGAACTTTGGTGCTATCATTCATTATATTTTGTGCAACGGCCTTTCCATTTTATCAGAAAATAATGGAAAGTCAACAATAAATATAATAATTAGAAGTCAATCATCATGTTAGCCAGTGCCCTAAATTTTATATAGCATGGTTTTTATTATCAAAATGTGATGATAATGAATTTACAGATACAGATTTTCCAAAAGGTCAGTTAAAGTGACTTACGTCATTACTAATCAAAGGCTAACTATAGTGACCTCTATATTCTACACGGGTTACCTGTACATGCACAAATATAGGATTTAAACATATTAAGATTCTACAGCACAAGTTTATTCCAAGCATGTATCTATCCTTGCATATCAGCATATCAATAATAATAATAATAATAATAAAGCCCTTTATTCTGGAATTAGAGATAACATGCACATTAATATCATAACTTATAAAATGTCTCTAATCTCAGTGTGCCTCTTGGCATACTCGTCTCCACATTGGACCAGCAGTCATTTTGATGTCCTTCCATCTTAAACAATGTCTTCCACGGCTACTTTTCCTCTCTTGGGTACCACTCTGAATCTGCTCTGTACCATTTTACTTGTTTATCGCACATCATATGTCTGGTCCACCTCCACTTTTGTTGGTCAATTCATAGTAGGATATTGGTTAATTTGATTTTCATCCTGATGTCAATATTTGTGATTTAGTCTCAACATTTTGACCATACTATGCTATGCTCTATTGCTCTTTGGCATTTGACAAGTTTGTCTCTTAGAGATTTGGTAAGTGCTCATGTTTCACACCCACACGTTAAGAATAAGAGGTTGTTGAAAGTTTCTCTTGTGTCATGCCCAGGTCTTGTAACTTCATGATTTTCTTAAGTGACCAGAATTTCTTTCAACCATTTGTGATTCTTCATTTATTTCCTTTGCTATTAGGTTTTTTCAGAGAAGTAAGCTGGCCTAGGTACATATAATCGTTTACAAACTCTAAATTCACTCTGTTCATGGTTATGTTTGCCTTCATTGAATTGGTCATTACTTTGGTCTTAGCAAGATTCATTTTCAGTCCAACTTTCTCACTTTCCTTGTTAAAGCTTTGTATCATTTGTTATAAAATTTCAGGGTTCTCTTCAAAAAGAACTAGGTCATCTGTAAATCTAAGATGGTTTAATTTGGATTTGTTTATATTCAGGCAAAAACACCCCAGTTCAAGTTGTGGAAGATGTTTTCTAGGACTCCTGAGAATAATCTTAGTTATAAGAGAACTCCTTGCATGATGCCTATTCTTATTGAAAAATCTTTTTCCAGTGTTTCGAGCTGTATAGATGTTTTTTGATTGATAATGTTAGTATATATAACAGGTATCCCTTGGTGTTCTGGAGTGTCCCATATACATGTAGTTGTGATGCAAACTGTCAAAGGCTTTGGCATATTTGGCATAATCTATGAAGGTGATATAAACATTCTTGTTGTATTCATTATATTTTTCTAGTATTTGTTTGATGGTATGGATGTGATCTATCATAGAAAAGCCTTTCCTGAATCTAGCTTGATCCACTGGTTGCTGTTTGTTTAACATGGAGCTCATCCTGTCCAATATGATTTTTGCAAGTACTTTATAGACATTTGACATAACGCTGATAGTTTTAAGTGCCTTTCTTATCCCTTTTCTCGCGTATTAAGATGATATCGAATTTTGCCCATTGTTTCGGGATGTTGCCAATTGTCAAAATGTTATTATATATGTTTGTAAGAATGGGAGTTGGCTTTGTCAGTTCCTTTCATCAGCTCATTAGTAATATTGTCTGGACTTGGTGATTTCCCCATTTTCTGGCTCTCTATCACTTTTTCAATCTCAATGCACAATTAGGAGCAAGACTAAACCACAACAAATATGTACTAGAGACGTTTGGTCATGGGAAAAAGAAGTTGCAATGGACAGAGATTGGTTGCATTTCTTAAGGGACATAACAGTATTTAATTCCATATTTAAGAGAAAACCCTACAATAAATGGACCGGGATGTCTATTGATGGAACATACAAGAAAAAGATACTCTTTCACTTGTGCATGAGAATTTTTCCTTCACCCTTTTTTCTTACGAGCGAAGATGTTGGCACATCCACCCTCCCTCCTCACGAATTACAGTGCCCGTTCCCCGCTTAATGCATTCCTGAACTTTGCAAATTAAAATTCATCTCGATGCACATGCATCACACAGTGCGGCTTGCTATATACAAATAATTTAAAATTTTGGTGGACAACTAGCGGTTGGAGCTCCAAGATTAATGGTGAGTCTTTCCTTTTCTTTATCCTAGACTTAACATTAATACTGTGGTCGCTTTTACATCAATTTGATACTAGAAACAATAGAACCAGCCACATATAGTAAATCAAAGAAATTATATTATTTTAACCACATTACATCGCAAACAAGAGGAATGCATAGGGAACAAAAAACTTACCAACATTGTCAATATTAAAGGTAAAATTTAACCCAGCATTTACTAAGCTTTGAATAGCAGAATTTGATAAATTAGTTCGTATTCCATGACTTAAGACTTTTTCCCATTTTTCACATAGTTGCACAATTCTGTAAATGTGAAAATTAATTAATTAATTTCATATGAGTTGAGAAAAATTTGAATCTTTGAAAATTGTTTTGAAACTTGGTAAAAACCAAAGGTACAAAGTCTAGGAAAACTAGAGGTTACTAAGGATCAGGTATAGTAGATACTATATCCAATTCTTAGTTACTCAATTACATAGATATGTACTAAATTCTGAATCCGATAGATTAAAACTATTAAGGTTGCTTGGTAATAAAGGGACAAGCAAGTGGAAAAAATATGCCCATTTGCAAATCACCATACTTAGATTCTCTTATGGGTGATAACTGAAATCACCCATAGTAGGTAAGTAAATAATTTCATTCGTTTCATAATATCAGATATTAATATTTAAGGACCTACCCACCTCAGCTCCTCTTCCACTCCACACTTTTTTAGCAGAAAAATACCATACACATATCACCTATTATGAAAAATTCTGAAACTTATGCATGCAAATTTTCATAAATTGAAATTATCTACCTTATGTCATCTTCAGTAGCCAGCTCAGATTTTCCACCAAAACGATTTTGGCAATTCTGAACACAAGAAAGAAGTTCTTGCAATATTTTGTTTCCATTTTCAATGCGTTTCTTTACATCATCTTTATTATCAATTGCACTGGCTATTGTGTGAAGAATTCGGCTATTCTAAAATAAAATTGTAGATTTAAAACACCACATTAAGTGAAAAAATGTAATTACTTATATTCCATTTTATCAAAGTTCATGTATAATGCATGTGTATATAAGATTCCGTATCATCTTAGAATAACCTTTTTACATCAACATAAGTATAGATTTTATTATATTAAATCTTAATATTGTATGGAGAAAATCATATACGAATCTTTTTCTTGTTTCAAATATACACAATAAGTTTTTATGAGCAATTTTAATAATTGAGTAGTTATTAGATTAATAAGTTACGAAAAGACGTTATTATAAACTCACAATAGCGAATTTTGGAGTCTCTGTGCTACATTTATAACTTTATTAGAATATTTAAAACGTTTTATTTTCTATTTTCTTAGTAATATAAGTTCTCTAACGTACGAAGGAATTTCTAATATAAAACAATCGCCATAATTTTAGTAAACCAACCATAATTCCTAATGCGGCAAAAACACTCCATACATAGCGGAATTAAAAAAAGAAAGTCGAGCAACTCTTAAATTGAAAATAAAAAAACTAATAATAATACGCCTACAACATTGAAAATGTCAATCATGCGTCAATTGTCGATTGTTATTGTATCATGATTTATCAACCGATTACCGCTAAAACACCAGACAAATAATATTTTTAGGCAGAAGAGTTACTAATCATAATTTTAGTTTATAAAACTTTATAACATTAAATTTTCTCATTTAAGATCGAACTCAAAACCATCAAAAATATAATACTATCATAACATTGACGCACGAGAAAACGAAAAACTTTGCAATATCTATTACATGTCACTTGCATTATTTTAATTCTACAAGTCACAATAGTTATAACTAAATTGAACCAAGTTTGAGAAATTAAAGTTAGATTTAAATTTTTTGCGTGTGTGGACTATTTTATCGTATATCGTATTTCTATAAGTATTAAATTAGTTGATAAATCACTAACATATTCAGAATAGGAGAAACAAATGGAAACTGAAAACAACTAACTATTATAAATAAATAAAACTATTACATATAACATCCTTTACTTTAAATAAAGTTAATAAAAAGTTTCTGATTTAAAAAACCATATAGGGTTTAGTTAAAAACTATGTGTGCGTGTGTGAACTTATGAAGGCACGTAAGAAATTATACTTCTTTGGTGTAACGAAACAACAATACCTCAAAAATGTAATCCTGCGTACCAGTACTCTGTTTGTAACAACAAAAATTAATCAACTAAATATTAATTTTATACAAATATGTATTATGCATGTGTCGTGCGTGCGTGAGTGCGTACGTGTATGTGTGCGTCTTTCTCTCTCTCTCTCTCTCTGTCTCTCTCTCTCTCTCTGTGTGTGTGTGTGTGTGTGTAAATAATTATTAATATAACAAAACGAATAAACTTTTTTAAAACGATATTGTAATACATAATAATAATTTGTATTGTAAAGATATGAAAATATATAAATACCAACAAATAATCTAAAGTCCATAATCATATTTAAAAAATATTTTTATCCCGCCATCTCCACCCTGTCTCCACCATCAGCCCTCTAGCCACTCCGACAAATACTGAAAATACTGGCAACAAATTTGGAGACTTCTTTGGGTTTGATACAGTATATGAGTGGCAGTGACCACTTACTCTTTGTTGGCTCGCTTACTCGTTTACGCCTTTAAAATGTTATAAAAAAATCTGAAAAACTATTGACCTTATAGACTAACTGTTATCGATTTTTTTTTTGTTTACGGTGTCTTGAAAAAAATCAAGTGATTTTGTTACCTTGTTCGACGTTGTTTTAAGAGAAAATGTAATTAGCTTTTGGAATTTATCGGTATAGTAGTTTAATGAATTCCGTATCGAATCGATCATACATCTTTCCGAAATATTCACAATCTCCTTCTTTTTTAAAATAACTTTGCTAAAGAAGTAAAATAACCGTTTCTGAGAAAAGTAGCTTAGAACTTGTACCAAAAATTTACCATTTTACATCCTAACGAGCTAATGGTCGTGTATCACGCGTCCCGTCGCCACGTCTTCTAACTGGCAGTTACAGGACGCGGCGAGAAGCTAAAGCGCAGCCTACAGTGCCTCGCGACATACCGTCGCGTGCGGTCGTTGAACTTCTTCTGTGCACGTTAGGTACTTTCTGTATTCGCAATTTTGTAATTTTTACGATAGAGGTGTTTTTGTTTTAAGAGCAGGCTGGACTTAAAATATTACCGTTATTTACATTTAATAATATAAAAAATTAAAGGGAACTACATTCTTTACCGCAGATGACAGGAATTTATCAAGTAAAGCTTTCTGTTTCTCACCCTTTATTTTCACTGTTGGCACAGAGATAAAAAGATAATAGAGAGATGAAGAGAGAGAGAGACAGATAGGAGAAAAATTCAGCTATTCACAGCTAAACATAAAATAAAACAACAACATGTACATTAACTTTTTTTTAATTGTACCATTTAATATGCTTATTTAAAAATAATAGTAAATTAAACAAAAGGTATTACAATAACGTATAAACGTATAACGAATCAAATGTTGTATACATATACTATCGTACATAAAATATAATATATATATCGTTTAAAAATATACGTAAATTATTTTTTCATAAAGTATGTAATAATTCCTTCATAAAATAAATATTTAATTACTTTTCTAACAGCATATAAAGTTCCGTTTCCACTGGATGTTCTATGAGACCATTTAATTAATTATTTCCGAATCCATTTCCAAAGGATCTGTACTTGAACAAAGTCTGTCCGGTTTTGTGCAGGGGGCACACCGTCGCACGAACCCGGAGTCCTCTAGTCCACTATCTACAGGGATGGCAGTATCCTTCTTTACCTTTCCAAGCCCAAAACTTCAATATCCTTTTAACCTCCTACCTTTCATATACCTTATTCCTCCTATTTTTTCCAAAATCTACAAAATCTAGTGTTCGTGAAGATTAAAAAAAAATTTTTTGGCATTGACAGAGAATCCCTGCCGGGCTTGTCCCGGGGAGTCTCATCGCATCCGCGGGGGAGACAAATTTTCATACCCGGGAATCAGGAGCTTTAGGCTTGATTGTGGCAATGAGATTCACCACTCTAGTTCTCCAGAGGGGCGAAGCGCGGATTAGGGAAGTCCACTTCGGTACTTTGAATACGTGTGTAGGTATGAATGACAAAATTGAAGATGTCTGCGAAATGAAAAACAGGCGACTGGATACTCTATGCATGAATGATTCTAAAAGGGAAGTTAATTATACGACATCAAACTTGGATCCTTTGGGACTTATTAGTCTGGTATTTATCAGATCCAACGAGGATGTCGGGGTGTTAGCTTCATCCTATCAGAAAAATTATCTGAGTTTGTAAAGTTATGATTGTGTAAATCTAAAGCTCCTTGGGCTCCGAGTTAAAATTGGACTGACATGAATTTTTATTTTAGGCGTATACGCCCCAGGTATGTACAAGCTGCTCGAGGAATGGAAAGAGTTTTGGCATAGTGTAAGTGAAATTTTAGTGAAATGTGATAGAAACGAAATGATCATAATATTCGGTGATTTTAATGGCTGAGTGGGTGTACAGCGGAATGGATAGGATAAAGTCTTGGCTAAATTCTGGACATGAAAGAGTGAATAAGATTGGTGACTGCATTCTCCTAGTGTGTCAAGAGTGAAGTTTGTGCGTTACAAGTACTATGTTTGACCACAAAAGGATACATTTATATACATAGAAAAGAGGAGAAGACAAGAGCATGATGGACTCCATAATTATAGACGATCGGTTAAGAAGCAAAGTTGTGGGTACGAAAGTCTACCGTGGCATTAAGTTTGGCACAAAGCATTTTTTAGTGATCTGACGAATTAAAGCTTCATACCAGAGTATGTGAAACCATGCGAAAATGGTTACTATGAAACTAAAACGAATAAAAGTCGGTAAGCTTCAGAACCTGAATGTAAAAGATGAGTATGTATGTATTGTAATAATATAAAAAATAAAGAAATTATTTTATGTACGTATTGTAATCGCGCCGCGGTTAGCCAGTGGGAGGTGAAATTTACAGGAATGAATCCGGGTGATTTTTTTAAAATGAAAGGATCAGCTAGTTAACTTACACTTCACTCAAGTGATACATAAATAGGATACACTAAAACCGATAAAGTTACATACTTTGAGGTCTGAATTAAAACTATTTAGAGAACTGAACGGTTTGTTTACACATAATGAAACGGATCGGCTTAGCACAAAATGGCCGTGAAGTTGTACCTTGGGAATCGACGCCGACCCGAGCGAGACCGGGGCTTTGGTACCTGGGAGGTGCAGGCCCATTGGATGACAGCCTCAGGCTGTTGGCTGCGTCTTTAGCAGTACAATGGTGTTGTCTTCTCGACCACGTGGAAGCACCTGGGGGCTAGGTGGGCTCTGGCTCAGCGGATGACGGCTTTAGGCCATTGGCTGCTTCTTCAGCAGCACAAGGATGTGGTCTCCTTGACCATATGACTGCATCTGGGACCTACGACGCCTTGTGCGCCGGTCTGAAGTTTTGTCCAACTGCAACAAAACCTCCAGGAAGTCTGCACTTCCCTGGCAGAATTATACAGATGACGATAATAAAACAGGCCCGCTATTCTTTGAGGAACAACGACTTGCCGAAGGCCGCGGCTGGTGACACCTCCTTTCTTTGATTGAGCGCGTGTATCCGCTAACACTACCAATATCCGTCGGTAGCAGGCAAGTTGTCGGCACTGCCAGGCGCGCATGCGCGTCTCGCGCGTTTCTATTTACATTGGTAAGTAAATATAATTCGTATCTCTTCATTTGCAGGCAGCCCAAATCCAACGGACAAGCATTTATCCCGTTTCCTCGTTATTCTAGAACCTTCTAAAATTATGAAATGTCTTTATTCGCGTATATTGTTCCCTTTATTTTGCGTAGTGCTTAAATTAGACGGGCGCGTTTCTGTCTCGTTTCCGCCCTTTAGCTCGAATGTCAGATTCTCCTACTTGACAACAGATAATGTTCTTAATTCAATATTACATACTAAGAAACGATAATTAAATTGATTTTACAATGCTACCGTGTAGCTATTGACAGATATTTTGGGAAAGATAACGAATGGTGGAATTTCGAAGCACGAAAAGCATTTATTGAAAAAAAAAGCAGTGCTAGATCTACTATACCTATAAAGACCAAATAAATGCTGGTTAAGCCATAAGATACCTAATGACTGGTGCAAAGCCGTTATTGCACGATAAAGGGAAAGGTTCACGACAGGTTTGCATAAATTACCATCCTATATGCTTCCTCAACATCGTTGGCTAATTGGATCCAAAAATAATTATTGAAAGGGTTGTGAATGAGATTGAATATTAGATCTGAATTGTACAAGCGAGATTTCGAAAAGGGATGAAGTATAGTGATCAAGTTTTTCTCGGCGAAACATTACAGAAAAAAATTTATACAAAGGCCATAACGTTTTCTGTATTTTTATTGACCTGGAAAGGATTATGATAGAGTGAAAAGAAATGATCTATGGAGAATCCTATCTATGCTTGGTGTGAGTAGCGGATTTGTACAAACACTGCAATACCTATACAGAAATCCAGTGTTTGTGTCAGAATAATGTGACATACACTAACTGGTTTGACATCTGCAAGAGTGTCCGAGGGATGTGTAGCTTAACCGTGGCTACTTAATTATTTGTGGATGATTGTTCCTAAAATCTAAAGAGAATGAGTGTACATTAAGATTGGATGAGTTGTCTGTTAAATGCCTTCTGTACACCGACGACAAAGAAATTCTTGCGTCGTCACCATCGGCGTGCAGGTTGCAGATGTTGTTAACTGAAATGAGTTATTCTGTTATGAAAAGAGATATGAAAGTAAATGTCAGCAAAACTAAGGTCACGGCGTTTGGAAAAGGTGAAAGCACAACTGAATGCGATATATATAAAGAAGTTAAAAGTGTCGTACAAGTGTTAGAGTTGGTATACTTGATAGTCTGTTTGCAAATAATGGTGAATTTGTTAGAAATATTGAAAGGAGGGTGAATGCGGGAAACAAAGTGAATAGGACCTTGCTTGCTGTTCAGCGTAGATTTAAGGCAGGCTGAGGATTTAATGAGGAGGATATACACAAAAGTCACTTTAACACTGTGAGGCGAAACGGCGGCGGGCGGAGGGCGGACAAGAACTTTGTTTCAGAACTGCGCGGAGTAGGGAGCGTGTTTCCTTGTCGGCGGTTGTAGGCAGACTGATTTGTTGCGGGCCGCGCTCGCATATAACAGCGCTGTGCGCCGAGCGCGGCCGCCTTCCTGTGCGCGCGCGTCCCTTATTGCTCGGCCAATGACAGGTCCGACCCCCGCGCCCCCCTTACCAATGACTCATCGCATCTTTATTGGTATTTGTTTACATACATTATTATGAACTACTTATGCGGCTGCGGGTGCCTTCTCGGTCTTTTAAGTTTATAGGCAACTTTGCTGTATAGCACGGCCTTTTATTTACAGTTTTTATCCCGCAGCCGTTTACTTTACTTATTAACTATCGGCGGGCGTCGTATCTCTGCCGTCAACACTTGCTATTATGAAGTAAAGGTGTTCTACAGCGAGCGCGCTTGGCTTTCCATTATGGGATCCTCATCTCTGCACTTATATGTGGTAATGAAAGTTGGGTATTGTAAAAGGAAAATGAAAATAGAATTAATGCAGTGGAGATGCAATTTCTACGTAACATATGTGGAGTGTCTCTAAAAGACAGATGTAAGAACAGTGATCTTAGAAAGCAGTGTGGTTTGAAGGAAGATATAGTGACTAGAGTAGAAAAAGGTATGTTGCATTGGTTTTATCTATCTGGAAAAGATAAATGAAAGTAGACTAACAAAACAAATGTATAGAGTAAATGTGTATGGTAGAACGGTTGGCAAGAGTCACCATAGAAATTTATATGTAGACCATATTGATAATTTTAAAAATTTTAAAAAGGGTTAAATTTTAAACATCAGAATCGACGAGTTTTCATCAAAAGGTTAATAGAAGTCATTAAAGTAAGAAAGATATATAAAGATCATGTCATATGGAAATCTATAGTCTCTACCTACCCTTCTGGGAAGTAGGTGTGAATTTAAAATATATTATATTTATTAAAGAGAATAGACATATAAGTTATTTAAATATGAATTCATATTTATGGAAAGAATAACAGAGTTTTCTATTTAGACATAATTCCTTGTATTTCTTTGTGAATAATTTTTATCTTTTAGAGTTTCTTGTAAAACCAGTTTTTCTTAACTAAGTTGGGGTTGTCTATTGTAGAATTTTTGCTTGCAATCATTGCAATACTAAATTACTACGAAATCGTTTTAAGATGGCGCTGGAAGTTTGATAAAATTGTGGAAGTTGTGTGTTTAAAGTTGTGTTTGACATTACTACATTTATTAAAATTGTGCATAGCTTCTGAATGTACATTAATTATTAATGGTATTATAATTTTAATTTTTAGTTTTATAATATTGTAACAGACCTGACCTGCGTGTACTTAAACGTAAAAATGAGTAATTACGACGATGAACAAAGCGAAGATGGAGAGCTGGCGCGTAGTCCTACACAGGATGAAATGGATTTCAGGTAAGATTGTAACCATTTATAATCGTAGTGAATAAAGTCTCCAGTAAATTGAATATCTAAATATATATGTATGTACAGCGTGGGCGAGTATGAGTGATGAAATTAAAACATTTGCCCTTTTTAAATAGCTGTGATTTATTGTTTATATTAAACATACTTACCTTAATTCTTTTTTCCTTTAAAGCACTTTATCTCTAGCTATATTCTGCTGACTCCTGCTTAACACGCGCAATTTATAAAACACAGGTTATTACATACCTATATCATTGAATAAATTAAAATTTTATGGACGCATTGTGTTTCTACAGCTTTATAGGAGTAGCTAGGATAATGGGATATTTTGTCTTGACTGAAGTATGCATTTTTAAGAGTGTATTTTCAATCAAATTACTATATTAAATATAATTCATCACAATGAACCTTGTAAAGTTTACAACATTCATGCTGGGAAGATTAAAATCAACTGAACTGTAATGTGCACATATTACTACTAATCCCTCTTCTGATATACTGACCCATTCAAATGACACAATTTTCGGTTTCCTACATAAATAAATATTTTAAATTTGTAATGTATTTTAGTTAATATCTTCCTGTTGTTTTTAGTTTATCGGATGAAGACCGAGATCCCGATTCCTTGGTAATTAAACCACCACAAGCTGTGATTCGCCCTTCTCATAGAGAAAGAAAAGCCCATAAACGTTCAGGAAAGGATCGTCATCGGGATACCTCACGTAAAGAAAAAAAGCATGTTTATAGGTTGGTGACTTGTTGTCATTGTTTTTATACCCTTTTTGAAGGGCAAACAAGCATTTGATTTGCCTAGAGAGTAAGAGATCTCCGCCATCCATAGATGTATGTTAACTTAAGAGGAATCACCTACGTGGTGTCAGCCTTTTGAATAGAAATAGGATATCTGAAGAACAGGGGAAGGGTTATTATGGATGGGAGATGAATAAGTAAGAACCTTAATCAAACCATCACCTTTTTTACAGGGATCGAGATAAGCCTGACAAGAATAAAAGAGATTTAGGGAAAAATGTTGATCGTGAAGAAATTGGAAAAGATATTTATCGTAAAAAACCTTATTATAGAGACGAAGATGAATATAGAGAAAACGATGTAAGAGAGAAAGATGTATACAGAGATATAAACAAAGAGAGAGAAATATATAGAGAAAAAGAAACTTATAGAGATAGAGATAGAGATCATTATAGAGAGATGTATAGACAAAGTGTTACATATAGGAGTAGAGAAATATCTAGACAAAAAGATTCTTGTCGTGAGAAAGCTATTTACAAGGACAGAGATGTACAAAGGGAGAGGGAAATGCATGTGAGCAGGGATCGTCAAGTGCGATATGTAGAAGTAGAGAGGAAGCAAAGGCTGGAACCTGACCGAATTGAATCTAAGTTAAGGTTAATAGCAGAAGATAGTCATAGTTTAAATTATAGTGAAAAAGAGAATAGAAGTAGATCATCGGGTGACAAAGAATTAGAAGATTTAAGATCTAGATTAATAAGTAACAGAATGTCAAAAGAATTTCAAAGTCAAGAATCTAAGAGACAACCAGAATATTATAATCAAGAGTCAAAGAGGCAATCTGATAAAAATAATAGCAAACCTGACCGTAGTTCTAATTTAGATAAACATCATCAAGAAAGAAGGAGAAAGCTTGTAGAAGCAGAGCGAGAAATTGAAAAGAGAAAGTATGAAGCAAGGAGTGAACTCGAAGCTAGAAGAGAGGAGCGTAGGAAAAGAGGAAAAAAACGATCAGTCTCTCCCCAAGAGGAGACACTGAATAAAAAAAATAAGACTGAGCAATCTCCCACCTTTGTTGAAGCTATTGTCACTGTATCAGACGCAAGTGATGTTGAAATTAAAAGCGAGTCACCACAGTCAGAACAAGAAGAAGGAGAACATTCCCAATCTGAAACAGAGGATGAAAGTTCTGTTACTAACTCTGAATCGGACGATAATTCAAAATCAGAAGAAGAAGATGAAAAAGAAGGTGATGAGAAATCAGATAAAGAAGAATCAGATACTGAGAAAAAAATGGAGACTGAGGAAGAAGTTGACAAGAAAGAAAAATCTCAGTCCCCATCTAATAAGTCAAAAAGTAGAAGCCCAGCATCAAATGAATCTAAGAGATCTCATTCAAGATCAAGAAGTAGATCACATTCTTTTTCTCCACCACCACCAGGAGAAAATGGCAAATCTGGCACTGAAGATGAAAGAAATAAAGATGATGAAGAGCGTAAGATAGATGAAGAAAAAATCAACTCTTTACCGCCTTATTATCCTGCATTGCAGGTAAGATATTAGTTATTTTATTCTGGTCTGTATATTTGTTATTATATAATGAAATTTTCTTTGTTTAGCAGCCATTATGAATCAAAAGTTTTTAACAACAAGAAAATAGCACATTCTAAACTTCCATTATTTCAAGTCTTTCTAAATCAATTTAACAAAGTGCAGGTTATGTAAAATTGATTTTGTAGTTTATATTTAAGCGTGCCAGTTGAGAGGTATTTTTGTTTGCTTCACAACATCAATCTCGTTTCCTCATTCTTCTTTTATCCCACTGTTTTAGACATACATAAGAATGTATGTCGAAAGTTGACATATCAGTGAAGTAAGATCTAATGAGACTTGTATTACAGGGCTGTCGATCAGTAGAGGAATTTCAGTGTCTCAATAGAATAGAGGAAGGCACCTATGGAGTTGTTTACAGAGCTCGCGATAAGACCACAGAGGAAATTGTGGCTTTGAAACGGCTCAAAATGGAAAAGGAAAAAGAGGGATTCCCCATCACTTCTTTGAGGGAGATCAACACTTTATTGAAGGTAGAGGATCACATTTGTTTTGATATGTATTAGTATAAGCTCACTTGGGCCATCATAATGCATCACTGCTGGCTGTTAAGTATGTTGTCCTAATATTGTTTGTGTAAACCTCGCGACATTGTCGCCTTATGGCGGTGAGCCGCGAGCCGTGAAGCACTCGATGGCTCCTGTGTCAATAGCGTGTAATTAATGCCATGTATTTTATTCCTACAGGCCCGGCACCTCTTACCTGCAAGAGGTTTGTGCTAGAGGTGTACCCAATTCCAAGGGTAACAACTTCGGTGGGCCTAAGTATATTTAAGGAATTTATTACAGGAGACAGTTCCTCACATGATTTACATATGATTTTTCACCCAATTTTCATAATTTGCAATTTTTATAATAATAAAAATCAACAATTAATAAAAACATGCTTTTGAAATGGTGATACAGTGTGACCAGTATCCTGACATATTTGTAAATATTAATGTCTGGAGCTACAGGTATGAGATTTTATAAGTTTTTGATTTAACATTTAAGTGATGATAATATAATTTTCTTTTTTATAAAAATTTACCATTATGAGTATTATGATTTATTTTGACTATTGAATAAAAATAAATGTGCTCAAACCGTAACCAGATAAATTATGCAATTACTCCTTTAAAACATAGCTTAATTGATGCATAATATTTATAATGTTCGCTTATATAATAAGTCCATTATTTGTACAATTACATAAATATCTGAAAAATTTTTGAAGTATCGCATTCATTAACTGGTTACTAAGGAGTAAAATTTATATTATTTGTGGATTACTAAATTATCTAAGTTTAATTAGAGCATATATGTACAAAAATCTGTAACAATGACAAGAATATTATATATCCATCTTAATGGGCTAAGAATCAGTCTACCTTGGGAATTATCTCCTGAAATTTGGATTATTCAAACATCACAATGATTGTAAAAATTATTCAACATTTATATAATGATTTCAGTGAAATTAGAGATCATTGAAAAAAGTTATATTCGTTAGTATTTCATGTTCACTTGTATCTTTTGTAGCTTTTTTAAACAAGCCGATTCTTTACAAATTTCAGAGCATTACCTAGACTCAAGATGTCGCTGTCATATTTATGTTTGAAATTTCTATGTTTTAATGCACTAACCTTTTTTTTTACTTTCAATGTCATGTCTAAAAACCTGACTGATTATGAAATGAAAAATTTGTTCAGTGAAATTAGATTTCAACTCTGATATCGGACTATATCCTGATAGTACAGAAAGTGATTACTTAATTATTGAGTGTTTGTTTCATTCAATTTAATTTTTTGATTGCTTGTTTGTTCTGGGTATAATCATTTAATTCATAAATGCTATAAGAGTGGAATATAAATTATAGGTTTTAGGAAAAAGCCAAAACTATTCATAATGTATAAAGTGAAACAAGTTAACAAAAACACGGCAGATTGCACCAAAAGGAAAAAACATTAACCATATGATTTGACAGATAGTCCATACATTACCTATGAAATCCCATGGTTAATTTAGGAATTACTGCTTTTTATCTTTTGAAGTAATTCACCATTGAATTAAAAAAAATTAATACAAAGCATAAAATCTTCACATAACATTTTTTGGAAAATTTATCTTAACGATGTTAATAGTAGAGAATTACTGAAATTTTTGTTAGGATTTGTACATAAGAGGTTTAAATAGAACCCTTTATGATAAGATCTATATGTGTTTATGTCACAGCCATTTTTTCCAGAACCTAACCATCAAATTAAAATATATTTGCAGAAATAACTTGCCTGTGCCTATTTATGGTGAAAGAAGTTGATATTTTTAAGCATTCAGTATAATGCCTTATGAGGATTCATGTTTTTCTTTTTTTGTGTATATAGTTTGTGGGATTCGTTTAAAAGGGTTTGCCTCAAAAACCTATATGTATTCCTTTTCATTTTTGAAACCTTGTCTATGACATCCTTTTAAATTCACTTTAAATAAAAAGTCATCTTTAAGATCATTTAATTGAAAAGGATGTCGTGGTAAAGGTGCTTGGTCTTTTTTTGGTTTTAATACGTGTGAGAAAATACTATTTACTCTATCTCTGAGTGTAATTGACCTGAAATCATTATGGTAATATTTTTTATATATATATGCTGTTATTATAAAACATTGTTAGCTTTTTCGAAATACGGGTTATATATATGTATTTAATAGCTTTTGCCTGCGGCTCAGTCCACGTACATAAAAAAATATAAAAATTTATGAATAGGATTTATGTAAAATTCATTCTCGATAAGCGTATATGTCCCGAAATCAGTAACTATGCCAAATTTCAAGTCAATCGGACTTATAGTTTCGGAGATTTCATAAAATGATTAATTGGTTTTGTATAGGTTTTTCATAAAGTCCAATCATAGTCAATGTCTTTGTCCTGAAAAGAATAACTATGCTAAACTTCAAGTCAATCATAGTTTCGGAGATCTCATGATTAGTCAGTCAGTGGTATTTTACTTATATATGTATAGCCGTTAATGTAATAGAAAGATGGATAGTTTCTAAAGAAAATATTTCTGCTTTTTAAAATAAAGCCTTAATAATTTATATTAACACCATTAATCACTCAGTCCATTTTTAGATTGATTTTTATTGTTTACTAGCAGTATTTATGTGGTCTTTAAAAAATATATTTATTGACATCTTAGAGTACTGTTCTTAAATTGCACAATTGAGTTTTATATTGTTTTGTATCTATAAGTCTGTTCATCAGTTAAATTTCATTAAATCTTTTGGTCATAGGAATTTAAAATTGTAGGGTAATATATCACATTAGTCTTATATTTTGTTGTTACTAAAATAACCTGTATTAAATTTGTATAGGCTCTGTTTTTATAAAAAAAAAAAATTTTGAATTGTAAACCAAATATTTATAGATATGTTTAAAAAAATAGCAAGATCAGCTATTTTCTTGTTTTCAAAATTTCTGATATAAAGAATATAGAACAGTTTCTAGGCTTTGTAGATCTTTAAAAATCAACAATAATTTACAATATTTTTTTCTCATGATGTTTTTCCAAATGAAAATAATGATGATATAATAATGACAGTTTATTTAAGATAGAAGGGAAATTGGTGCTATGTGCTAACCTCTTTGTGCACAAACTTGACTAATTTATATTAATTGTTTATATAATGCCCATACATTCTTTTTAGAATTCATCTAATGTATGTAAATGAAACTTATAACTGTTCAGCTGTTTATAATAGCCATTGCCAAAATAAATAAAATTATTTGTAACAGAAATTTGTAAAATATGTGTTTATAAACATCACTTCATTTTCTTATCTAACAAGTTATTTTGAGAATCTTATAACTAGTTTAGGAGAAAAATGGATTTGTTTCAACTAAAACTAAATTGTGGAATCTGATCTATCAATTTCTTTGAATATGATTCGTCAGTAATTCAAAATTTACGAACTGGAATTTGGATTGTACAGCAAGAGACAGCCCAAAAACAGTTGTGAAACAAATTATAGATATGGTTGGATTTAAGGTTATATAAAAATGAGAGATCATTAGTTGAGGCATTGAATTAAAGTGGACAAAAATTGATAATACATTCTAATTGTGGATCTTGAGTAGAGCATAAGAAACATTTAAATCTATAATGTCTTATAAGTATTTAATTTATTTTGGCAATTTCCATCTTATGCATTTGAAAAGCAAGTATATTTGCTGCATTTTTCTTTTACTAAATTACAGTTAGACCTTTATATAACTGAGTATCCCATCAATATAACATTTAATAATAAACAGATTCTGATTATTAGTTTGTCAATGGAATCAGAGAATAGAATGTAGAAAGTAAAAAAGAATAGTTCTTTTGTGTTAGGTTAACTTAATCTTATATAACTTATCATAACTTAAACTTTGAATATGAAGGGGGAAGAATCATATTTTTTGAAATCTTTTTCAATGTAAGTCAGAAATAAATGTACAAATGTAAGTGTAAAATGAAAAAAAAATTATGACAAATTTTCATTATATATTTAATTTGAATATTTTGGTATATAATAAGTGCTTGCCAATTATTTCTGCAATTATACTCAACTTGAAAGTACAGCATTGTAGTGTGATGCAAATTTTTGTATGTAAAGATAATTGCGTGTAGGGTTGCCAGACATAAGTTGCCGGGATAAAGCCGGACATAGTTAGGCTTTTCGCTATTGTGTCCGGCTGAAATAAACCGTGTCCGGCTTGTCTGGCTCTTTACATTTCGCAAACGAGCGAAATGTAACAAAAACAGACAATAATATTGAGACTAAGTCTTCAATACTGTAGGGTGTCCGCCCTTTTACTCAAATATCCGGCCTTCGATCGCCGTCCACTTCGCGCGTGTATTGTCAGTCATAAAATATTAGATGGTGCACGGCAGGACATTTTGGGTGTCGCTGGCTAGTGGATAGGTGTGTCATGCCCTCTCCTACCTACATTTAAATAATACTATATAATTAATTAATAAAAAGTATATTTCTTTTGTTTTCGTATATTTCAATAATTTTTATTTCACTTACCATTACAGTATTTGTAAATGAAGAAACTATTCAGTTAGTTCATTATAGCTTCTTTCGTAATTTGTTTTAGATGCAAGCTGAAACTACATCTAGAATAATTTGTCAATTTTAATAAATAGAAAAAATAATATCAAATTATACATTTAGTATGTAAATATTAGTTTTGCTACTATCAAAAATTTCACAAAGTTTAATGTGTATTTAACAATATGTTTGCTCTACAAATTGAAACTTAACTTTTATCTGTACGACACATTGCAATGGATTCATTTTTGTATATGCTTAACAAACAAAATTGTATATGCAAAACATGTAAAATTGGAAAAGTGGTGCAACGTTAATGCAATCATTTCAATGTATGTTGTTCTAGTGATTTTTGTGAGAGATTTTCAAATGTTTAGATTTAAAATTTATACTAGTTTATGACCTTATTGGATTTAAGTAAAGTATTCTAAATTTTGAATACCAATTTTAATCAATCAATCAATCAATGGACATTGAAAGATATGTGAAGCCTCAAATATAAGAAAAAAATGCAAAATTTGCAGTCCATGCAAACATTGAATGTAAAAATATAAAATAATAATGCTGCACATAAATGGGAACCTTTTATCCAGAGTTGTCAACAAATAAAATTCATCACATTGATGTATTTTATTATAATACACAGGAATTGCAAATTATCAATGTATGTATATACACATAAAAGTTTAGTTGATATTTATCCCACAATTTTAATTTACCTTGTCAAAGTTTGCTTTAAATGAGAACTTGCATAGACTATCAGACAAATCTGTATATGCAAGATTATTATAATTGAAAAGACGATATATTGAAAATAACGTGTGTACCTCAGGCAAAACCATAGGTTTGGTATATAACTGGCATTATGAATCCACAAGCAAATCTGTATGTTAGTTGTATCTATTTAATACCTCTAGATGATAATACTGTTAAACCAATTTTAATGAAGTTAATAATGTTGAATCCAAAAGTGTATTTGTCTGTCAGTTTGTTTTATTGTTTGTTACTTTGTGATGAAAATTTTTTTTAATCAATTTCAATACAAATTTGAATCCAAAAAAGGATTCATCGGACAGTCTATCTGTCTATTTATTACTTCTCAATATCTAAACAACTGGACCGATTTTAATTCTCTATTAATACAAAAGTTGACTTGTTTCTCAGTGTTGTTCTGCTTATTAGCTCTTGTTGGATTTCTTAAGTGCAAACGAGTATGCTAGTCATCAGAGAATTGCTGATCACCACCACCGCCGCTTTACATTGTGGTATCAGTACTACTCAATCCGATTCCGGTCACGCTCTTGATTCTTATTTTGATCTCACACTAGATTTTGACCTTAGTCTTATTCTTGGTTTTGTGTAATTTCAATTCTGCTAGCAGTCACGGTTCTGATTTGGACCAAGATGTAGCAAAAGCTAGTAGTATCAAAATAAAATTTAGGCTCAATTACTCAGGAATAGTGTAGCTTTCTGTGAGTGAAACAATTTTTTGATTCCTAAGTGGCAGAAATATGAAGCTAAGTTCCTTTTCCGAAAGCTTTCTCATTTATGCTTACAATATATAGCTAATTTCATAGTAGCCAAATAAATGATTTAAGCACGCAAAATAAAGTGGACAAAAAATATATATAGCAGTGTCGTTTTTCCACAAAACATTTCATCTTTCATTTCACCCCTTTTAAAGCTAATTTTCCAATAAATAATACATATCCTTATTTTTCATTTATCACAAGCAGCTAAAATATAATTTTTGTTGTCAATAACTTCAAGGGGTTTCTCTTCTTTCTATATAAAAAGTTTCACACCCTTATTGCACCCATTTTAAGATTATTTTTAAAAATGATGCAGTGATTTGGCCAAGAATGAATGAAAGATTTACAAAACAAATTTGCAAAGGAAAAGTTTGTGATGGAAGATAGAAGTGTAGGCAGGAGTGTCCTAGAAGATCTTATGCTGATCAAATTGATGGCATGTTAAAGAAAACACTTGACATCTACGAGTTTGTATGAAATGTGAATATCAAACGAATGAGGCAAGGGGAGTATGTAAAAATCGTATCATGTGGAAATATGTGGTATCACCGACTCATCTGGAAAATAAGCATGACGTGATAAATCGATATATTTCTGTGTATGTATAAAATTTATATTGTTCTCTTTACAATTTTAAATAGATGATGTTCAAATACAGAAAATAATTGTTCATTTTTCATCTGTCAATCAAAGAAAGATGTTATTATTGAAGGTATTCACTATCATTTAAATTTCAGTAATACAATTCTACAATAGATGAATTGATGTAGTTTCTCATTAGAAAGTTATTATTTACAATACTGCAATAAAAAATCTAGGGACCCAAATGCTTTGAAGGATTCTTATGACTCGTCTTGGATTACTTTGTGTATAAAGTACATTACAAAGTTTATTACAAAATGCTCCTACATATTTAATAATAAAATCAATAATTTTACTCTAAAATTTATTGTGTGCTTAATAAAGTACTTTTTTACAAGAATTGTGGTAGATGTATATTTTATCTATAATTTTTATTAAAAATGATAATGTAATGTAGTTTTTTTAATTTCATGAATAATGCAAAATCATAAATTCTAATTATAAATTAATTTCTCCAGTTTGATTAGGTTCTGGATGGGTAAGCTGATTTAAATGAAAAATGTATGCTACATGGCAATATATGTCCTTATTGCCTTCACTTTCTTTTATCTCAACTTTGCATCTATTGCTTCTGCAATAGTCTGAACTTTGCAAACAAACAATTTCGATTTCTTTTTAGCTTGTTCTTTCGGGAGACAGGCAGAAGAATTTAAACTCACTTTGATTTTCTGTATCAACTGTTTTTTTAAAGCTACTTGACATGGAAAATGTAAATTTAGCCCAAAAAGAGGTGTCCCAGTTACAGTCATATAATTTTGTCAATTAAATTATAATCATGTGATTTCATTTTGCAAATGAAATTGTAAGTAAGAAGGTTTTGCTTTTCATTGTGACTGGTGTCAATGAATGCTCATAAAAGCATGAACTCAAAAATCCATATTATAATGTAAGAATTACATGAAGTTTAGTAATAGTAATTGAATTGTTAATGTTTTTGCTTACAAAATTCAATTTGACATAAGGTATTCTTCCATATGGCGCATTATCATTACCCATTAAAAACGCAAAATAAAGAATTCTGTTCATAAATGATTCTTCAGAGCATTCAGGTTTCTTTTAAAGATAAAGCAGTTTAAATTATTTTAATTTGATCTATAATTTATGAAAAATGTTACAAAAAATCATTATGAGAGATTAAGTGGCGGGAAACTGGTTGTTCGTTTTTTTTTTGTTAATAAAAAAAAGTTTGTAAGTTTAACACCAAATGTGTTTTTCAACTTGTGCTTTCTATGTTTCATTTAATATACTAATCTATAATTTAATTTATTAATGGTCAACTAGTTTAATTTTTTCAGTTCTTTAACCATTAAGGGGCTGAAAGTGGGTTGAGAAGTAACTCAATCTCAAGAGGTTGAAATATTTTCATTCTCTTTCTCAAGACAACTCTGAAATCAAAATTTATCTTTAAACCCTATACCATTGTAATTAAGCTACTATGTTTCAATTTTATGCTGAAGTTTCAATTTTATGCTGAATTTTCAATTTCTAAGTTATTTCAAAGATCAGCTGGGAAAAACGAGCATATACCAATGTGGTTCATAAGTGACCATTTTGATATGAAGCACTTAATATTATGAAACAAAATAAACATTGAAATATCTATTTTATTTCATTAATATTGTTTACTGCATTCTGAGAGCATATTTAATATTTAATGCTCTAATAGTTATTACAAGATTTAAGGAAGTGTCACCTCTGTAGTCAGCATGTGGTGTAGGAGTAGCATATTATACTGCTAACCACATTTAATGACAATTGGTTAACTATAAAATTGAAGCTAATTTTATAATCCTGACTGACAATATTGGATTTCTAGTAAATTTAGGTTTTTTTTTTTTTTAATATCGGCCCATAATGAACTTGATTGAATTTGATTATTACTTTTTATTATTATAATCTTACACTTATTTCCCAGAAGTGTAGGTATACACTACAAAAAGCCACACGGTATGGTCTTTATCATATCTGTCTTTGTTTTATTGACATGCATTAATCATTTCATACAAGGTCATCGTATTTGAGTGCTTTAAATTTAGCATTTTTTTAATATGCCACCAATTTGGTGTGCACAAGAGTTTTTCGGCAGATTAATGTAGATTTTTTCATTAAATTAAAAATTTTAGTATACGTCATATTAGATTTGTTGCAGTGGATCATTTAATGAATGAGTAATTAATGGATGAATCATTAAAGCTGTGAAATGTAGTGAAAAAAAGGACTGTGAAAGAAATAGTAATCTGTAAGTGCTTTCTTTTTTAAATTTTCTTTTCACTATTAAAAAATTGAACCTCCATTATATAGAAAGCGATTGACATGTTTGTATATACTATTTTTTGTACCACCTATGTCGTTTATTAAATTTATATATGGAAGTAAAAAAAGTGTACAAGATTTGTTGCTGATTTCCCAATTTAATTAGTTTTGCATTATTGTGCACATCACATATTTTTATGATTCATATGTCTGCTGTAATAAAGTAAATTATTGATGATCGTATATATTATTACAATAAGCTCTGGATGTTTGCATTCCTTTTTAAACGAAACCGCAGTTATTACCTATGCATTTTATATCATCTTATAGATAGTAATAAAGTAATACATTGCTCCAGTTATAAGCATCAATCTCTAGTAATATTATTGTTACTGTATTTTAGACAATATACATTGAATTGGTATATTACCAGTTTTAGGTTTAACTGCAAAATGCACAAATTAATGATGAGGGTTGTTTTTTTTTTATGTTGAGATGTACATTATATAATATGTATAACTTTCCTACATATCAATCATTTCCGAAGCCAGTCATTTCGAGTTCTGATTAAAAATTCAATATTGCAAGCTGATGTTACACCTACATTTATTTGAAAGATATTTCCTCCTTATAGTTTCCATATAGTTTCGTATAGTATTATTCATATAGTTTCCAAAGTTTATGGCAAAGTGTTGCTATGATGCAGAATAGAGAAGTCGATTTAATACAACATATAGTATAAACGTTTTTACAACATACAATTCGTATTTTTTGTGTTTAATGTGTCATGAATGTTGTGCATTCTACAATGTTTATATTTAATTTTTTATCCTTTTCTTCGATGAGTTTCAATGTCAAAAGGGTATCCTAGCGTGGTGGTCCCATTTTTACCAAGTCAGGATCTGATGGGATCCCAGGTTAATTGAGGAGTACCATTAAATATTATAAACACCTACAGTGTGTTTGAGTTCTTTTTTAAAGAGATTCAGGTGTATGTGTCTGGAAGATATCTTATGCTGCTGAGAGCTAATGAATAAAGCCAAAGCACTCTTTGATGGTTAGGGGTTAGCAAATAATAGAGTGATTTAGAGATAAAAACGGTTCTTTAATGCCTACTAGTAAACCTTTGAGTTTAGGATAATTTGATTTGTTTTGATAAATCCCATAAATTACATCAGTATTAAGAGTCCGATTATGGAGTCGAAGGGCGGATATTGAAACTCTTCACTACTTACCAGTGAAATTCTTAAGTGTGGTTTGATTCATTTTGTTTTGACATGTCTCAAACATTGCATTTTGTAATGAGGGTCAAACAATGGAGCCAGGAGGTGGATAGTGAATTCTTTGCTAGTTACTAAAGTTTGGGTTCGTTCTTTTTGGTTTGATGATTCTTATAAGTACATTTTGTAACGATGGTCCTGATTGGTCCAGGAAATAGAAAAAGGAACTATAATTAATTATATAAGAAAAATTCCATTTCCATTAAAAGGTAAAAAAGAAATAAAATTTTCCAAAAACAAAACCGACTTCAAAAAGTCCTCAGAATAAAAAATTAATAATAATAATTTCTAAAGTCTGCCATAGAGAATTTATACTTGCAAAATTTTTATGAATTAAATATTCACAATACCTATTTAATGATTTTTTTTTGGAGTCGGTGCCCGCCAAAGAAAGTTTAACATAACATAAAATATTTGATGTATAATATACTTAACCCAGTTACAAAATATTTTCATTATATCTACCTACTTAAATGTCAAATGCAAACCTTTGTTCTCCAAAAAACATACAGTGCTTGAACCAACCCCAAAAAATAATTGATTAAGGTGTTGTAAATAATTAATTATTCATAATTTTACCTGTTTAATTTTTTTTTGTAAGCTTTAGAAATTATGATTTATTTTTTAATTTAAGGGCTTTTTGAAGTTGCTCTTTTTTTGTAAAATTTAGTTTATATTGTAACACTGACTATAAAAATATTTTGTTATGAACCCAGTACCATTCAGTATTTGTATTTACTGAACTTCTTTGATACTTTATTGTATAAAAGCAATTTTGTTTTTTGTTAAGTGTACATAAAATTTATAAAAAATAAAATTTGTGCCTTGTGTACATATATTATTTTATACTAAATTACTGTTAGCAATTGAGCAAAGACAATTATAAAGCATTTATACTGATTTACAAAACGGTAATGCATTGTCTCTGTAATTCATAACTAAATAATTTAGTAAGCTAAGTATCTAAAGTTGTAATGTCACATGCATACATTTTTTGTATGGAACAAGTACATACATTAAAACATAAATGTATGATATGCGTGATTATCATTACTATAGAAAATATAAGGCAAGTTCCATTTATTTGTCTAACGTTATGAATACATTTAAATGCTTGTCTTCATAATACATAATATATTATGGTCATTAAGTCGATTATAAAAATTTCTATCTCATAAACATGCTTAAAAACTTTATTTAAGTTTAAAAATAAACCTGTTTCAAAATAAGCTCTTGATATTAATATTAATATGGCCCACATCGCACTATTTGATTTTCCGTGGGAAGTATATGAGAAAAAATATTTTTGCTTTTTCTGATTCTTTTAATTAGCTAACAATTTGTCTCTAAACTCTAATCAATTAATCTAAAATCAATGAAAAACCTCCAGATATATTTTTAGAGAAACATGCTCTACAAAAAAGGTTCGAAGTATTTTTTTTTTCATAAATCCTCTTGTTCAAATGTTTCTCAAGGTCAAAATTATTGCAGTGGAACTACTAGATTGAAGAAAGTACATATACATGTAAAACATAAATTTAACTTTAAAGAGATATTATTAACTAATAGGTCTTTTCTGTAATAATTAAAAAAAAAACAGAATACTAAGAAAACTTTCAGTATAAAGTAGTTAGTTTTAAAATTGAGGATTTTCATTGTTTTATTTTTTATTTTACAGGTCAACAATAGTTTTCAATTATTTTTGTCCTCTATTCAAAATATAAATCAATATGAAAATCGTCAAAAGATGTGGTTTCATTTCATTAGTGTGTTTATTTTATTTATAACTGCATTATACATTTTGTAACTTTATACCTAAAAATATACATTGTATTGTTGTCATTGAAGATTTTTTATCTAATAAGTTGGATAACATTGCCGACGCTCACGAATTGCTTGTAATAAATACTGTAGCTGCTGTTCATCTTTGTTGAGACAATTCTTACATTTCTCAATAAATGCCGCTACTTGTTCAGCTATGGCATTGGTTTATTTTAATGTTTTATAGGGAATCCTACATTTTAAAATAATTTCTTTGCATAATTATGCTTTACGTTTTTAATTATTTTCTCAATTTGCATAATAGTTCCACTGTAATAAAAGTTTGTCAAATTTACAGTAAATTACATTTTAACATTAAATAACATTTGAAAAAATGTATTTTTTTTTAAATCTTAGGACCTTTTTTTGTAAGGCATTCTCTAGAGATTTTTCTAAATATCCAGTATTTTTTTGTATGTTTAGTTTAGTTAGTTAAAAGCAGAAATAATTTTTTTCATACCTTGCATATGGAAAATTAAAAAGTATGATATTGATATTTCTGTCTTATATTAATATTAAGAGCCCATATTTTAATAGGCGTATTTTTATACTTATATGATACTTTTAAACCTGTTTGTGAAATTGAATTTTTTTTATTCCCTCTACTGGTTACATATGGTTTAAGTTATACACCATTAAGTTATATTTCTGTTAGGATAAAATCAATGATAAAATATAGAATAATTAAAACTTGCTTTTATGTAGCAAGAGCGCCTAACATTAAACTTGTTATCTCTCATCAAAAATAATTTAAGAATCTTAATATTATCAAATCATTTAGGATTTTAAATTTTCATGATTAGTGTTTTGATATTCCAATCTGTTTTAATTTTTTTTTTATGAAAGCATTTTTCACTTTAATTGCATTGCATTTTGCAAAACTATGCCATTAAGTAATTTTCACAAAAGACAAATTAATTAGGAGCTGTCATGATAAAAATTAGAAATTTTGCTAAAATAAAAGAGAAAGATAGCATATATATGTTATTTCAAATTAGCTAAATAATTACGAATGGAAAGTTTTTAACTGATCATCCAAGTCAATAAAATTTAAAGTTTCTTGTTAGGTGATTATGGAAGACTTAAGTTTTATTAACTTCGAATAATAAAACTTGATTTACTCGGCGAACTTGGACGAACTGTTAATGAATTAGAATGCATTTATTGATTTTCTATTCTTTTTTAAATTGAATCCTCTTTAAGCTATATAATTATTGTCAATACTAAATTTTTATCTAAGTATCTTATATAAGGAGTACATTCTTGTGATTCTTACACATGTTACTGATCATTTTTGTAGATGCTTTATGAGTTCTTAAATAGTAGTTTATTTAAAAGATTTATCTTTTTCTAGTGCATATATTTCTTTATGTACTCACTTTAATATACTAATACTGCTTTGTAATACAAACATTCATATTTATTAAGATTTTAGATCTCTATGTGAATACTTATGGGGTGCCCGTTAATTATGTGAGGTGTTTTTTTGAAAATTCAGACTCTACCTCCATTGTTGAAATTTGGTAAAGTAATTAAATTTCTTTGACATAATCACATTACCAAATATGTTCTATATAGAACATAGTGAAAATGATTATTGAATATAGTCCGAATTTCAAAGTTGACGTGAGATTTTTCATTAACATTCCAAATGAGATTTAGTGAGTTTTTACCTGATGCCTCTACCCTCGTTAAGAGCTCATGTAATGAACGGGCGTCCGTATGCATATTAATATCTTTATTTTTATTTAAATCAATTGGTCACACTGGTCGCTGTTTCAAATTTATTGTTGAAAATAAACATATTGCATCGGGGATGGTATCACGGGCAGGGTGTCAGAAAATTTGGAAATCTATATGTATTGTACATTTGGAATTCAATATTGTTGCACTCTCAACTTCATACTGAGATGAGTAATTATATTTGTTACTCATATCAATTTAGGGATCCTACATAAGAAAACTATGAATCTGTATGGACTCTTAGAGTATTACAACAATTTTGTTCTATCATATGTTTTCTGTGGAGAATATAGTTATTAATAACTAGAAAGTACAGTTGGACACAGTAATATTCTAACATAATTTTCATTTATGTTCATATTATTAAGTAATACTAGGTACAGGTGAACAGAAAATTGAATAATCTGATATGCTTTAGTATCAAGCTATAAGTTTTAATCAGGTGTTTAGCATATAATTAGAAGATCCCAATAATATTTCATAAAAACTTTTTCAATTAATATGATGGTATATTTTACTTCAAAAATTGTTGTGGCTTAAAAAATATTAATTTAGAAAGAACCATATCAAATTAAGTTTTCTTCAATGACACAAATGAGCACTAGCTTATTGAAAATTAGGTTTGATTGCCACACAAAACAATACAAGAAACAATAGTGTATTGTAGGATGAATGAAACTAACAACATTTGCGATATTAGTGATTTGGATTTTGATCTATACAAAGAGAATTCATTAATAGCAACATTGTTTTATAGTTTTTAATTTAAAAGCATATTAAAATTTGATTAGCTAACTTTGATGATTTTCAATTTTAGTAGCCTAAATCAACCCTCGCATCGAATCGGAAATAGACGCTTTGAGAAAATTTTATGGATGTTTTTAGTTTTACTACAATTTGTAAAATTGGAAACTTTCGAGGATGTTTTAGGTCCTTATAGTGTTGCTATTTTTTTTATAAGATATTTAACATTGAAGCTTCAAATACAGTGTATATTTTTAGGAAGAATTTTTTTTTTTTCTATTATATGAGAAATGTATGATTATTCAAAATGTTTTGAAGATATAATATTGTGTTGGAAACTGTACATACTTCAAAAATTATAATGAACTATCAACCAATCACTACTTTCGAAGTAACAGAATAGTATAAGTGGCTACTCTTGTGGAGACTAAATAATAGATATCAATACAGAACATTGGTTTTTCTATATACATAAGTGTCATTAATTCAATTGACTTGCAGATATTTAACATTTAATTTTATTCATAATTGAGTGTTTATAAGACTAAATTCTTAAAACGAGTCACCTTAGTTATCCCATTACATTTGAAAAAATCAAAACAACTGATTATTCTAAAAAACAAATAAATATTCTTACAATTTTAATTACTTTTTTACTAAGAGTTTCTAATTATTAAGTGCTTAAATTTATGTATACCTGCATTGTACTAAATATTTGGTATACAATTTCGGAAATATATTTTTAAATATATATGAACTTCTTTCCTAATAAAGGAATGAAAATTGAAAACGATCTCATCAATGGATTCCATTTGCGCTCTAATTTATAAAATGTTTTCAAAATATTGATTATCTTAGTTTCTAGAACCTTATTATTTTCAATTTTATTCATATGGCGCAACATGTGAATATGATTAAATACAATTTTTATTATTTTTCGCATATATGTCTGCATATGTATTATTATAATCTTTCAATTTATCTTTCAGTATTCCTTTAATAATCTAGTATAATAATTATGAAGACGGCACTAAGTATTTAAGTTCGGGGAATGTTATGAAGTGAAAGTGTCATGATTTTGATTTATTATTTAAGGATAAAGGATGTAAAAACTATGCGGACAATTCTCATGGCGAATCATTATGGCTGTGGGTTGTACATATTTGAATGGATGGAGGGCGCCAATGGATAGCTTACTGAAAGTTCGTAGACTTCATCATGTGTGTATGTGTGTTTAAAATTTCTATGTTCACAGGGATCTGATTTCAGTGAGGAGCGTGAATCGTTGCTTACTGATGCTTTGCTTATTTTATGTCTATGTTAAGAACTATAATTTTACTTTATTAATAAGTTCAATACCTCGGAATAATAAATATCTATAGGGTCACAGGCTATAAGTTTCCAAAATAAGTATGGTCGTAAAATAGTATTTTTATAATGTTTTTCTATCAATAACGTAATCATAGATTGATATATTTTAATGTATTATTAATCAGATAGATAATGTCGAATTTATTGATTCAATTTTAAAGATTTTTTATTAAAAAGTTACAAAATGAATATATAAACTAAACAGTAAATGGAAACGTAAATTTCATATGGCAAATAGTGGAGATTTTGTATTTAGTGCTTATATATTAACAAATAATTGAAACTAAAAGTTTCCACATAAAGCTGTCAAGGAATAAAATGACGAGTTTGCAGATTACTAAGGCCGAGATAAAAAAATGGTTCAATTAAGCATTATTTGCTTATATTTGATGACTATAATTTTATATAAGTGAAATCCCTTTTATGATATTCTAAGGAAGTGTTCTCTTTGCTAGGAATGGGACATTTAATTACTATAGGAAGCTTTCCTTTGTAATGCGTGAATCAAAGTATTGATTGTAGCATTAGTGTAACTGCTATTATTGCACGGTGTAATAATTATCGAAATGTTACTATCATTAGTAGCATTTTATTATTACACAATACTGAAATCAAATTGTTAATGAAACTGAAAACTGAATTCATAGGATATTGTATTATCAATAAAGAAGATGTAACAAAGTGGAATTAATATCCATAATGGACATATAAAATGTTCGTAGTATTGGTCATTTAAAACAATAACAAATGCTGTTTATTAACAATAGTAAATGTTGTATGAGATTATCATTAGGTATATCCTCATACTGTCTCCTTCAGAGTGAGAGGCACAATAGTACATATGTTCATAATTTTAGGTGTTATTATAGATTGCAAGTAATTTAACAGTTATTTAATTACTTCGTTGATTTACATAGGATACATGTGCAAAATTATATAATATAGTGTAATATAATAAAATACATTTTTTTTACCATATTTCACTGATGTTGCACCAAATGAATGGAATAAAAAAAAAGGAGAATAAAGGGACACTGAAGACATAGACTGTCTCCTCATATTTTGTTAGTTAACTGATGAGTTGGTGATCGATTAACACTTGTATGGTTATTAAAAATTTAACAGGGCATGATGCATTTTTAAAATTCTATAATTCTGTCAACAGGAATCCATTTTGTGATGGCGTTTTTTAATTGTTTTACTTTTATTAAAAATCTAAGATTTATTTTCTACAATATTGCAATAATTTCTTGGTAATAAAAAAAATCAACTATCTATTACAGTTGTTCAGACAAAAAAAATGTAGCTTAATGTTTCTGAAAAGATTAAACTTCAATACAAATGAAAAGAATGGAGTCTTATGATAGACCAGGCTGCGATAAAACACTCGACGGAACCAGTTTCATTACTACTACTCAGCTATGGCCTTTTTCATATATTAACATTTCATTCGTTTGCTATGTTTAGAAGTTATTTTATTATTTCTTACTATCCAAAATTAAGATAGATTTTTTTTCTTTTATGTTAGAAAAGTTTCACATTTTCTTCAGTATGAGTGGAAATACCTGCTGTTAAATTTTGGTGTTCATAATTACGACTCATTTCCAAATTCTGGTATTAATGCTTTAATACAATTTCATAATACAGATATATTATTTGTTCTTTTTCATGACCAAGTTTGAATTTTATGGTTACAATTCTTTATTGAAGATTATTAGTTGTGGCCTGTAAAAGCGCAAGTGGATTGCTTTTTTTTTTACCACAATATCTAGTGAGACGTTTTGCTTTCTGCCTGACCCTAGAAGTGTTGTTCTTTTTTTAATCGCATAATACTGTGGATACGCACCATCAACAAGTATCTCTTTTAAATAATTTGAAATGCACCATATAGATCAATTGTAATATTTGCTTCATGGTAATTGCTTTGGTAATGCGTTTTGAAATTTAAAAATCAATTTTTTTTGCCATTTAAAGAATAATACAATTACATATCTTAAATTAAAAAATGACACGGATGTAATGTATCTTACAGTAAATTTTTTTTTTGGAGGAAGTGGAAGTTACTATTAATCCTTTTTTTGTAGATTCATTCTTTTTTCTCATTTTCTAAAAACAAAAAACATATACTGATTCTAGTATCAATTCACTATTTTAGCGAAAGAGGGACTTATATTGTCATGAGCGGTGGCGGTGGCGCCTGCTTCCTAGACTCTTGAATAATTTGAAATGTTTTGTATTTTGGAAGGCAAAGTCTCGCTACTAGTTTCACAGGCTTTTTTTCCTATGAAACTTAGATGATTTTGTTGTATATGCAACTTTTGCATACAGTGTATATTTGCAACACAAACTAGTACATTTATTATGTATTTCTAGAGAATCAATAAGAAAATTTTAAGTATTTGTATTCAGAGCATGTAGCGGTGAATAATACGGATGTTTCTTACTTAATATTTTCTCAATTTAATAAGTATATGATTATAATATTATTTCATTTTATTTTGATCAAATAATAGTTTAAAAGCTTATTCTATGCTTTTCTGGGAATATATGCATGGTAAAATCTGTTTGTTATATATATATACATATATTAATGTAGCAAAACTTGGTCATGACATCACTTTACAATTCCGATTCATTTTCTGTATATTTCAGAGATGTTATCTACCAGAATGTATGGTTACATAATTAAATCATTTGACCCCTTTTATATATCTTGAAATTTTCCCTGTTATTGCAATATTACATTTTTAAACAGCAGTCATTATTGAATCCGTCTTCCTAAATATAAACAAACGGAAATCATAGTTTTAATTTTAGTATAATGTATGTTATCTATAATATTTCATAGAATAAATAAGGTAGATAGTAGAAAATAAATAATATAAAATTTGTTTATAAAATAACAATATCATTTATTGAAAATTTAAACATAATATGTAATATTATTTATTTATTAACAATTGCTCATGCAGTCTAATATTTGCAGTCATTTTGAATTATTGATACTATTTTAAATTAGTTAAATAATTTTAATCAACATAAAACTATATTTAGTGCTTAGAATAGTTTATTTTTTTCATGTATGATGGATACTCTTAGAATTTCTTATGACGTAATAGTACATGACAACATTTTGAAGATAAGACTTGTGATGAAGTGTTTTGAAATAAATGTAATGTTATAAAATTATCAGCTTTCTGTTCCGGTTTCACCTGCTTAGACATAAAGTTGTACCCTCATATTTTACATGGAAAGGTCTCGTCATTGTCACTCCCAATCTCGTTTCTGTTTTCAGTTCTGGTTCCTGTACTCTTCTTGATTTCGTTTCTGGTCACTCTCTTCATTTTAATCCCGTTCTGATATTTTGGTTTGGCCCTGGGTCTCAATTCCGCTCCCCGTCCCACTTTCAATTTTTATACATTATACAACCCTACTACCCCACCCCCTCCATTGTGAGAAATTGTCTCGTAATTTATAATAAGTAATATTGATACCAAATTTCATAGGCATTTCTCGCTCCATAAGAAAGTTTCATACAGAATTCAACCCCCTTTTACCCCATTAAAAAGTGAATTGCAAAAAATCCTTTTTTAGTGAATTCCTACCTTATACAAACTGACCAATTTTTGTCTCAATCAAATCTTTAGTTTCAAACATCTTGTGATGAGTTTGTGGTGTTCCGCTTAACAGACTAGTCAGTTTGTTAGTTTTAACATTTTAATTGATAATATTTTATATATATATATATTTTTTTATATCAGCAAATTAATGTGCAATAAGGAAAATTAAATATGAAATTAATTTAAGCAATTGTAAGTTATGCTACAGTTGTTTCTTTATAGATTGTTTTTAGTAGGTGCCATTGGATGAGTTGATCGAAGAAAATCTGCTTTTGGATAAATCAAAAATATCCTACAATAGAATGATGTTGTCTTTGCTTGTTGCAGGGTCAACATCCAAACATTGTGACCGTTAGAGAAATAGTCGTTGGCTCAAACATGGATAAAATATTCATAGTCATGGACTACGTAGAGCATGATCTCAAGAGTTTGATGGAGACCATGCGAGGAAAGAAACAAGTGTTTTTACCTGGTGAGGATTTCATTGTACTGTTTCCCTTGATTATGTTTGGATCATTTTACAGTATGAAGGTAAATGTTAATTTATTATCCAAAACTTGAGGAAATTATTGTATAAAATTGTATACAAATCATAGTAGTAGTCGCTTTATCTCATGTTAAAAAAAAAGATTACTATTTTATTTTTTGTTTAATTAAAAATTTATTTGATTATTTTAATTGAGTGAAGTTCATTATTATGCTCTCAAAACTACAAAGCATTTGTCTTCAAAGTTCAATAATGCCATGTAATTTACATGTAAAACCCAGTTTTAAAAGTTTGTCATGAGAGATAAAGAAAAAAGTAGTGTTTAAAGTTTTATTTTTCACCAAATCTATATATAATTCCATTTGAAACTCCACCAACATTGTTAAAAAAGTGGCAATAAGTATTTTTAATTAACTATAAGTATGCACTGGAGTTTATTATTTGTTGTTAGATTAACAATAATTATTATTTTAAAGAACAAAGGCACAAAAGTCCAATTCAGTCATTTTCCATCAAATTAAAGGTATTTGTTTTTCCAGGTGAAGTCAAATGCCTGATGACCCAACTTCTTAAAGCCGTACATCATCTTCACGACAACTGGATCCTACATAGAGATTTAAAAACCAGCAACCTGCTTTTATCGCATAAAGGAATTTTAAAGGTGGGCGACTTCGGCCTGGCTCGCGAGTATGGCTCCCCGCTGCGGCAGTACACTCCGGTTGTGGTCACTCTGTGGTACCGCGCGCCAGAGCTACTGCTTTGCTCCAAAGAATACTCCACGCCTATCGACATGTGGAGCGTGGGGTGCATCTTTGCCGAATTCGTCACCATGAATCCGCTGTTTCCTGGGAAGTCTGATGTTGATCAAATTAACAGGATATTTAAGGATCTCGGTACACCTTCGGAAACTGTATGGCCTGGGTATAGTCAGCTGCCGCCCGTTCAAAAGTTGACCTTCGCTGAACATCCGGCGGGCGGCCTAAGGCAGCGCATCGGGCCCGACCTGCTCTCAGAAATGGGTTTGGCATTGCTACAAGGTTTCCTCACTTACGACCCTACGCGACGACTCACCGCCGAAGTCGCTTTGGAACATGCATATTTTAAGGAGCAGCCGGTGGCGATCGAGCCGGCGATGTTCCCTACGTGGCCCGCAAAATCGGAGGGCGGACGGCGCGCGACTCACAGCCCGCGCCCGCCGGCAGGGGGCGCCGCCTACGCACAATTCGCACGCAGTGACTCTGACGAGGCTCTCGGATTTCACGTGCAGAAGGGGCGCTCTGTGAGCATGGCGCCCGGCTTTTCGCTGAAATTCTAGCGACGGCTGCAAGCCACTCACATTACATAATCACATAATCGCATTTGCTCGCCAAAGTATCGCAGTTAAAATTCCGATATTGGAAACCGCACTATACTTGATTGCGAGTTTCAAATAATTAAAGGATAAACTGTTTCTGGTATTTTGTTGTTTTAAAGGATGATTAGTAAATATTGTGTTTGTATTTAATTAGTGGCTACCACATTTTACTGCAGATTATTTTATGTAATCTGTAATGAACTTCATATTTTGTATTTTATTAACATTTCAATTGTAAATAAAGTTTATATTGGTAAACTTGCCCGATTTGCTAGTTTGTCTTACCGCTTTGGTACTTGACCTTATCATGCTCAATTTCTTTTCATATTGACTAATCAAAACTCATAGTACATAATTTTGTGTGATGTGTTAACACAGTTAGAAAATAAATGAAGGAAACCTTAGAAGACCATATTATTAAATTTGTGTATAGTATATGTAAAGGTATTTACCTCAAGTGGAATAGGTTTAAATTAATATCGAATTACTATGTAAATTATGGTACAATATATTGTTTCATAAAATAGTAGTTTCCATTTTAACTCCTTTTGACATCCCTGTTGTGTAGCGTTGCCGCCTATACATAAATATGTATTAGTTCCTTATATTTTTACTTGTGTGAACATAAGATAAATATTAAATGTGCTATAGATTCCTTTATAGTCTCAGAATTCTTTATTTCTAGACTTGATAATTGCAGATCATGAAAAACAAAGAAAAATATCAAAAAAATATACCAATGTTTTCGTAAGCAGAGGGGGGAAGGGTAAGAGCTTTGTTTACTTTTTCTGACAAGGGGAGGAGATTAAACATTACACAAATTCTCCTTACGTAATACTTAAATTGCCCCTTAAGCGTTTTTGTAACATTTTTTATAAATGTGAAGTATAAAGATTCATTCATTAATATGAGTTTGAAAGATATAAATTAAACACTAAAATAAGGTTGCCTCTTTTTTGTCAGGCAATAATGAAAATTTGCCAGATCTAAACAAATGTTAAGTTTATTGTTTCTCCGTCGTGCCACGCTCTTACACAATTATTGAAATTAAAAATGCCTACAACCCTAAGCTTTGTGGACTTTTACTAAGGCAGCCCCATTCCATTCTGTTCGCAATATAAAGAGGACCTTTCGCTTTTTGGTAGTTGTTTGCTATAAACTATATCTGTATAAATAAAATGCCACATGTGTCTAAGAGCATCTTTTGAGAACGGCTCGATCGATTTGGCTGATTCCTTTGTTGATATTTTCCTAATTGTCAGGAAAAGGTTTTTGTGAAAGAAAATAAACCTTTGTAACTGTTCGTCTGTCTACACACTATGTGACTTTCATTGGAAGGTAAGGGAGCTTACTGAGCCATTTTTAGGGTACTTTTTATCGCGATATTTTTAGGGCTCCTGCATGGAAACAAAACTCAAAAAGTGGATGATTTATTAGAATTGAATTAAAAGTGGAACCGCAATCGAGGTCGAGAGCAAAATCGGAATCGGAATTAGATTGAGACGAAATCGAGGACGAGGAGCGGCGACGGGATTTTGAGTGGAATCGGAATTGAAAGCGAGATGGAGAGCAGAATCGCCAGCGGGGCCGGGACCGAAGTTGAGAAAGGAACTAGAGTCGAAAACGAGTGTGGGATCAATAGTGTGATTGGATTGGAATCGGAAATGATACCGGAATTGAGATTGACATCGATCGATATAGCAGGAAAAATAATAATTATGCGTCCATGCTGGTGCAGCTGCGGGCATCGACTGTACGGGCGAGTCGCCCACAAGAAAGTGCAGAACAACGCCTGCCGGGCCAGCTAGTTGTACAATATTTAAATTCTTAGAAATATTTTCATTACAAAAATTTTGAAATAGTTAAACGTATGTCTTTATTTTTGTATAGATATTTCTTTGTTTGTGTTTGTTTCAAAAAATAATGCTTGTAGAAATTCTTCAAAACTGTTCCTTTCATTTCGAAGTTACGTGTTAAAATTATTTTTTAATAATTGCTATTAATATAAAACTATTACTAATATATTAAAAGTAATAATGAAATTAATTAAAACGTTTAAAAGCAATTAAATTAATAATAATAAAAAAACAAATGCTAGAACAGATTTGAACTCGGACACCCCGCGCACGCAATGTAAAGCTAAAAAGTTGCGCTCAATCGTACACTACTCGGGCGAAAATAGTTGTGCTGTACTTCAAGTGTTCTACACCATGCTAACGCTTACATAACGTTATTTTTTTCTGCACAGCTCCTTGCGCATATCGTGTGATAAATAGCTTCATTCTAAAATTACTATATATATATATATAGGCGTCTTGTGGAATATATGTAACCGCGCATTTGTTTGTGTGCGGTCATGGGGGGGTGGGGTCGGCAGCGTATAATAATTTGTAAAATCTGTTTACTTCACATCGTATCATATGGTCATATTTAACTCAGATTTTGATGCTGCCGTTATTACAGCCATTGTAATTTTGAATTCAATGAAATCTAGGCTTCCTTCTCTATATCAAATGTATCTATCGGTGCAACAAAAATGTTTTTCACCTTAATTAATTTCGTTAACTTGTTCATTAGATCAATCAAATTATCCCAGTAAGTAATAAATAACGTGGGCGTAGTTGTATAGTGTGTGAATCAAAAGGAGCTCAAAGTCAAACTGTCTTTATGAAATTCTTTAATAAATAGAATTAATATTCGTACGTATTACGTTGCAATTATAATTAAACTCTTGTAATTTATATATTCTCTATTAAGCTTTATTTTATATTTCAGTACAATTATCAAATTTTTGATATTGTAACAGCCTATACTCATCTTTTGGGTATTTTATCAATAAATGAATGAAATAGTTCCTGTTTAAACCTTTTTTAATTTACGTATTACAAAGTGTGCGTAATATAACTATAAAATAGGGGAAATCATATAGCCGCCAATGTGAAAAGTTTAACTGATTAGCTTTGACACTTTCATAATCTTTACAATATAACAGATCGACAACAACTTACAAACAATTTGTCATATTTGCGATTTTTTCCAAATTCCATATAATACTGAAAAAAGTGAATAATCATAACATAAACAAAATATTCAAGAATATAAAGAACTTTTTTATGGAATAAGCAACGTTTTAATAAATCCTGCCATCTAATTTAAAACATTTTGAATTAGATACCACCTTCGATATAAGAAACAACGTTCGTTACACATGTAACAACGTTACATTACACATATTTTAAATAATCACACGTCATATAATTTTGCTTTCGATAATGAATTGATACAGTTTTGGCATGAACTATTTTTCTAACAGGCAAGTGAGTATAATTTTTTTTTGTCATTTAATAAAAAGATTATCTTCGATTTTAAACCGTACAAACCAAGCCTAGAATGTCTATGCAATGACGCGGTGGCCGAGTCTCGCGAAGTTCAGTCCATCAGCGGCCGGCGTCGTTGAGTCCCTTGGGCAGCGCGAGCAGCGAGTTGATGAGGTCGGCGTTTCTTTTCCAGGTGCGGTACTTCGATTGATCGCCGATCCGGACTTTCGTCTCTAGGACGTAGCGAGCGCCGAATTCGCCCGATTCCGCTTTGTACGTGTTGAACATCGAGTGCATTTGTTGTATAAACTGTAACAGCGCATGCGCGATGGGTAAGTGCAAAATCTATCGATGAAAATTAATAATAAAAGTGAATGATTTTTTTTTCAACATAAATAGTTTCCTATTCAGTTCATTTAATTAGAACAATTGGCGCCGGTGCATCGCCAGTGAAAAGACCGTGCTTCGCAATAGTCAGTTACGTGTTGTATATATACGCATCTCTTTATAAATTCACACATGGTAGAGCCATGCTGTGGCCAACTTGATTGCACCAAGAAAACGGGCTAGTTCTATCGGTGAGAATCTACACTCTCACAGAATACAAATGTGAAGTAACAGCTTCCGCTGTTATATTTCGCCTAGTGAGTGAGAGTTCCAGTGGCCCAGTCGTCCTCCATCTGCTCACTCCCCCTTCGTCTCCCCATTTTCCTCTTTATCAGCGCATTCCCATCTGCGTCACATATCGTATTCCTACCCAAAAAGCCGGCAACACAGTGGTGGCACGGGTCACGCGTAGGGTTCGCGCGTATCTATGGGCGGTGATGACCACCTGGTGTCATCGCCGCCCATGCATACCTACGCGTCACGAGCATCAGAAAGTAGGTCTCTCTGATGGCTCGTATGTCCGTTTGCCTCTCAAAATTGCTATAAAAATACGTAGAGCAGCAACTTTGAGGTACTTATTCGTGGAATTTTTGTAATGACTAAAGTTATTACAAAAACTAGCTTTCCGCTGCGGTTTCGCCCATGTGGACACAGAATGTGTTCTTTCATCTTTTATATGGAAAAACTGCCCTCACAATCTCGTTCTCGCTTCAAATTCTGATTCTGTTACTGTTCTTGATTTCAATCCAGGTCACGCTCTTTATTCTAATACAGATTAATCACTTGATTTTGACCTCAGTCCCGTTCTAAATTTTCGGTTTCCGGCTTTCTTTGCCTAGTTACTAATTTACAACAGTCAATACTCAGGTATTCTTATAGCCATAAAACATAACGCTTTCACATCATTCTTACTGAAATATAAAAGTTTTAAATACAGGAGTCTTCTATATATATAAATGACTCGTCAAAATGTGTGTATGCGTATTACTTCAAAACGACTACATCGAATTAGATATTCTTTTTATTGTATTCGTTATTGTCAGAACAAGGTTTGTATGAAAGAAAATAACCCTTTGTATCTGTTTCTCTGCCTATTTGTACGGGGTATCTTCGGAATAGCTGAACAGATCACGATGCGATTTTCACTGGAAGGTAGAGAGGCTTACTGGGCTACATTTAGGGCACTTGTTATCGCATTAATTTTAGGACTTCAGCGTGGAAAAAAAACACTTAAAATTAAATAAGTTATTGGAATTGAATTAAAAGTGGAATAGGAATCGAAATCAGGAACAAAACCGGAATCGGGACTAGATCGAGACGAAATAAAAGACGAGGAGCGGGATCGGAATCATGATGAACACATCCTCACCAGTTGATGCAACAAAGGTATGAAATTAATCGATGTTCACAAAGGAGGAGTCGCAGGCGATCCCTATCTACATAAATAAAAATCGATGTAAGTATATTTATTCTCTATGCGTGCCTAATCCACTGATCCGATAAAACTCTGTTATCCTGATAAAAAAAGAACCGATTCTAAAAATTCTTTCACTATTAAATTATTGCTTTATTATTGAATAAATTGTGGTGGAATCGATATGAAAGCACGATAGATAGCAGAATAAAAAAAGGGACCAGGATTAGAATCGAAAGCGGGACCGCGACCAAAATTGAGTACTGAAGTAGGGCTGAAAATAAGTGTAGGGACGGGATCAGAATCACAAGTGTGATTGGGACCGGAATCGAAAACGAGACCGGGATTGAAATTGATATCGTTCGATTCAAAAGGAAAAAAAAACATTTTACGTCCATGCTGGCGGAGCTGCGGGCATTAACTACGCGAGCAAATTGCAAACAAGAAAGTGCAGAACAACGTCTGTCGGCCTGCCAGTGTTGAAATATAGTAAACCCTATTCCGATAACTATCACGGTTCCAATTAGTACCGATCCAGGGCAAATGCTAGTATCAAAATAAAGTTCAGGCTACATTACACGGGGATAGTTTAGCTTTTTATGCATGAAAGAATTATTTTTATACTTTATGGAACTCCATTATCCCTCCCCCCTAGGACAATTTTTTTCTATCATCTGATTGAAATAAAATAAAGAATATATTCTGCTCCAAGCCAAGCTCTATCTACCCATGAAACTCCGCATTAAAACTCGGCATTAAAGTATTGATCACTTGGTTCTACTGTTTTATTATATGTATAGATTACATGAATAAATGCTTCAAAACTTAAATTACTTTTATAGGTAAGTATCTGTCGAACTCAAAACACACGTATTATTTTTCATATTTAAATAGTTATAGTTATTAAAAAAAAAATTGATTACAGTACAACGCACGAAACTCTGCTGCTCTGAATTGCTTGCGAATGATGCAATGCGCAGTATAGCGCCCCACAATCCTTCCTTCTTCTCCCCCTCGATCTTGTTCTACGCCATTGTGACGCTTTCGTGGCTAAGTTCACAGCGGTAGTTTTGTGCGTTGTAATGTTTAAAATGTTAAATGACATCCGCGTTGCGTCTTCAGGACTGCTATCGTACAAACAGGTGGCCTTCAATAAAGAGTTGGATGGTTGTAATTATTAAATTTTCTATAATAAAAATACGAAACTTTCTATAATTACTTACGAAGTGCCCTTTTCAACTTTATTTATTCATGTCATTTTAAGTATTAATTACATATCAGTAATGGATCAAATTCACCAATATTGTTAAATTAAACGAAAAAACCGACATGTTTAATGAATTAGCAAAGACATGAACGACAAAAGGAGTTTCATTTTAAATATATATCTAATGTAACAATAAGGGACAATAAATCCTAAAAATACTGCTTTAATTTATACAGGATTGTGTCTATACTCTATGACGTAGTCCTACTTCATTGTTATCTGTGTGCTTGTGCTCTACGATTTCAATTTGTATTTGTAAGCTGTAAGACAATAAAACATGTTGTATGTTCGAAAGCCTTACTCGCAATGGGTTTAACAAAAGTCTGGATGTGACGTGAATGTAAACATTCTATATATCCGTTATACAATTCTTTATTCTATATATATATATATATATATATATATATATATATATATATATATATATATGCATATATGTTATATAACGATAAATGAAAAATAGAAATCCATAAAGAGCCAGTTCCATTTGTTGCGTCTGTTCGTCTTAGGATATGACACCATTACGGCGGTAGATAGTATAAAGTCGTTTAATCTTTAATTTAGGCACGAAAATCGCCGGACGACTTTTATCATCGTTGGTAAGTCGAATTGTAAAAAAATTATAATACAACTACAACAAAAATTGGGATGAAATGGCTATAAATTTATAGAATACGTGTAAGGAATTAAAAACGATCGATATAAACATGGAAATTAAATGTACATATAAGAATATCACGGCTGAATACTGAGAAGTCACTCAAATTGATCATTAGGCTGCGATCATCTCAATTTTGAACAACCTCCTGTTTAGAAAATGGGATTCACAAAGAGCACTTAAATATTTAAAACTGTGATCAGTTGAGAGTTTGTTATGTGATTGTTGAACGGTAACTTTTGCGAATAAAGTTCCTTCTCATTTACTTTTTCTTTTAATTTATTGTTAAAATTTCCTTTTACGCAGCATTCTATAAATAAATATTAATTTAGAATAGGAAACGCTAATGATAAATAGTGACGTTCCAGTACACGATTTTTTTATTGTGAGGCATCTAATTGCGTTTAATTGAAGTTGTTTTTAAATTTGACTTTTGAGAATTCGAAATTTTAGTTTATGGCGTCTCAAATAGTTAAGCAGGTCTCAAAAAATTGAGTGACGTTATAGTGTTCGGCTGTCACAAGAGAGATATGTAAAGATTGTACCGTGTAGAGATTTGTGGTTTCTGTGTGCCCTTCTGAGAAAGAGGCGTAAACACATTCCTAGAAAGCGAGTGAGACACTTTCTGGCAGAGCGAAAGCATCATAAGGAAATGCGGAAGCGACCAATCTCATAGAATATTCAACCGATTTCAAAAATGTTTCTAATTTTTACTAGGCAATAATTTTCATTTAGATACGTTCAAATATTTACAGCGAGAAAATAGTAGAATAAAGTGAAGATGTTTGAATAATTTTTACTCTCAACTGGCTGAATACATTATGAAGAAATTTTGAGTAGAAGTAGATTATGTCCTGGAATAATATTTATACAATATAATCGAGAGTTAGACAAGGATCAAAATTGAGAACGAGCCACAGATTGGAATTGAAAGCGAGGGTGGATATTTAAATTAATATCGAAAGCGGAATCAAGACTCAAATCAGGATCGCGACTGGTATCGAGAGCGAGGTCAGGAGCGAATTGTGAGCACGACCGGAACTGGAATCGAGAACGGGTCAGGATAGGGAATTAACAGTGAGAACAGAATTGAAATCGGTGTTATGATTAGCAGCGAGATTAGAGCCTACAAAATTAGGGAACTCATTCTGTTTAGGAATATATTAAAGATGAGATGATGTCAAATCAAAAGATTTTTTCAAAAGCTATAACACAGAACGTTTTTTTACCCAAGAAATAAGAGGAAAGAGATCAGTTGCAGATGTCAAGAGTTTTCACAATGAACGTGTGCGTGAAATAGTAAGTTAAGTATATTCTACGAAAGATGCCATTAACGACGCGATAAGAGTAATGCATTCAAAACTTACTGTGTCATCGTACTGAAACGTGACTAATCACTAATATATTCCAGTAATTAGTTGTTTGATTTTGGTTTATCAGGTATATCAAACGCTATTAGTTCCGCCTGCTTGAATCGTGTACGAGAGATTTGCGATAAATTTGGCAATAACACAGGTGTGCACTGATTGTTATCGAAACTTGTCGGCATCAAAAGCTCGCCGCCCGACCATTTTCGACTTCCATGAAATTAAAGCTTTCGAAATCTCGTGACTCAGAATGAATATGTATTATTTCGTCAGATAAATTAATATATGATTCTTCCTTAGTCAGTTGCAAAAGCGTTATAAAGTTCAGTAAAGTTCTGTTGTGGAAAAGGCAATAACAACCTACTTATTTTATGTTTGTCACACTGTCTGTTTTTTCGTCAGTCTGTCCGTCAGTACAGTGGCGTAGCTAGCCTGGGTGTCACCCGGGACGGATTTGAAGTGACACCCTAAAAATCAAAATTGAGTTAAGTTGCAGAAAAACTCTAATGATAAACAATGTTTTATATTTCGTTGTGCATTTTTTGTGAATCAAAATTTGCGGTCTGATGAACTCGGGTGTCACTCCTAAATGGGTGGCACCCGGTGCGGACCGCCCTCGTCACTCACCCCTAGCTAAGGCACTGCGTCAGTATAATGACTATTGTATATTCGTAACGTGGACACCGGATTAAAAAGCCAAAAAATGGAATTCAATGATTAGCATGATTATAGGCTGTATAATAAGTTTTTTTCCACTAAACTATTTTTTAAATTTATTATTTAAGAACAAAAAACTTAATTTATTCGAACGTATTAAGTATATACTTTTATATTGACGAAAACGAATATTTTTATATTCCTATAAAAAACGTGCAATTTTAAATGGTATGTTAAACCCTTCAAAGTATGTTGTGGTAATATTTAACGAATCCTCGAAATATAGTTAAGAAAATAACTTTACATTTCATTTGGCGTAACACATTCCATACGGGCATGTGTATCCCGCCGCCCGCATTACACCTTTACCATCGTACCCACCAGTGGTAACGAGCGTCAATATTTATGACAATCCTTTTTCTATATTTTGGCAGGAACGCAGATTTTCCAAATATTAGCGAACGCTGTGCTCGATGTTAGGTACTAAGGATTTATTTATTATATTATTAAAACAAGTTCGCAACAATTATTAAAAATTATATATTTTTTTTAATGAAAATATTGGGTTGGAAAAAAGGTTTTTCGTATTTTATATACAAATTCAAGATAATTTTTCATTACATTATATTTGAATTTCATTATAACATATATATGTCATTTTGTTCAACAACTTGTTGCCATTTTCTAAGTAGTTATATAATTCCATTGGTATAGAAATATTGGGACTTCTGATCCAAAAAGTGTAACAAGTAGTTTTAACAGTTCTCTTTTAACCTAAAACTATCGGTAAAACTCATATTGAATAATGCCCTTTTAATCTCACCATACATATAGCATCAATGTCTATGGAATTTACTTGTTTTTTGACGATGATCTTTTTCGCACGTTCTTGTTTTAGATAATCCATTTCTCATCACCAGTAGTCAATTTTTCAAAAACGAATCGGTTTCATTACATTTCAATAGAAAATCACAAATGAGTACACGATTCATTAGATCTCTTTCAGTGAACTCGTGTGGGACCCAAATATCGAGCTTTTTTGTATATCCAGCTCTTTTCAAATGGGTCAAAACTGTTTTATAGTCAATCACTAGCTCCTCAGCTATGTCATAAGAATTAGTATCTCAATCTTGCTCTACTTTTTTCAAAATGGCATCGACTTTAACGGCAACAGGTTGACCAGAACGAGATTCATCTTTAACATAAAAATTACCAAACTGAAAACGTTTGTACCACTTTTGCACTTTTGTACTACTCTCACTGACACTGCATTAGGTGCAATAAGGTGAAAAATTTTTTTGCACGGCTTGTGTCGCATTTTTCCTTTTTTCCTTTTGTAATAAAATTTCCAAATGTATTGAATTCCTACATTAGATACATTCATTTTGGTGGACAGAAAAACAATAGAAAAAACTGGTCAATAGCATGTTGGACCGTGATCATTATAGGGTTTCGAAGCCATTATTACAAAAAAAAATGCACTATAGATGAAAAAAGTACATTGTTGCACTTTTCCCATGTTTCTTACACAGAATAGTTATAAGCACAGTAGTCGCCTATAACTAGAAAAACAAATAGATATGTCGACTATTATTATTAAAATAGTGTACACTAAAGTGCATCAGTAAAAGAGCGTATCTTCATGGCACTTACGTCATTTTGTTGAAAAGCACAGATTTTCGGCAATAACTCGAACAAAAGTATATCCAATCATGTTGAAAATAAATTTCGTAGAAAATATTTATTAAGCGTCAATTTAGTTTTTTTTTTCATATTTTATGGACGTTCAGTTTAGAAAATAGAGAGGGGGACACAATTCCTGCAAATTTAGAGCGATTATTTTTGAAATTATTTACATAATTAGAAAAATTACTTAAAAGCCTTAAAGTATATTTAAAAGAACTGTCGAAATATGTACTACTTGTTGATGTTTGCTAAAATATTTTGTCAGCTTCTGTTATTATACTTGTATGGTGTGCTCCCCCTATATATTTTTGCAATATTTATTTCTCTTATTTAACTACCAAACTTATACTAGACATAGTGTAGTAGTGGCTTATACAAGACACCTACACTATGAATTTCATCAATATACATCTTGTCGTGTTTGAATAAAATACCTGTGACATACGGACGGACGGGCGGACGAACGGACGGACATGACAAAATTCTAAAGGTTCCGTTTTTTGCCATTTTGGCTCAGAACCCTAAAAAATGGTGGAACATATTTACTTTTTATTTTTCTTTATTTAAAATGTCATCCATTTGATGGTATCAAAATTAGCTAGCTACAAAATGCATAACCAAAAAAAATTTATTGCAACTTTTTACTAATGAAATGCCAAAAAACTTATCCCCGACCTGATATATGAAAATTTAATATACGTAACAAAAATATTTGATTATGAAGATAGACGTAACGTAATCACTAATATTCTCGAGGATATTCAAAATTTACCCTCATGCAAATTTAAAATCTTTGTTATGTAAGCATTGCAAAACGAATATTATATATGCATTATTTGAAAATTGAGAGTTTAAATGTAAATAACCAACATGACTTCCTACTAGTTTGTGTTTTTTTTTTTATCTAATAGTTTTAAAGATAGTGATTTGCATAATTTGAATTTGAAAAGAGCTACTCTCAAATTTCTTGCGATGACGTATTTCAAGTGCCATTTTATAACCTACGAAATAAATATACATTCAATCTGGTGTTCAATTTAAATTATACACGATAAATAATAATTTAGCTAAAATCATAATAATTATTAAGTTTACATGAGGTCTCTCGTGTACTGATATTAAGAATATCAATTTATTTTGATATGAAAATAAGAAGTGTAGACGTGCTATGTATTTATTACCAATAAAATTATGAAACAAATTAGTAGTATTTTAATTGGTGTACGGATAATTTCTACATTAATTATTGGCTAACAATAATATATGGCTGATCGTGTGTTTATAAACGGACATTTATAAAATGTTCTTGTTCGTAAATTCCTTCGGCGAGCAGCGTGCAATGCAATCAAGAGGGAACTATCGAGGTGGTGCACCGGTAGTCGGTTGACATGGCTGATAACCACGTTGTTACGGAACCATCATGGCTCGTGGTTCCGGAACAGCGTCGCCTTTCATACAGAAGGTATGGGATACCATCTCGACAACGGACGGATTAACCAGTGAGTTTTCAGTTTCAGTCAAATTTGAACTTCTCCGTGGCTGGGAGGGCACTTTACGCCGTCGGTTTCGGAAGTTGTCACCGCATTACTGTCAACAGTTGTTAGCAGCCTCCGACCCGCGATGGGCCAGCGACGAGGGCTTAAGATATAAGTCTCCGGATCTAAAACAAAAAAGATTGTGGGAGGACACACCCGAGCAGTAGGGTGATTCAAAACTGACCCAACGACGACCAGATGCTTACGCGGTTCACAAACTATTTACATTTATTGTTGTTGGCCAATGGATCTATTCTCACGAACGGTTAGCATATCATCGAGCAGTAATTAAACTTTTTGGAAATAATTTTTTTTTAAATTTCAGTGACGAGCTGTTTCTTTATTACGTAAGTCGATGGGGGGCAAGGCGGGAGGTTTTGGTAATGTCTTATTTTTCTTTTGCAGAGTCTTCATGGTAAGATCATAAAAATGGGTTAAGTTAGGATAATAGTTTCAAAAAGCGTGCGCTTGTGGTACCCTTAGCGACATTCCTACAACGTCCGGAAGGAACAATTTGCTCAGGATGCTCTAAATACTTCTCATCGAAAAGGTTACGAAACTTAATAAAAACTTCATGGCTCCTATTCTAAAATAGAAAATGAACTGGTCTTGAGCGTATACTGAAAACGAGGTAAAGAAGTTATATGCCACCTCAAGAATAATGTCGACGTTATTGAATGGGTGGACGTCGACGACGTTGTTGTCATAAATACGGCATCGCAACTGACGCATAGTAGAGACGTTCAAGTGGTCGATCCACTTGCTGAGTTGTTGTTGGGACTCAGTCCTGACCGAAGTATTATATAGAGGCCTAAGTGAAACGAATTTTACCAAAATATTGAGATTCATTATTGTGAGCAAACGTGTTCTTTTTTTAATTGATCCCATGATTTATTTACAATTTTAGTACATATTATATCTTACGTAACATTTGTCGAGAGGAGGGGGTTAACCAATTTTTAATTTTTCTTACGTAAGGGAAGGAGTTTAAAAGTTGTCTTACGTAGTAAACGAACAACCTCATAGCAATATTTGAGTCTATGTTTTAGAGTGCGGTAAATTAAATTTTGGGAAATTTAATGCCCTTTAGGGGTTACGCAAGATTATTTTTATGTAAGTTATCGTTTCAACTTATTCCAAAATACACTTCATATATTACATTTGCCAAAATTTTGATTAAACGAAAGATTAAGTTTCTTTTTTTTAATGTTTGTGAGTGTATACAACATGATTTTTCACATGAAAACGCATATGTTTACGTTTCAAAATACACCAAAACTGATTGGTTTAATTGGGCAGATTAAAATTTCTAAATTGCTTCGTCTGTGTTATGTCATCGGACACACCGATATATGAAAACAACTAAAAACATACTTGTTCTTCCGGAGTTTCCTCCATTTCTGAAGGGCCTTCGACAGGAAGCGCGCCCGCTAACGAGAGCAAGGTCAGCGCCAACAGCCAGCACGCGCACTTTGTTGACATCCTATAACATACATATATACATTTGTTATTTTTATATTTGTCGTTTTTGAAATCACATGTTTTTCGAAATCGATTTTGAAATCGATAGATTTCAGTCGAGACTGTAATGTATATCTCGCGATGTGTTGTACATATGTTAATGTCGACCGTCGTAATTCTAAATATCGTTGTTTGAACTATATTTTTGTGAGCACATATTTAAGAAATTTGAATGCCAAAAAAAAATCCTATTGATTGTGACTTCTGAGAACGTGTCTATATATAATATATACATGTAATGAAACTGTAGCAACGTTGTGTTTGTACATTGAAGATATTTCCCAAAAACTGATTGTGGGTAACTAGAGAGTATATTTTGAAACTTTTATTCTGTTACTCGTAACTTATATGTATTATGATCAAATTTCGGAAATATCTTGAAAGCCATTAAATTTATCCCTAAATTTCATTCAGTGCTAAATAATCTGAATTAACTTCCTTCACGGCTTCAGTTTTGCTGGTTTAAAAAAAGCACCCCTCATGGCCCCACTCAATATTGTCATTGGGATCGGAATCGCAATTGAAAATTAATAGTCATCATTTTTAGTTTTTCGATTAGTATGTATACATTAAATCTCCTTGTCATCGATATTCGTGTGACGTATTATTAATGTTATAATGTTAAAAAATATATTGATTATAAAAATACAATATTGAATTTTTCACAAATATATTATTTTATTTTTGTGAGTATTGAATACACCATACTTAGCTTACTATATGTGAATACGTAGCTTTCTATGTGTGAAAGAATATTCATACATTACACAACCCTATGATCCCTCCTAGATGATATTTTTTTTTTATTGATTTGAGATGAAGTAAAGTCTATATTCTGATCCAAGCCAATATCTATCTGCCTGAACAATTGTATTAAAATTTGTCCATTAAATTTGGAGATGTGCGCGAACAGACAGACATACAGGCAAAAAATTTAAAAACCGTTCTTTTCTCTTGTATCACCCTTCTCCTATTATCTCTTGTCCATTTCTCATACATACCTTCGATGTACAGACACTGAAGAGCTACTGTTTTATTATATTTACAGGAATGAAATATGTCTTACAATTTACCTTAGCTTTTGCCCGACTAAGTTGCAGTAAATGAAGAGTAATTGATTCAACAATCTATTTACGTTTGTATGGACGTTAGATTGTAGCTAAAAATGACTTATTTTTATAAATTAATAATAATAATGAACAAATTATTGTTATCTTATTTTTTTTTATTGATTTGAGATGAAGTAAAGTCTATATTCTGATCCAAGCCAATATCTATCTGCCTGAACAATTGTATTAAAATTTGTCCATTAAATTTTGAGATGTGCGCGAACAGACAGACATACAGGCAAAAAATTTAAAAACCGTTCTTTTCTCTTGTATCACCCTTCTCCTATTATCTCTTGTCCATTTCTCATATATACCTTCGATGTACAGACACTGAAGAGCTACTGTTTTATTATATTTACAGGAATGAAATATGTCTTACAATTTACCTTAGCTTTTGCCCGACTAAGTTGCAGTAAATGAAGAGTAATTGATTCAACAATCTATTTACATATGTATAGACGTTAGATTGTAGCTTAAAAATGACTTATTTTTATAAATTAATAATAATAATAATGAACAAATTATTTTTATCTTATTTTTTTTTGCTACACTTTTATCGGCAGGTTACATTTACCAAGTTAATTATGAGCATGAAACTTAGTGGAATTGAAAACTTTATGGATTTTATGTCATTTTGTTTGCTGATAGGTATAGAACTCTAGTTCTGGAATTACGACTCCCAACTTTGTCAATTTTTATTTATTATCTGTTTTGTAATTGGAATGTTCTCGTAATTTGTGTGCGTTATAAATATATAGAAAGGGCATTCAATAAAAAGTGAGAATGTAGTATGTTATCGGTAATTTGTATTGAATGTTATTTATTTTTCGACACAGTCGTCTTTTAGCTTACACTTGGCATATTTTTTTTTCTAAACTTAAAATCTATTTTTTAAAAAACTGTTCAGTCTGAGCACCTAAAAAGTCCTGCACGGTAGCGACTACTGCCCTTTCAGATACTCCTTCGACCTTGGAAACAGATAGAAACGACTAGGGGCAAGGTTGGGTGCATATAGAGGATGCTAATTTATTTCGAAGGCAGCATCTCGAATGGCAGCCATAGCAACGGCGGACCTGTGAGCCGAGGCATTATCTTGTAGGATCAAAGCGATTTTTACTAGTTTTGCTCGTAGTTTCTTTCGAATTTCGTTATGCAAATTTCGAATGTGTTTTGCATACAAAGAGCCCTTAACAAGTAGCTTCACGGTCGAGATATTCTATCACGATCATCCCTTTACTATCCCAGAAAAGAGAGCCCATGATTTTTCCGACAGAACGACCTGTCTTAAATTTCTTAGGGATTAAAGATGATGGCCTTTTCCAAGTCTATAACTGTAATTTTTTTTCTAGATCGTAACGGTGATGCTACGTTTCAGTCATGGTCGTAATTGGAACCAAAAAAACTATCGGGGTCTTATTGTAACAGTTACAAAGAAGTTCAGGAAATGTTCAGCCTGATTCGTTTTTGTGCATCGGTAAGCATTCTAAGGACCCAGTGCGTGGATATTTTTATAATTCCCAAAAATTCGTGTAAAATGCTATGCGCACTACCAGTCGAAATCTTTATTTTTTTCGCCTCTAAAATGTACCGAGACACAACGATCTGCTAAAACATTTTTTTTTACTTTCTTACTATTTCTTTGATTACTACCGTTGTTGGGCCATTGAGAATCATCGTTAGTGGGTGTTCTTCCACATTTAAATTCGGCGCACCGATAGAGAAATTGTAGAATAAGGTCAAGTATTTGTCATAAAGTATCCTGTAAGTTTTGATCAATTCGTTCTGTGGTGAAATTTTTCAAGCACAGATACTTAATAATCGCGTACAATTGAATTTTTTCTATTTTCAACAACACGCTACTACAGACTGCAAATAAAAGACTTCTATTAAAAAAAAACGATAGATATTCAAATTATTTCCTTTTCTAAAATCTAATAAATATTCCAGTTTTACCATGCAGTATTTACTTTTTTGTTATTCCAAAGAGTTTGTACCTCATTCTTACTTTATCATGAATGCCTCTCTTATCAAACTATACAGAATACGTTATTTCATCATTGTAAAATGTTTTAAACATTCTTAAAAATGTTTTTACTCTTTTCGGGTACGTGTATTTCAAGAGACTAGCAAATTTTTCTAGGTATGAACCACGTTTATTTAATTTGATTACTTAGACATTATTTAAGATTTAAAAAACTAAGTTTATCAAAGCCAAGAGTTATGATTAAATATCTAAAAATTAATTGCGATTTTATTTAGATATATAATATCGTTTAATATTGCTTTCACAATAAAACAACAGTCTATTTTTCATTAAATTTATATTTGCTGTATACGGACCTTCCTTTGGTTATATCCTGTTTTAGAATAACCTGAAGAATTGATCTGATTATCTGTTACTAGATATAAATTATTGTTCACAATATTCGCAATGCCAAAAGTTTACAATTATCCCGATAATTGAACAAGGCAATAAGTTTTTATTAGGATTCCTATTCTATGTTTAAAGAAACGTGATATTATTATATTCAAAATTATAATTCTTAGGCTTAGGACCATGCTACAACTGAACTGATTGTTAATAATTTTTTTTTTCCGTTGTTCAATTTTATTCTATGATTATTTCTATGACACTGAAATACATTCGGTAAGTTCATAATTTGGTATAATTTTCCCATAAAGTTGACCATATATTTGATGTTTACGAATATATTTTTGGGTCTGGATAAATTCCGTATATTACAAGATCATACAGGGTACTCGCAATGTATTATATTTTTAAAAATATCGATGTTGCCTCTACCACATTTTCGATTTGTACTCAAAACTTTTTAAAATATTTTCTTATAGTTTTTTTTTTAATATTTCGTCTGACTCACCTGTTCCCAGTAATTATTTTAACAAAAGGAACTCAATTCTCTTGTAACCGGTGTCTGTTTAAAACTGAACAAATAAAAAAAAATATTGTCATATGTTGTACTTCGGACACTTCACAACGGAATAAAGCGCGTGTTTTAGAAGCGAGCGCTCTACCCGATCGAAAGCGATAAGGAGATTATCCGCGATTTTTCTGAATTGACCGTTGAAGAGGTGCAGGCGGCGGGGTAATGAAACGCTATCTTTTCCGTTGTCGGACTCGGCGATGGCCGATGGGGCGGCGGGCGGCGGGGGGAGTGCACCGCCCAAGCGGAAGGGCACCCACGAAGGTCCGTGCATGCGCCTGACAGCTGCGATCCTTCTTGCTGACAACCCGTCAGCATCTCTGCCGTCGTACCGAATAGTATCGTAATTCATCGATAACTGCTTTATCGAGAAAATGGCGGTTAAACTTTCTGATTTTTATTTTATGACTTTAGCTAAACTCGTCCCCATAACTTTAAACTTAAAATTTTATTTGTGGAATTATCAGTAATCCTAAGTAATTTCTAATCTATTTTTAAGTGAATTACATTATATTATTTAAGTAAATTCAAAATTGTGTTTTACAAATAATAAAAAGCTTATGCTTACCTTCTTCTGTCTTTTGCTGTGTTCAAGCTTAGGATCTTACTCATACCCTACTTTTAATTAGAACGAAGTTCTTATAAGAATTTAGTGTCTTAGACAAAAGCAAGTATATATCTTCAAGTATATTACAATGTTACTCAGTTTTGTAAATAAAGAGATTCAAAAATGATAAAAGTAATTTATTGTTTCCTGAACACAACGAAATCACAAAAAATCTCATAAATTAAAAAAATCCAAAACTAGAAAAAACGCTGAAAGTTATTATTGACACCAATCAAAATATAAAGTTTTATTTAAAGTGATTTAGATCCATCATTAACATTTTTTTAAATTTTGTTTCCATTAATTCAGGTAGTTTTTATATAAATATTATTCAAAATTCTTTAAATGGTTACAAGAAGAAATCAAAACTTCAGAATTGTCATCAACACCTACATTTTCTCAAAATAATCTCCGGTTCGAAGATATACAACAAGTCCTAATCCCTACAAAATATTTTACTTTTTTCCCGCGTTTTATGCCTCTTACAAAAATTATTTTGTGGAGTCTTCGCGAATGTCTTTGATTTCATGATTTCAACGAGAAGTAGGGAAGTGGTATTTATCTTTCGGACGAGTTACCACTGCCTTCGACGAAACCCAGTGGAGGGTAAAGACTAATGAAAAATATCGCATGATTGATTAAAACAAGCTGACGCATCAACTGTATACAATTTCGTAGAGGTGGCGGTAATAAAGGCTTATGGCACATCTCGTCTAGAGGGACAGTTTATGCTTTAGGTTTCAATTAAAGTGCAAATCTGATGCGGCGGCGGGTTTAGGAGGGTCGTGGGCGTTATGACTCCGGGCCTTTGTCTTAATTATTGTAATCGAATCAGAGCCTGTTCTGACTGAACCTCGTGTAACGCCTCCCCAATTCGAAGGTTGTACCCGGCTTTGGTCTGATGGATGAGAGATCTGTTGATTAAAAAAAAAAATTGTCATAGTTCCGGAAAAGTGAAATGAACGAGTTTTCGTGGCCTACACTAGGCAATGTTCGGCTGACGCCCTGGATTTTTGTGTGGATATGTCGTTAAAAAAGGTAAGCTTCCAAAAGACAAAATTTCCTCTTATATCTACGATTAAGTACAACCATCAAGATATCTATAGCAACGTCGAGCGAGGTCGTCCTAAAACACAGCTGGATTTTAAAACTCTGCCGCGCGTTGTCATTTGACAACTGACCACGTCCGCAATCATAAAAATCAGTAGTTAATTTGAAATCGCTTTTTTGTATTATAAAACACTGCGGTTCCAGAACAGGAAGGAACATAAAACCACGTGAAATTGCCTTTCATGAGTGAGTATTTGGTTTTTTGTTCATTGTTAACCAAAAAATTAAAAAAAGTATTCGTACCTACTTGTTTATTTGACAACGGAGCTATAAAATGTGGAAAAGGACTTCATAATTCCAAAATTTTGTAGTTATTTTTATTTTTTTATAATATATTCATAGAATATCATACATCTTTCCCCAAATACTCGTAACGTTCTTTTTTTGTAATAATTTTGCCCCTATAAACTATACCATTTTAATATAATCTCCTAATCTATCTTTTTAATGACATTCTACTAAATATACCATTCTAATGAAATTATACTAATCTACTATTCTAACAATATTTTATTAATCTACTATTCTAATTTTATTTTACTAATCTACCATTCAAACCAAATTCTACTAATCTACCACTCTAATGATAGTCTACTAAACTACCATTCTAATGATATTCTACCAATCTACCATTATAATGATATTCTACCAATCTATCATTCCAATGATAATCTACCAATCTATCTGTGACGGACCGGGCGCCCGCGTATGGAGCGCTTAGCGGCCCGTTTTTTGTTTTTGCTGATTGGTTGACTATTTCACAGAGCGACGCCTCACTAACTTAGGTCGTCGAAATAATACTTCTGAACGCTAGGTGTTTATAGAGGTGCAGAACTTCACTTCCGTTATACCGACTCGTATGCTATGTACTATAGTAGACTGTAGACTAGATGCAGTACTGAGCAGGTGCAGGAATGCAACTTGAATGCAGCATACAACTGCATTTTTGTACTATTTTCAGCTATTATTGGATTTGTTCTTCAGAGATCGACCAATTAAACGGGCCGAATTTAGACCAGTTCATTCGTTCGCGGGTCTTCCACACCCTTCTTTTTACGGGTGCAGGTATGGATCTTCTCGTCGGGGATACGACCCCGACGGATCAGGCGGTGGTCCCCTTTCGAGGGGTCCATTGCATGTACGTCTTCTTGATGAGTCTGGTTCTAGTGTTTGGGAGGAGGTGTTTGGAGTAGTTCTCTAGGGAGGGATCGGCCGCTCGGCGACCTCTCTTGCGTTGGTGCGATGTTCTGAAGGAATTCATAGGGGCCTTGGTCAGCGATGTCGAACATCCGGCGAGCAATGCGCTGGATGAATTCCTCTACGGTTTCGATGCAGAAGTCGCGAGCGATTCATCATTTAAGACATACCGTCCCGCTCCCACGATCATCCGTAGGGCGATGTTCTGCTGGGCTTGGATCCTCTTCCTTTGCGAAGCGGAGCAAAGTGCGTACCATGCTGGAGCTGCGTACGTGAGCCGGGAACGGATGTAGCCCTTATATAAGGCGACTTTGGCTCGGAGCGGCAGGTGCGATCGAAGCACTGGGCGCAGCATACTCCGCGCGGCTCTGCTCTGGTGGTTGACATGTTCCACCTGCGCATGGCCGCTCAGGTGGAACATGTAAACCATGAGCGATCTATTTGTACGTCCAAGTATCGCACCCTGGTTTGCCATTCCACCTTCTGTCCTCGGAGTCTCAGCTTTGATGGCATGGCACGCTATTGGCCGGTCAAAAGGGCGGCCGTCTTCGTGACATTCACGGCGACACGCCATCTGTCCAGCCAGTCTGGCAGTAGGTCGAGAACCCTCTGGAGTTTAGCCGCAGCGAGGTCTGCCCGACGAAATGATGCGAGATACGCGCTATCGTCTGCATATAGCGCTAGCACGACGTCCTTCTCCCAGTCTTGGAGTTGGTATGCGAGCGTAAGGATGTCATCGATGTACACCGCGTACAAGCACGGCGATAGGCAGCTGCCTTGTGGTACACCGGCGCTGATGGGACGCGGGTCCGAGGTGGCGTCTTCGACTGTTACGTAAAAGTCGCGGTCTTTCAGGAACGACGCTACTGTCTGCACCAGCGCGGGCGGGATCCGGTTTCCAATGAGCTTGAACAGCAGTCCGGAGTGCCACACTCGATATCGAGAAAGATTCCAATGGTCCGGCGCCCCCGGTTGTGCTCGACGGCCATATGATGCAGTACTCGCGCCAGCCGCTGCGAAACCAGAACTGCTCCTGTCTAGGTGTCAGATGACGGAGCAGGCGTCGCACCAGGACGCGCTCGAACAGTTTTGCAATGTGGGACAGCAGCGTGATCGGGCGTTGACTTGACGCTACTTGAGGATCTTTGCCCGCCTTTGAGATGTCGATGACGCGTCCCGTCTTCCAGCTTGCCGGAAAGTGACCCGTCCGCAGTATCCCGTTAAAGAGCCTGGTCATCGCCACAATGGTTCTCCGAGGCAGCTGCTTGATGGCTATGGTGGGAATCCCATCGGGTCCTGGCACCTTCCGCTTAGGTAGGCGGAAGATTGTCCAAGCTGTTTCCGTCGGGAACACATAATAGTCTCCCGGCAGCGGCGGTATCGGGGCCGACAGGAATTCCCGTACGCGGTGTTTTACTTCTGCATGATGCCTTACGATGGAGTGCAAGTCTGGTGCCGGATGTAGGATGAACTGCTCCTTTAAGTGCTCTGCCAGGATCTCCGCCCGATCCTTTGCGGCGTAACGGCGCACTGGACAATGGACAATGGACACACTGGAGCTGGAGCCTTTGTTAAGCGGCGACAGAGCTGATGGAGGGACTTCCAGTCCTCGCCGGCCTGTCCGATTGTCTCTTCCCAGGCGGCGCCCTACCGCCATACCTAATTGACTACCGTAACCGTACTATAACCGTAATGTAACTGTTCCCTTACGAGCGATCGATTGATCGATCGGTCTGTCGGTTCATTAAAAGATTTGCGGAATAGTTGATTGGTAAATTGGCGAATTCATAGATTGATAGATTGTTAATTAATTGATTGGTAAATAGGTAAAATAGCAGTTTAGAAATTAGTATATTGATGGATTGGTAGATTGATATGTAAATAAATATCTACTTATCTACTATTAATCCTAGTAAATTAATAGTTTAGCAGATTAGTAAATTAGTAGGTTTTTGTAATTGTAGTTGATCGGTAAATAGGTATATTGCAAAATTAGTAGACTAGTAAATTAGATATTTAATAGATTTTAAGAAACAGTTCCGTAAACGTACTTTAACCGTTTCTTAACGGTATCATTACAGTACCGTAACCGCACCGCAACCGTACCGAAACCGCACCGCAATGGTACTACAACCGTACCGTGACCTTACCGTAACCGTAATAGAATAATAGATTGCCGAATTGGTAAATTGGTAGATTTTTGTGTTGTTATATAATATAATTTATTGGTAAATTAACTAATTGATTAATAATATACCAATTTATCAATTTACTAATTAATATAAATTGATTGCTAAATTGATAGATTGGTATTAAATGATATTTTGGTAACGAAAAATAATTATTTTAATTAATATTGTATTATATTTAATAACCCTAGGACTAATGCAACTTTTTAATGAAAAAAGTTACTTTTTTTCTATTCCCCCAAATTGCGGAGACAACAGACTCATGATAACTTAAACATAAGACATATACTTGTGATTTTTAACTATTTAAAAACCGTTGAAAAACTACAATAATGACAGTACAACTGTTAATTGTCCAAAAATTCCGATCTGCGTTCATTACGAGCTTGAATTCAAGCTTTAAAAAAGTTATGTGCAGCTCAGCTTCTGGCGAACTGAAGTTTATGTTAAAATCGCCACTTAAAATCATGGGAACAGAGTGAAAGTTTGTTTATTAAAAGAGCGGAATCACCTTCGGTATATTATAAAAGTAATCATAACTTTGATTTCGAACACTCGATCGCACACCGGACAAAAGCCAAAAAGGTCGTATCAATTCGATTTAAATCATACGGTTGGTAATACTGATTGACGGTACCAACCTCTCGGAAATGGGTTGATCGTCAACATGCTATGCATAGCGCGCTTATGCCTGGTCAAAGCAAATAGCTCGCGTTGATCCGGCTTCCTGTTACACACTTCCGTCTCTTTTCACAAAATCACTAAAACAAATTCCAGGAAAGCGAGAGGAAAAATATTATTGTACAAAAAAAATTATTATACAAAGAAAAACGAACAATATTACAGCCTGCTAGTGAAACTCTTTGCCAAGCATCGCTAATAAAAACAGAATGCCGATTCTAATGCCCGCCGAAAATAAACAAAAAAACTAAACATTCATTTATATTCAAGATGTTCCAAAATAAATATTAATTGCGAACAGAAATGTAGACTAAAAACCAAATAACATAATGAAAAGCAATATTGCAAATAAAACAAACCCGCAACTTACAATATAAACTAATCTGTAATTTAACTAATCTAAACTGCTAATCTACCAATTTACCAATCTACCAAATCTACCTTTTTGATTGATGCAACGCGCTTGGGCTAAAAGTTTTATTAATATTTAGAAGATTGATATATTTGTAGATTAGTAAATAAGTAGATTTACAATAGATATACTTTATAAGATTCAATTTACTTGGCAACTAATCTTTCAATTTAAAAATCTAGTAATCAACCAAACCACCAATGTACCAATCTATTAATCTACCAAGCTATTAAAAATATACTATCAATCTACCCAGCCAATCTACCAAGATATGTACCAATCTACTAATCTTCCGATCTACTAATATTATAATCTACCGATCCACCAATTCTTAAACTTAAATTTAAACTCACTAATACACTAAGCCACTATTCTTCAATCGATCAATCAACCAAGCGACCTTTCCAATCTTTCAATATATCAAACAGTAGTTTGATATATTATTGAAGTAGTATTGCTTAGTAAAGCAATACTACTCAGTACCAATTGCTCAGTAGTTTGATAATAATCTATGTTGCTATTAATTACTATTGCTATTAATAATATATTATTGCTAGATTGGTAGATCAATCTAGATTGGTACGCTTGCGTTGAATTCAACGCGTGCGCCAACGTTTGGGCCAACGCTTGGGCCAACGCTTGAGCCAACGCTTGGGCCAACGCTTGGGCCAACTCTAACTAAAATTATTATCTAATAATATGTTATTTATTAGATATAATATATCTAATAAATATGTTATTTATTATTGGTATATTATTAATCAATTTACTAATTATTATAAATTAATTGCTAAAATGATAGATTGGTATAATGGTAAATTGGTAGAATGGTAGAATTACCAACCAATTAGGTAGAATGAAAAATTGGTAAAATTTTTAGGTAGGTAGGTTAGTAGGTTTCTAGGCCCGTGTATTGATAGATTAGTAGAGTTATAAATAGGTGTATTAGTAAACTAGAAAATTGAATCTAATAATGTATTAATCTACTGAAAACTACCAATCCACAAATATAATTTTTTTATTAATATATATATATTTTTATATATATTAATAAAAAAACTCTAACTAAAATTATATATATATATAATTTTAGTTAGAGTTGGCCCAAGCGTTGAATTCAACGCAAGCGTACCAATCTAGATTGATCTACCAATCTAGCAATAATATATTATTAATAGCAATAGCAATTAATAGCAACATAGATTATTATCAAACTACTGAGCAATTGATACTGAGTAGTATTGCTTTACTAAGCAATACTACTTCAATAATATATCAAACTACTGTTTGATATATTGAAAGATTGGAATGGTCGCTTGGTTGATTGATCGATTGAAGAATAGTGGCTTAGTGTATTAGTGAGTTTAAGTTTAAGTTTAAGAATTGGTGGATCGGTAGATTATAATATTAGTAGATCGGAAGATTAGTAGATTGGTACATATCTTGGTAGATTGGCTGGGTAGATTGATAGTATATTTTTATTAGCTTGGTAGATTAGTAGATTGGTACATTGGTGGTTTGGTTGATTACTAGATTTTTAAATTGAAAGATTAGTTGCCAAGTAAATTGAATCTTATAAAGTATATCTATTGTAAATCTACTTATTTACTAATCTACAAATATATCAATCTTCTAAATATTAATAAAACTTTTAGCCCAAGCGTTTGTCTTTGCGTTGCATCAATCAAAAAAGGTAGATTTGGTAGATTGGTAAATTGGTAGATTAGCAGTTTAGATTAGTTAAATTACAGATTAGTTTATATTGTAAGTTGCGGGCCATTTCTTTTTTGTTTTGTTTTGCAATATTGCTTTTCATTATGTTATTTGGTTTTTAGTAGTCTACATTTCTGTTCGCAATTAATATTTATTTTGGAACATCTTGGAATATAAATGAATGTTTAGTTTTTTTTTGTTACATATTTTTCGGCGGGCATTAGAATCGTCTTGCGTTCTGTTTTTATTAGCGATGCTTGGCAAAGAGTTTCACTAGCAGGCTGTAATATTGTTCGTTTTTCTTTTTGTATAATAATTTTTTTTGTACAATAATATTTTTCCTCTCGCTTTCCTGGAATTTGTATTAGTGATTTTGTGAAAAGAGACGGAAGTGTGTAACAGGAAGCCGGGTCAGCGCGAGCTATTTGCTTTGACCAGGCATAAGCGCGCTATGCATAGCATGTTGACGATCAACCCATTTCCGAGAGGTTGGTACCGTCAATCAGTATTACCAACCGTATGATTTAAATCGAATTGATACGACCTTTTTGGCTTTTGTCCGGTGTGCGCTTATGATTACTTTTATAATATACCGAAGGTGATTCCGCTCTTTTAATAAACAAACTTTCACTCTGTTCCCATGATTTTAAGTGGCGATTTTAACATAAACTTCAGTTCGCCAGAAGCTGAGCTGCACATAACTTTTTTTAAAGCTTGAATTCAAGCTCGTAATGAACGCAGATCGGAATTTTTGGATAACTAACAGTGGTACTGTCATTATTGTAGTTTTTCAACGGTTTTTAAATAGTTAAAAATCACAAGTATATGTCTTATGTTTTAGTTATCATAAGTCTGTTGTCTCCGCAATTTGGGGGAATAGAAAAAAAGTAACTTTTTTCATTAAAAAATTGCATTAGTCCTAGGGTTATTAAATATAATACAGTATTAATTAAAAATAATTATTTTTCGTTACCAAAATATCATTTAAAAATAATACCTGAATATTTTTTTTAGGATGTAATGTTAATGTTCGTTATTACCACATAGTCGCTTATGATGTGTAACATCATAAGCGACTATTGAAAACTCGCTTCTCCAAAAATCCACAACGTAATATAAAATGTTTTATAAGAAATATTTAGCGCTTTTTAAAGCCAAAGCGGCGTGGGTTGAGATTGCTATAGGTATAGTCAACACTGAAAATAAAAAGTAAATTGCGGTCACGCTACGAGGTATACGAGGCATTGCTAGCGACCTTGGGTTATTCTAAGTCAAGCATGAGGCGGTGCTGACCAGGGTGGATGCAGACTTTCTCCAAATATTACATTTAGCGGAATCCATCAAACTGGCCTTCGTTAACTTATTTTTACCAAAATTTCCAGTCACGGTAATCTTCGCTACGACGGCAATCATTTTCTTATAGTTTCTCATGTTAAATTGCTATAATTTTAAACAATTGCTAGAGTATCTGTTGTTTGTTTAATAATTTTCTTTCAGAGTTTTCAAGTTATAATTTATTGCATGTTCAAATATTTTCTTCAGTGTCATCAAAAGTACTAGTACGATTTATGTATATTCAAGAAACTGACAGTTCTGTTACAAAACAAATTTTTACCGATACAATATTCAGATCGATCTCAAAGCATACAAACTGCACAGCTACCATTTGAAGGTTGAAAATTAGATCGGTGAATATAATAACAATAAAAAGAAAAAGGCAATTTTTATTGTCAGTTATGAATTTCTTCTAAAATTGAACACAAATTGAAAACAAAATGAAAACACAATTCGAAAAATTTTAATTGAATAAAAATAGGTTTGATTCCGATTCAGATTCGTCATTCATGATTGTCCCTCTAATCTGTTTCCGCCCTCGGCAGTGCCCAGCCAGGCGCTCAGCGCGTCCAGCTGGCGGCCGACGGCGGCGCGCGCCGTGCCCCCCTCGCAGCGGTACTGCTCCACGCTCGCCTCCCACGAGAACAACGATTGCAGCTCTTCTTCGCTTCCGATTTCGGGACTGAAATTGATATTTAAAGCAAAATGCATTTTGTGAAAATTACTTTTTTGAAGTTTACCACTTCAAATGTACTGTTTAAAATATGTGCACACAAGTATGAGGCAAGCGTCGATCTTGGATCTGAAGTTCTGTGAATAGCATTTTATAAACACTTACCAATGAAAAAAAAAAAATGAAAACAAAACGTCTTTTTTCGTTTTAGGGAAAATAATAAATGTGATGGACATAATAAAGTGATTCATAAAAATTATTTTCTCTTAGATTTTTTTTTATATCTATTTTTTAATCTATTGTAGATCTACACTTAAATTATTTCTTCTGCACCAAGTGTTTTAAAATACGTACTTTAAAATTTTGATTGCCAGCATATTCGTTATTTTATGAAATTGTAAGTCTTTAGGAACTATTAAATAAAATTATTAGGTTGGCAAAAAAGCTTTTTCATATTTTACAAGTAAAAAGTGGCAGTAAAATCTTTTGATTATGCTGTTTATATCTGGCTATTTTTGATATCATTAAATAGATGACATTTTAAAAAAGAAAAATAAAAATTAAAAACTGTGTCCTGCCATTTTTCTATCCACCAAAATGAATGAATCTAACGTAGAAATTCAATACATTTGGAAGTTTTATTACAAAAAAAAGGGGAAAATGCGACATAAGCCGCAAAAAATATTTGTGGCGGTTATGAACCTAGTATAAAACTGTGTCAAGCGTTTTTAGTAAGGTAACTTTTATGTCAAAGATGAATCTCGCTCTAGTCGACCTGTTACACATAAAGTCGATGCCATTTTGGAAAAAGTAGAGCAAGATCAGCATATTAGTTCTTGCGACATAGCTGAAGAGCTGACCACTGACCACAAAACAGTTTTGACCCATGTTAAAAAAGCAGGATTTATAAAAAAGGCTCGATAGACGGTTGCCTGCAACATGCATTAACATGCAGCATGCAACCCACCGCTGACCCTCGAATCTGCCTCTCCACTACGAATCTCTATCCAAATTATTGAATATTGATTCCAGAGGATTGACAGATATCGAACACCTAAGCAAGTGTTATTTATTTTTATAATCATCTTATTCCGCCAACCGTTAAATTGTTAATTCTACGTACATTTCATGCCAACCAGACACATCTTCAGGAAATTGCCGACAGTCACATCCACCAGCGTGCAAGGAGCGTTAAAACAACCAACACAACCTCGTTAAGCGGGCCGCTGTCATGCAATGATCAAAGAGCGACGAAAACATTCTTAAGGCAGCCACAGACCACCACCGATAGACATGTCTGTCAAATGTCACAGACTAACCATCACCAACATTACCCAAATAGTTACGGGCAAGCGTCCAATAATGGTGATTATAAACGTCAATTTGGTCGTTGAGCATATTATTATTATCTTTATGTTTTAAAATTTCGAAGGATTCCAAAACGTTTAAACGTAACCCCTTCTCACACACATGCAAAACATCGAATTTGTGATCGTTATTAAGCTTATGACCGGTTTCTAATAGATGTTTAGCAAAATGGGATCTGTCTGATTTATTATTTCTAAAGGCCGAAATATGTTCTTTGTATCTTTTTTCAAAACAACATCCGGTTTGTCCTATATATATATATATATATTGATTTACAGTCATCACAAGTTAATTTATAAATTCCAGATTTTTTATTATTATGTAATTTATCTTTATTGTTACATAAAGTTTTCAAATTGTTATTTGTTTTAAAGGCCGTATAAATATTATGTTTTTTTAATAATCTTGAAATTTTCTCCGAAATTGTACCAAAATATGTCAAACTAGCTATATATTTCTTTTGGTCTTTAGATTGTGTTGGATACTTTTCTTTATAATACTTTTTTGTTTTTTAGTATTAATGAGTCCATCAATACATTTTTTACTATATCCGTTTGCCAATGGTATACTGTAAATGGTATTTAATTCTAATGAGAAATTATGATTATTAAGGGGTATGGTGAATAACCGATGTGTGAGGTGTTAATTTCCGCGAATTAACACCTCACACAATACATTATTTAAAAGCTCGATACTTGGGTCCCATACGACCTCATTAAAAGAAATTTATTGGAGCATAAACTCATTTGCCGTTCTCTATTGAAACGTAATGAAACGGAACCGTTTTTAAAAAAGATTGATCACTGGTGATAAAGAATGGATTACCAGTATCCAGGAAACTGGATAACATGAACGTTCGAAAAAGATTATGCTCAAAAAGCAAGCCAGTTCTACAGACTAAGCGAAACCCGGATTAACTCGCAATAAGTTGTAGGTGTATGGTGAGATTGGAAGGAATTTATTATGAGCTTTTACCATCGGGCAAAATCATCAATTCGGATCTCTACTGCCAAGAAGCTGATAAGACTCAAACAAGAAGTAGAGAAAAAAAAAGCCCAAAATTGATCAACAGAAAGGATGTGGTTTTACATCATGATAATGCCAGACCACACACATTTTAGCTTCTTAGCAAATATTGAGAAAGTTTGGTTAGGAAGTGTTAATGCATCCTCCATATAGCCCTGACCTTGCACTCTCAGATTTTTACCTGCATGGGTTTCTTTAGAATTCTTCAGGTAGTATTAGGTTAGCATCAAGAGTTTTGAGATAACATCGTTTACTCTCAAAATTACTAGTCGCAGTTTTTTTGGTCAGAAGTCTTAAAATTTCTACAGCAATAGGATTACATTACTACCTACAAAATAGCAAGAAGTTGTTGAACAAAATGGCATATACATATTGTAATTAAATGTAAATAAAATATGATGAAAAATTGTCTTGAATTTGTGTATAATATACGAAAAAACCTTTTCTCCAATCCTATGTTAAGTATCAGAATATTTAGTTCACTATAAGAACTGCCAGTGGCGTTGTATGATTTTTCATATATATGTTTTCGATACTGAAGTTACTGCGAGCATAATTTTATAAAAATGATGAGACCCACGTTTCACACATAATATTAGATAACATTAATAGTCTACTTTAGGATGCTACTGCAAATACGTAACTTAGTGCCTCTTCCATCAATTCCTTCAAAAGTGTCCTTTAGCTAAAAGTGAGTTTAAAAGGAGGCGGTGGAAGAGGCTCTTAAGATTATGCTTTTCACAATCTATCACTTGACAGATTCAGTCAACTAAATAGAAAGTGAATACAAAGTACGAATAGAGTTATGCGTCTCATCACAAGTGCAGACGATGATCAAGATTGTCAGTAAATTGAGTATTTATATTAATTACAATATTATATTTATATATTTACAATATATTCAAAGGGATAGGCAGACAAAAAATCTTCATTTATGGGGGCCTCCGTTAATTACGTGTAATGTTTGGGGGGAGGGTTTCGAACCCAATCTCGCGTCGGGAACAGAGGGGTGTTGGTAAAAATCACATAGTTGATTGTCGCAAGAGCGTCAACTGAAACGAAAGTGCCTCTATCAGGTTCGTCACGGTGTATCTTTTTCTTTTTGTTTTTGTATTACAAAAAAAAAAAACTATTCCATAAAAGCTTTTAAAAGAAAATTACTTTTCGGCACGATTTCAATCCACAGCATTGTACAGTGGTCTAAGTTCGTGGAGCTATAGACTGCTATACCATGCAGAGTGCAGTAGTGTGTTGGCTACATAAATACGTTACTAATATCTGTATTCTATTTGATGATGTTAAAATAGGTGTGTAATGGTATTTTTTTTTTCCAAGTTTTCCCAAATATGATTATCACAAATATGAGACCTGTATTCATATCGAAGATTTGTTTTAGAAAATCTGTATAGATATATAGAAATAGCTGAAGCCATTTTCGAAATCACTCGTACAAACAGACAAGTGCACAATTATTGCATGTTAAATGAATGAAGGAAACCTTCATCTCTATTAAGATGCTGTTATTTTCTTGATAACAACATCGTTATTTTGTGATTTTCGTTCCAGTTTAGGAAATCGAAATAAATATGCTGGTGGGCAAACATACTTAAATATTTTATGTTTTGTTTGTTGAATACTAGTAGTAGAGATTATCTCGATAGACACTTTTTGATTTTGATTCAGACCGATGTTTATTATTGTTTTGCCTGGAAGTCAATGAGATTTTTATTACTACGTATTGTTGCGTACTGCGCTTGCTAGCTAAGAATAGAACGGTAAAATAATTCCTTTATAAAAAATGTATATACGAGAACGGAATTCCATAAATAAACAAGCCTACCGCGCGCCTCGCACCGCCCTCAGCCGCATCGGCGCCATTGTTAATTATTTACATCTTATTTTTAAATAGATTTGTTATGCGGGGTGGAAGTTTCGAGAGGCTATAAATATTGTTTATTTGTGTCGAACATGACATGCTTATATCCTATTTTTCTGTATAATTCGATAGCTTTTTGTACACCAGACGGCAAATATAAATAGGGAAGTGCGGTGCGCAGGAGCTCGAGTTTTTATTTTGGATCGGAACGACAAAAAGTCAAGTGCGATACCGATAAGCGACCACCTAGTTCCGTAGTGATTTATTGTGACTGTATTTCTGAATATAAGCCTTCTACTCTTCTACGTGTTTCTTATCTTCTAAGTTCAATGTTATAATTTTTTAGCGACATTTTAAAACATTTGTAGGCGATCTTACCAAACAGAGAGGTATTCCTCATATGGCAAAGTTCGAAGATCACACCGCAGTTCGGTGGCGCGACACACCAGCCTCCCGACGTGGTGGTGAGCTCGTCGGAACGGCACGCCGCGGCGCACCAGCTCGTGCGCCACGTCCGTTGCCAGCATATTGGCATCGAGTAACGACAGGGCCCTGGCTTTGTCAATCTGCAAGGAAAAACGATATTGTATTATACAAATTCCATTTTACATTTCTTTAATATTGAAGCTCTATATAAATATGATTAATATATACACCTGTGCACAATGCAAATGCGACTGCGAGTGCTTTACTATCTTTTATTCTAAATTTCAGATTTTAACGATATTACATTTTATTGGTGGACAAATTGACGAATGAGTTATTGATATGAGTTGAATTAAAGCACTGGCTCCGTGTCCTGGAGATATGCACTGTCAATTTTATCTTACTACTAGCTTTTGCCCACGGCTCCGTCCGCGTAGACAATTTTTTCTTTATGGATAGGGTTTGCGTAAAATCCGTTCTTAGTAAGCCTCTATGTCCCGAAAAGAGTAACTATGCTAAATTACTGAAGCGTCTGTCAGTCCGTCAGTGGCATTTCTATACATATGTATACATAGATAGATTGTTTGTATCGGGTATAAGTACACTTTTTACATTTGCCATTATCTATGTAATTTATATAATGAAAGGTATAATGTTACAAATGTAGAATGAAACGAGTAATGGGCTTATTTAAAATATACAAAAGCAGTAATTGTTTTATGTAAAAGCCATCAGGAAAACTTCAAGCGATAACGTACTGCCAGTTTAAAATTTTGTTTTCTTCAATTGCTAGTTTGACATGCTATTTAATTCATGCCGTACCATGACAAATTTTATTATAATATAATTTATGTATTTATGGCCTACTAGGATCTAAATAAATGCTATTTTTAATGAGTTTGACATATATCTGTGGATAGCTGCTAGAACTTTCTCGAAACTAACTGTTCTAGCGTTATATGGAGTGTTATAATTTTCTACAACTGTGAAACGGGAAAGATACCTCACTGTCTCAAACAAGCAGCATTTTAAAAGTTTGATGCTCAGACGCACACGTCGATAGCTATATATTCCTTCCTATGGTCACGTCATGCGTTTTCATTTCGCTGCGATAGAAGAATACCGCATTCGCTGCGTGCCGAGTAGACCACAGCACAGAAAGCCATGCCATTACCATACGTAGTGTATTATTTAGTGCACATGGTTTGCATTTGTAAACCATACCATCTTTTGGTTTACATTGTTGTCTATATTAAGCGTCCTCTTGCACAACCCCTACCCCTGATACCGCCGCCCCAGCGTTTATGTAACTCGGTAAGGGGCAATAGAATCGATAAGGTATATTTATAAACCGCGAATGGCAATAAAAGAGGGTCCCCTAAAGGAAAAGAACTTTCTAGGTGTGTTGAGGAATTTATAGATTTTGCGGGTTTTTAATGAATTTCATTGATTTTTTTTTAAGTTCAGTGAAAATGTATTAATAATACGTGTTATTAAAGTTAATATTGTATAAAGCTATTTTTAAATGTAAAAGAAATAGGTGAAAAATCTTTATTGCACACGAAAAGGACATCTTTCTATATGAACGTAAGTCCGTAGGTATCGGACTTATAAAATAAAAAAAGAATAATTGTAAGTACCCACTGAAGCATGTAACATAGTTATCGCTTAAAGAATTAAAATATAAAAAAAGTACATAAACTTTATATATTTTATTTAAATGCCAGAACAATTACATATAATTTTTGTTGATGAAATAGTTATCACTTTTAACTGAGGCTATAAAGGGGCTAATTAAGGTGCTAATATCCTATTCTAGAATAGAAACTTCTAGAAGTTTCGATCCAAACGAAGAGAAAGCAAAGGACAATAAAGTTGAAAACATCACATTATGCTATAGATCGTGTCCACTTTTGATCGAGTAGAAGGTGAAATTCAGTTGCATTAATTAATTAGCAAAATTAATTTTTGAATTAAACAATCTGAAAGTTTAGTTTAGATATTACACCGTTTTCGTTTTGATTAGATTTAAAAACGCATTTTTTAGGACCAAGGCCAATATAAACTCAAATTATCTGTCTAGTCTAATAATCCGTCCTGGATCATTTATTATTTATGGATTAAATTAGAAATATATCATATAGAATCAATTCATGTGATCAATCGTTTACGTGATATCTATAATCTATGTTGATGATTACTCACTTCAAGTGTGGCTATGGTCCCGATAATGACTTTTATGCATTCCAGCAACCTGTCGTGTGATCTGAACAACAACTCCTTATCTGTCTGAAGATCCTTGTTGTAGGTACTCGGCAGACCTTTGAGAACGCTGCCAAGAGAAAAAGCATCGCCCAGCAGCAGGCCGGCCGCTCCACGCACCAATTCCAGGCCATCAGGATTGCGTTTTTGCGGCATAAGACTCGACCCGGTACAGAACTCGTCAGAGATGCGTACTAAGCGAAATTCTTGGGAGCTGTAGATTATGAGATCTTCGGCGAGACGACTCAAATGCAGACCGCAAAGTGAAGACCAGTTCAAAAATTCCACTGTAGATAAAAGAGATATCGTGTTATATATATATATTGTAAAGCGTTTATGACTCGACGAGAGGTATATCTCTTAAGAAGAAGACCAAAGATTCGAGTATTCGAAACGAAAGAGTAATTTTCATTCGAGATCAATGTATTTATTGATCAGTTCTTTAATATTTCTCTCTATTCTTTCTGGATTTCACTTATTAAATTATAATAACAATTCACTCTTTATCACTGTGAAACTTGTGAACTCGGGCGTCAGCCCTCGTCCCCTTTCTCTGTACTTCTCTCTAGTTCTCCTCGATTGTTATGTACGAGCTCGGATTCGAATGTTCTATTCTACTCTCATTTTAATTTGAACGCGAACCCGCGAGCATGAAGGCCGGATACCTCACATGTCACCTACTCCTACTACAATATATATACACACATAAAACATATATATTTATATCTAGTAGTAGTTAGTTGATCATATGGGTAATACAACGAGTTCTTATAAGATCGATATATCAATTGTTGTTCCAAGCGCACTTTGTTGATCGTTTGCGATTTTTTGTTATGCAAAAAATTATCCTGACTTTCGACATTCGTAAAGTATTCATTTTTGAGAAAAACAGTTGCTAATCTTGGATCATATAGTGGATGGATTCGAGTAAGTTAGGCTTTAAGTGTATTTTTAAAAACAATTTAAGATAAGTTCACGTAAGCAAAATAATGTTTTCCTATAAAGTAGATGTGGCATAAATCAACCATCACGGAGGGATTTCGATGTTGTTGTTTTAAATCGTGATTAAGATCGAGATCGATAGTAGAGATTTAATTATCACACGCAGTGTTGTGAATGAGGTCCTGAGTATAAGCTATTGATACACGATTGACAAGAAAGATAGAACGAAGAAAATTAATCGCTCTTAGAATAAATTATTTTTCGTATATAAATAATATTATATAAAATTGATATAACTGTAACTTAAAACGGCATAGTAGCACTTTTCAATGACTACGATTAAACCTCCTCGAGTTGGAAATCATTTGGTTTGCTTTGACGGGGCCAATTAGATTGAACTCATAATGGGGCAGTAAGTGAAAGGTAGGCAAGTTGGGGTGCTTCTTTACTTACAATTTTCACGACTTTGCTTATGTAGATAACAAGTGATGAGAGATAACTGATATCAAGAACTGCATGCTTTTTTACATTAATTAAAATGTGTTTATTAAAAATACATTTCGCAGTTTTTACAACCCATACGAATGTACACGTTCACACGATCATTTTTCTTTTGAATACTTTTACGTCTATGTTCATAGTTATAGTTCAGTTCACTCACAATTCTCAGAGTTGAGAAAATGGGCGAAACAATCCATCGCTCTCATTACATACATACCGATATGATCTCTAGACGATACGGAATGCATGGAGTTTTCAGTGGGCCCGTCGAACCCTAAACGGGCGGCCAGCGCGTGGCGGTCTACCAGGAACGCACAGCCGGCCAGGGCGCCGCTGCCCAGGGGGCACCGCGCGAGCCGACCGCGTTGTTCGAGCAGACGGCAAACGTCGTCGCGTAGGGCAAAGGCGTGAGTGTGTTTAAAATATTGATTGCACACATTAACTATAATTAATACTTTTATGTGATATGATACAATGTGACCGTTGATTGTGTACATTCTTCGTAGAGGAGGAAGTAAAAAATGCATAACGCACGCCCACATGCCCGTGCGTCAGGGACGTGTGAGGCTGAATCCCACAAAAATATCTACCAAAGTAATGATGTATTGGCTATGCGGTTAGGTCGGAGGCGGGTGCGGCTTTAGCGAGTGCGGTCGTACAGAACACAGGGGGTACCGACGACGATGAGTTGCGATTGGCAATTCCCTATTGGCGATTCCCTAAGGCTAGAAAGTTCTTGACACACACGGGTTGCACCCATTTGTATATCCGGGCGCGGGAGTGGCCCGGTAAGCGGATTACCCGTTTAAGCCATAATAACTATGAGGGTCTTATTGCTACTGCTTAAAATTGAATTCGTTTACTTCAATAAGCCTTTCGAACCAGGATGTAAGGGCGTCTCGGTGGATCTGTTCGTACATTACATGGCCTAGGGATGGTATAATAAGGGGATGGCGTCCCGTAAGAGACTGCTGAAGACATAAGTCCGTTAAGATGGTATTCTGCTGCAATAAAGAAGCGCTCGAATGCGTCCCTCGTTTATTTTAATATTGTAGTGAGTTCTAGATCCTTGTGAAATACTGAATTTCCAACGCATTAGTGGACGTCCGTGATTGTGTGTCAAAATTTATTTTGGACTACTTGAAGTTTCTAAACTGCGGTAGGGATGGCGTGAGCAAAGACAGAAGACGCATATATTGCCACCGACTTAGTGCTCGATTCTAGGCCTACATTTTTCAGTATGGTACATACTCGATCGATTGAATACATAATTTCATATACTTTTTTCGTTTTACTTTTTTCATATAAAACATCGATTTCATGTGGAAGGACTCAATATTATCATTTGTCATTTCAAATTAGTTACTATTAAAAACAAAGCTGTCCATATTTAATGATCATCTTTAAAGAACCTAGTGCACATTTTGTATATGGTTTAGTTCTCCTACCCAACGTATCGTTGAGGTGCGCTCGCTAAAAAATTGTCCTTTTCCTAATGCGCTTATATGATACCGGAAACGGAGATTTCTATCGAGCGTGATTTTAGAGTGAGGTGTTTTTAGCGGAATAGGCACGGAAAGGCCGCATTTGACATGTGAAATGGGGAGTGTTCTGGACGACATCGAGTCGACTCTCGTGGTGGTTATGCTTGAAATGGGTAGCTGCTGATTTTCTGAGTAACCTCTATCCTCCAGGCTAGAAACCATTGACCCGGCTCATCAACGGCCGCCTACAGGTGAGAGTATAGGCTTTTAAATTACCTACCTCGATACCTCGCGGTATCGTTTGCAAATAGCGAGACTTGGACGCCTGATGTTAGACGCAGTACGTCGTTTGTGTACGCGAATCACAGAAGGGGGGAAAAGGTGGGAACCATGAGGTACTTCTTCTCTCATGAGACTTTTAGTAGAGTATGTGTTTTCTTGTTGAAATACCCAATTAACAGAACTGTTATTTTTGGATTCTGTGTCTATTGCTAGGTATATTATAGTGTTTCCTTGGCTGACACCGACTCCAAAAATAACAATAATTGTAACTAAATTATATTATCGTAACAATTTGATTGATTTTTTAGTAGTCTAATAATTTTCATTTCATTTTATTTAGGAGAACTCTAAAAAATATTTTGATCATTGTTATTCATGGGCATGTGTTGAATTAAATTTGAAGTGGGTGGGTACCTTCTTGAGTGGTAAACACATAGATCTTATCTATATATTGATGAGTAGAAAAAGTAAGTTGATTATTAATTTGTAGAAAAATGCGAAATAGTTTTTTTTTTTAATTTTTAGTGCATATTAATTTGTTTTGGAATATTTTTTGTTTTGAGGTCCGTTTTTTTTTGTTAAATTCTTTGCAAATATTTACAATGTTTTGCAAATGCACATTTGTTAGCTTTTTTTAAACTTTTGAATCGAAATACAGTTTTTGTCCTTTTTATAATTGTCTTATGATATTTTATTTTATAATTTACAATTCACTTAGTATTTAAAATTCCTTTGTTTATATTAAAAACCTTAATATAAAATATCCGAATATTTTAGAACTTTAGTATTAGAAACAACAAGCAAAGCCTCCTCACTTTTTTTCTGCATTACCTTCATACGGATTGCTCTAAAGTTTTACAATATATGTTTGAAAGAAAATAAAACTGGGTTTATAACAGAATCTTGTGATAGGCTAAATTATTTTGTTCTCACTAAATAAATACCTGAGCAGGAAGTGGCTCCAGCGTACAGGTTGTGCGCGCTGCAGATGCGTGTATCCCGGAATTATGATATCCAGTTCACGTTCCGCTCGTCTTAGCAAAGTCTACAACAAAAAAATTCATTATATCGCGTAAGTACCTTAATTCAGAAGAAAGAAATAGTAAAATATAAGTTTTTTAATGTTTTGTTAATATTTAAAACGATATTTTAATACCTATCTGGAATATAACGACATGGATATTTACAGGAGATTTTTCTTTATTTTGCGAACTAAAAGTTTCTTTTTTAATACGTTATATTCTAATATTTATACTATAATTTTTTGAAAGTAATAAATTTGTCGAATGCTGTACATTAATATAAATTATTTATTATGAACATTATTCTATAAAATTTTATTCATGGTTTTCGTTATGTAACCAGTTGAGTTACATAAGTACTCAAATATTTCTTGGAGACCTATTGAAGAAGTAATTCTTGAAAATGTACTTACAGAGGGATGTTTGATATCTTGCTGCCAAGAAGACTTAAACTCAAGTGAACTACTCAAATTTTAAACAAGTGTCTCATTCGATAAATCAACGAGATCAGCTATCGACTTTGATTTTGATCACACGGAATATAAACAAATTATATTATTTGACTCGCAACATTTTAATTATTCTAAGGAATTCGATAGTTATAAATCTATAGGGAATATAAATAGTTCTTGACCCTCTCCTTTATCGTATTTTTTTGTAATTTTAAACCTTATTTTATAATACCAGATGTGTTATTACAGAAATAAATCAAGGTCCCTCACTTCTATCAGTTCCGTCAGTAAAAAGGTGAAACGCGGCAGTGCATGCAACATCCAGAGGCGTGTGTCGGTCGCCGACTGGTCGTTGCGGCTGCGGCCCGTGTGCAGGCGCAGAGCGGCGTCGCCCGCGTACTCCGTCAGACGCCGTTCCACGACCGAGTGGATGTCCTCCTCGGGGTCGTCGAGGCGTTTGTGTTGCGCCAACGTCTTCTGTATGTCGGCGCTGACCTGTAGGTACCATAAGGTATGACGAGCACCAGACCGATGAGTAAGCGAGTAAGACAATCAATACTAACGTGTATAAAAAATGAAGCGACAGTAATGCACATAGACTAAAAGTAGAAGACGTAAGCGCCAAACCAAATAAAATAAGTATAAAATAAAACGACGCAAATAAATAAAAAAATTTTTCATCAGTTTATATTCCTCAACATCAGTAGTAACAGTTTATGCAAATTGTTAATACCATTATCCTGAAAAAGAAGTACAGACAAATCGGATACCGGTTCCCCATGACAGTTAAGGTAAATTAATAGGGTTTGCTTCGAAATTTAATTATATCAACAAAGTTTTGAACTGTGTATTCCTATTCGGGTACACTTGGTTAAATGGTTAAATAACATATACAAAAAATCAAACTCGCAACTGATGCATTTAATGAGAATGAGGTAAAAATAAAACTCTTTATTCGTCTTAATTACCCAAGGTGTTTTTTTAAACATCCTACCTCTAAATTCATCAAATTTGTTACAATTTTAATGGCCTCCTCACAGGGAATTCCCTCATAACTTTTAACAAAATAAATTTGCTTATTAAACATGTTGAGTATAGAAATTAGTATGAAGAACAAGTAACTGTCGGCAATTTCCTGAGGATGTGCCTGGTTGGCATGAAACGTACGTAGAATTGACAGTTTAAGTTAGCGGAATAAGATAATTATAAAAATAAATAACACTTGCTTAGGTGATCGATATCTGTCAATCCTCTGGAATCAATATTCAATCATTTGGATAGAGATTCGTAGTCGAGAGGCAGATTCGAGGGTCAGCGGTGGGTTACATGCTGCATGTTAATGCATGTTGCAGGCAAGCGTCTACTATGGGTTTACGCGATTTAACACCTCACACAATACAATATAAAGAACATTAAAACACATTCTCTGAATTTCAAAGTAGACGGGACAAGATATTTTCCTTGTCACACTTTTCCAGCTTTAGCAGCTTTTGCCGCAGCCACTTCTGAGCTCACTTAATTTATGGAAATATACAATTACAATAAAATAGGGTATACAATTCAAGCCCTGATTGGGTTGAATTGTATACCCTATGTGAGCATTAATATGATGCAACTGCGTTGAGATTTCAATCAATAATAGTATTTGAGTAGCCTTTGATGATATTCTCTGACAAATTTGCATCTTGCACCACCATTTAACGAATGCAAGTGTAGTAGTACTGATCTTACTGACGATTCTTTCAACAGTGTGGAAAAATAAGCACTGGACTGCTCTTAAGAGCGACTGACAGAAGAATAAGGCCTGGAAAATTCAGATAACCTGTAGGAATTAGTATAATTAAAATGCAAAAAAAATCTTACACGGACATCGGAATGTAAAGAAGTTTTGTTCGGGGTAAAAACCATGTAATTTAGAAGTTCAAAAACACGGTCGAATCGATTGATCTCCATAGATATTGTATAAATGTGTTGGAAGTCACTCAAATAATATTTCGTTTCCGTTACGGGTATATTAATTAGAATTTATATAAATCTGAAACTAAGAGACATAATTCACATTAAGTAAACAATCTAAATGAGGTAACGCCCACTCTAAAGGATCTATGGAGCTGAAGATAGGACGCTGTAGCATAAAAAATTGAAGAAACAATACATGATTGAAGACTATCTAATTAAAAAATTGAAGAAATGATAACGGCCTATATATAAAAAACGGATCGAGGTGGAATTCGGACTTTCGCATTTAGTTCTACATATCAGCTGAACGAACAGAGAATACTAAAATCACAATTTTATTTAATAAACATTTTTTTTCAGCTACTTATAGCAACAACAACAACATACTTGACAGCAAACAAATATTTGTTGTTTTATCTATGCTTCTTAATTATATTGTTATTATTAACCTAACCTCCTTCGTTTAAAATTTTATTTATTGAAATAGAAAAGAAGAAAGCAAGAAGATCAGCGGTCGCAATATTATTGCACAAACATTGCGCAAGATCATACGTTTTCTGGATCAAGTATTTTAAATAAAACCTTTATGCAATCATTAAGCTTAGGATTTTAAAAGATGATTCCTCTCATGACACATTAAATAAAAATCCTTTTTTAAGGAGGCCAAATTCACCTCTACTTCAAATCTAAATCAAAAATAATTATGCCAACCTCGCCCTCACAATTTGCAATTTCCAAACTTAATTCTAAAAGTAAAAGATAGACTGAAAAAGACTACATTTGACCGTCACGTCGATGAAGTTCCAATGCCTTCGGAAATAAGATATTAACAATGAGAATGTTGATACAGGTATTATAAATCATGGAAGGGTTATACTTTTTAGTAATTAAAATATCTGACTACCGAAACGAAATCTACGACAATTCACAAGCGACTGCTAGTATAATATATGCATTTTCAATATTCTCGTCTTCATTATATTAAACCGCTTAGCCTCGATCTAATGGGCACTGACTTCCTCGAGTCCACGTCTGATGCTGTCGAAGTCATCCCGTGACAGTAGCTCGGCGTCGTGCAGAGCGCGCGCCCATTCCCGGCTCTGTTGCACGTCCTCCTGGTACAGCCGACAGTCCACCGGCAACGAGTCGTTGAGGCGCCGCATGACGTCTGACGGTCCTTCTTTAAAGCAACCGCCCCAGAGCTTGTATTTTGATTCCTTGAACGAAGACATGAAGTTTTATGGTTCATTAATGTTAATTGAACAACAAGAAATTACTGGTTATGGCTGTTTTATGTATCACTCATGTTACATTATATGCTAATAATTGAACAATATAGGGAAACATTGCGGGAATGGTTATTTAAAATTTTACTTGCTTCAGTTACCTACCATATTAATAAATAAAATATAACGGACAATTAATAAGGCACGCGATGTGTTTATAAGAAGAGAACTTGCAAGATTGTGACGCTAAGAAGTTGAAAGAGGTCATGCGTGTTATCATTGTGAGGTGATTACTTTCTGATTTCGTAATCTAGAAACATGATTTACGCTTTGCTGAAGATTTCGTATCTTCATAGAAAAATTTGTATTTTATATAAGATTGTTGTAAAAGCCCTGTTTTCTTTTATCTCAGAGATAATGTAAAGTTTAATATTTGATAGGTATAATTGACACTACCGTTGTAGAACTAAAAATAAACGATGTGAAATAGACGTGGGTATGTTATATTGTAAACACATTTTGAAATAAAATTGAAAACATTTTTATTTTATAGGTCATTAGCTTTTGCCCTTGGTTTCGCCCGCGTGCACGTCAAACATTATTTATGTCGACCGATCACTGTACTATCCATGATCCCGATATTATCTCTGTTTTCGATTTCAGTCCCGGTTTCAGTTGATTTCAATTCTAATCTCGATCTTCCGTTTCTTCTGAAAATGTAGATAACTCACTCGCGGCTCCGAGACTGCTGCGCCCGCGTGGCCATACAACGATTTCCTTCATCTTTTGTATCGATCGATAACATTATTAACCACGATTCTAATCTTGCTTCCGTTCTCGATTCCATACCAGAAGAAGCTATATCCTTATACCGAAAATGCACGTAATGCCGCAAATAGTTTTGGTATGAGGCGATCTCAATTACGCTCTCAATCTTGATCCCTGTCCTGCTCGTGATTCCGATACCGAACCGATATTTAACTTGAATCTCTCTTGAACGTCGTCGTTATCAATAATCAATCGTCATAAATAAAGCGTCCATTCTATGATCACGCAAGCAAATTCGCGAATAAAAGTTAGTATCTCTATGAATTATGTTATTTTGATGTATATACTATATTACCTTAAAGTTTCATCTAATTGAGTAAGAAAGGAACCAATCATACAAAAATTGGTATTTATAATATTAATATGATTATATAACACTTCAAATACATTATTGACATGATAACGTCTTATAAATCGATGAACGTCGGCTGCACGCACGAAAAAGCATGACTCATTGTCGCGTTCCGCCTCAGCCGAGCGTACGAGCGAGAGCGCGGTAGAGAACCAATAGAGAGGCACGATCGGCCTAAGCGTTCGGCTTGTGACACGTCTATCTCTTTACTGTATAATTTAATTAAAAAAATATTTGAATTAACGAGTGCAAATAAATGTTAATTTATCGTAAACATTGTCATTTTCAATTAACTCCTTCTTTGTTTTATACAAAATAATGATAATTCAGTGATAATAATCAATTCAATTCATAAAAGAATGCAATTTTTCATCATGTTTTCTTATGACATTATCATGTAAAATTAACGTCCAACCGACTTTACAGACAACCAATTTTAATATTTCATGACACTATATATCACTCATAAGGAAGGTAGTTTCGTAAAAAGCAGAAATTATTGTCAAGAAAACGAGTGCAGAAATCGAAACTAGCCAATAATATTTAATCACATGCCTACCTATAAACAGATAGAAAACTATCACAGAAAGAAGCAACCCAGTAAGAATTACAACTGTTATGCCCTTGTACACTTCACCACACTAAGTAATGGAAAATTCAAACATACTCGTGAGGAACACAACCTTTTGCGACACTACAATAAATATTAATCAAGTTCCCTTTTTTTATTTCATTTCTTTAAAGAACTCTCCATTGACGTCTATACAAAGTTTCCAAATTATTCCAAATTATTTTCCAAAGTATGTCCAAATTATTTTTCAAAACACATTCTCATGTCCTCATCAGACATCTCCCTAATCACCTTCTTTAATGCAGCCAGTGTATCTTATGGTGACTGTTTTACGGTAAGTCGATTTATTACTTAGGCCAACAAAGAAAATATTATACAATGAGAAATCGAAGCTTTAAAAAGAACGATCGATACGTTTGATCGGTGTATCATCTAGAAAATCCCTAAATTTTAAAAGTTAATAAACGTAGGATGCAATAAAATTTCTGGAATCAATGAGAAAAAATTACTATGAATAATGAAAAATGAATTTATTGTTTCCCAAAATTTTCTCCTTTACCATAAATGCACTTTTTCATATGAACCAAATTTGAAAATATTTATGCCACTCTTCCCTGGTAACCTCGGAAACGTGTTTTTCATACGCTTCGACAACCACTTCTGCTGATGAATATCGCTGACTGCTTTTTAATTTTAGGGAACAAAAAAGTCATTAGGTTCTAGGTCGGAATGTATGCAGAATTGCTCAAGACTTTTAGGTTTTTGTCCTTCAAAATTTATTTATATGTTTAGCCATGGAAAACTAGCATTGTCGTGGTGCAAGATGATACGACGTTTACGGTTATGTTTACGGAGTTCGTCAATAAATTCCGCCAAAAAAATTGTCGTCTGCCAATCATAATTCACGGTACGACAATTCTCCAAAGCAACAGTAGCCATGTGTGCAGTTTTATTAAAAAAAAGACGCAACCATCCGCTTAGAGGCACTTCGTTTAATTTTAAGAATTAAACTTTAGATTTCACGTTCTTCGGTCAATAACCTGACCATATAATGCAACCTTAGGAAAATTTGAAACTGTTGTGTAAGATAATGAAGTAGTGCGATTTGAAATTATTATTCCGACCAAAGGCTTTCATATATTTGCAAAGAAATACTTTACATCGTTCAAGAATTAAATGGAAGTTAGTAAATCTGTGTTATAATTTTTAGGTTTGTTTCTGTTTATTACATCATTTATGACTTTTCATTGTTAAGAATTCTACAATAGTAAGAAATCCTTACGGCTGCATCATTCTATGATATATGACAAACCGATTCATCATCAGAACAGCCCGTATGCCAAATTTAAATCTATGCTATTTACCGTTGAAGAGTTCCACTGTAGGTGTAAACCCTTGTGGCTGCATCGTTCTCTGATATATTAAGGCACCATTTATTTTCAAAGTAGCCCATATACATGGTTTCAATTATATGGCTATTCACCGTTAAAGAGTTCTACCGTAAGAGGAAACCCTTGTGGTAGCATCGTCTTCTGGTACACGAAGACGCAATTCATCACCAGTGCAGTATATGTACGAAGTTTCAAGTCTATGTTGATCACAGTTGAAATTTTTCATTATTGGCGGAAACCCTTATGGCTGCATTGCTTTATTGTGTAAGACGACACGATCCATCATCAGAACAGTCTACATGCCAAGTTTCAAGTCTATATTGTTCAGCGTCGAAGAGTTTCATCGTAGGACGAAACCTTCACGGTTCCATTATTTTATGGTGTACGAAGATGTGATTCACTATCGACTAGCTCGTATGCATTGGCTGTTCATCCTTGAAGAGTTATATATTTTAAGACGAAACCCTCACGGCTGTATCCTTTTTAGCGTACGAAGACACAATACATCGTCAGAACAGGCCTGTATGTAAAGTTGTAAGTCTATGCTGTTTGCCGTCGAAGAGTTCTACTACACCCTACGATTGCGTCGTTCTCTAGTATACTAGGACACCATCCTTCTTTACAACAGTCTATATACAAAGTTTTAAGTCTATGGCTGTTTACTATTGAAGAGTTCCATCTTAGAAAAAAAAAAACCCCACACGGCTGCATCGTCTTCTGGTGTACGAAGACACTAACCATCGTCAATACGGCCTGAACGCAAAGTTTCAAGTCTATGCTGTTCATCGTTGAAGAGTTACATCATTGAAGGAAACTTTCACAGCTGGGTTTTCAGCCACGCCACTGCAGCGAACAAACGTATCTCAAGGAACGCACCGCCTAAATTATGCGACACCATCAAAAAACTTCATATCACGAGAATTTAATACTTTAGGACAATGTAATTGTAAAAACCAGTTATTTGAATCAAACATTAATGTCGACAGTCAAAGTGAAATGTGAAATGAATATAGGACCGGACCTTTACAAATAAGATAGTGAAGTAAATCTAATCAAGTACTGGCACTGAGACCACATAAACGAAGCCCAAAGCTTCTTACAATGGATCAACGAACAAACAAAAATCAAGACACAAAAATGTGAAAAGTGTACAAATCAGTCGTCTGTCAAAACCTTCATTAAAACCGAATCATTAAATTCGACTCGAGTTTCAAGGTGGTCACCACGTCAAGTCAAATAAAAAAATTTACCTGTAACATCATGGCAACGAAGCAAGGGAAAGGCGGACTATGAAGCAAAAAAACTATGAATTTTTTTTTCTAGAATCATAGATCAAAATAAATACTACTATTACGAAACAGTCACATGTAGATGTAGCACAACGAATTATTTGCACATCTCTGGCCCTCTCATTTCAAAGGAGACTATAACTACATATGCAAGTAAAATAGGAACAATCGCTGAAAGCAAAACACACCTAGAGAAAAAAAGGCAGGAAAAGCGTTAAAAAATCGCAGTGACCTATCGACAATATAGGTTGTCGATATATCGACATATTGATATATCGACAAATGCATAATAGATTCTCATAACTCGCACAAGAAGAAAACGACACAAATTTAAATGGAATGGATATAACCGAGAAGCTTTAGAAAAAAAAATAACGCAATATCAATAAGCTTGACTCAGTCGAGAAAATAACGAAGCCTCCAAAATCCGATCGTAAGCGAAAAAGGGCCGAAGCGACGTACCTCACCCGGCGCAGCGGACGCGCGTCCGGAATTAACCGATGGCAAAATTACTGGAAGCGGGCGGGAACAAGTATACTTCAATGCTACGCTAAAATTGTAAAGCAGGTCTATAGAAACGCCATGAGACCCCGCTAAAACCCAACTCGGACAGGTGTCATAAAATTGAACGCAAAATACTAGCAATTACATGTTTTATAGACAACTGGGAATCGGATCCAAATAAATTTAAACTTATATCGGACATAGCAAATATGACGAAACACATCTCGGACATCGCAAATATAACGGGAAGTTTATTTAAAACCAATAGAAATTCGGGAAAGAATATTTTATCCCTTAAAATCTACAGATAAGACAAAAAAAAAACCTTACCGAGCTACGTAAACACGATGATATAGAATTCTTTACCTACGGAACAAAATATGAGAGAAAACCATCAAAAAAGTGGTACCCAAAGGAATAATCACCTACGGTCACACACAAGAAAACATTACATTCAAGACATTTTGGACAATTTCGGCATAAGACCAACCAAAGCGGTCCCGATGAGAAATTCGGCCTCAACACGGTGAGGAGGATATGAGAGACATTAAGAATATTGATGTGATTCTCCATCAATGCGTTAAAATTGAAAACTCCAGAGTGAAACTCTCTGCAGTCACTCAATGTAAAAACTGCTTCCAATTTGGCCACGTTAGAGCTCACTACGGACGTAAACCAACAAGACCATCAACATCAAACGCCGTTACCGATACACCTGTATGTACCCACGGTGGCCAGGTAAGTTATGGCGCCAGACAGGCCAAATGCCCCTAATTTAAAAGACAAATACAACGACAAAGGGAGCAACGACGGGTTTTTCAAGAAAAAAGAACAATAACTCGCCAGAACACAATACATACTTCATTGGTGACACCAGACGTCTCATATGCGAACGTAACAAATTAACAACAGCAACCTACGATAACCAATTAAACTATCGGCCAGCAAACCACTATGAGCCACAGTCAACAAACCATATCTCTTCTCAAAGATATAATCAAGAATCTTTCGCCAGAAGATAAGCTCGAAATATTTCGTATGCTATTGAAATAAACAAATGGCTACACACGCTAACAAAAAATTACGCATATAACACGCCAATACTTGAGAAATAAATTTACTGAGATAAAGAACCAAGTTCAAAAATATAACCCACATATTGAAGTACTTAACGAATGCAAACTCGAATATGACAAAGTCAAATTTAATCTTAATAAATATGATAAACTCTTTTACTCAACAAAACCACATCTAACTACAGCAATATACATCGAGAGAGGGATTAATGGACACAAACACATTTCATTCCTTCTAAACGCCGATCGAAGCTACACGAGAAAAATAGAAGGAGTAGTCATCAAATTTTTTTACGATCACAGCAATAGTGATTATATTATCATTAAAGCCACGTACATCCCGTCTAATACTAGAATAGCAATAGTAAATTAATTTACAGAACCTCTAAACGAAAGCAACTCGATAATAATTGGACACCTGAATCTAAGGATAAGACAGTTAGGGCGGTTATAAAACGCAGGTTGTAGAAGTGAAGTCAAGCGACACGTATAAGAAGGACTGAGCAATCTAGCCCATACAAGTAAACCATCTAGACCGAACCACGCAGATGAAGATATATTATATTTGTCTATCATCACTGGTCCACTCAAAGAAGAAACACCTACTGCAGACAACTCGATACAATATCATTCGACCACCCGCTATGACTATCCACAACAGGTTTACAAATAGAAACCACCAAAGCATGGACTAGAAATCTCAGAAAAATTTACGACAACAAAGAGTCTATCAAACTCTTCATATGCGCAGTAAACAACAAAATTGACTTCACAAAAAGAATCAATACCGAACAGGAATGCGAAGACTTCATCGAGATGCTCGAGACGGAAATAATCAACACTCTGGACGAGGTCACTCCAAAAAAAAAAAACAGCAAATAACTCTTACCATACAAGAAGCAATAGAAGAAAGAAATCGCGCCAAAATAGCAGTAAAGGAAACGAGACGAGCTCGATGGGCAAAAGCACAATACCACCGAGTCAAAAGAAAGATCACCACACTTCACACAATACAAGGAGGAGAAATGGCTAGAAATCATAAAAAGCAAAAGCGATTTGAGAGCTCTAGTCGATCCAAAGATCCCTCAAGAAACCCCCGTAGACTCCTATTATTGGACAAATGTAATACTGAAGAAGAAATCATTAACCAACTGGTAGCAAGCAATCGTCAAAGAAGCTCCTATTAATATGGAAAGAGTAGGCAACGAATCCATGACACCATTCCAACCACTCGAAGAGACAACATACAAAAAAACAAAGAGAATGCTTTTCCGGTGCAAAAATAAAAATGTCGCAGGACCAGACAAACTGAGAGCTGACATATTAAAGTTGGCTGGCTCCGCGCACTAATAAGAGTAATTAATTACACACTCACCATAGGTTACTTTCCGGAGAGATGGAAAAAGGGACAATGTAGTTTTTTGCATGAACGTGGTAAAAATAACATAAAAGCAAAATCAAATATACCAATTGCACCATTAATCGTACTATATTTCCAACATGGATTCACAAAAAATAAAGGTACAGATACCAAAATCTTACGTACCACAAGAATCTTAACAGAAGCTGTTGAAAAAGAAGAAGCTGCGGTCATGATATCAACCAACCTATCCAAGACGTTGGACTCGATAAATCAGAGAGGCTCACAACGAAATTTATGCAGGCAAATATTTCCAACAACATCATCAAAATAACAGAAACCTACTTCTTGGGTAGGTAGGACCAGAGGCAGGTTCAGGACAGTCATAGGCCAAGAGAAATCTATATTCTACACGGCCACAAGGCTTCATACTAGGACCAATAATTTTTAACCTCTACGTACACAACATAACACCAAAAGAACAATCGCCGAACTTAAACTATCACAATACGCAGATGACCTTCGCATCATCACACCGCAACAAACCCAGGATTTACTGCCACAAGAACTGGCTCGGCAGCAGAAGAAATCATAAAATATCGGGATAAATGGGACCTTAAATGCAACGTCAAAAAAATAGAATGCGCCATTTTTAATGCTAAATAAAACATGAAAGGAAACTAAAAATAAAAAGAACCACCCTTGAATTCAAAAATGGATTAAAATATCTCGGCGTAGCTTTTAACAAACGCTTGAACATGAACCAACATGTACAAATTGTTCTCACTAAAATGAAAAAAGTCTACCTCTGACTTGTGTAAGACAAACGACCTACACAAAGACATCCTAGAAAAGTAAAAAGAAATAGAAATACCCAGTATCAGCGTTGATGACAGAGATCATTCCAACATCTAAGAGATCCAATATACAAGACACGGACAATATAATACATTTTAATCCAAATAATCCATTTTCACCCAAAGAGCAGGAACGATCAACTACGTAAATAGATGAGAACGTAAACTCCAAGTCAGCAAGAGACAAGCACTGCGTCAGATACCCAACTTAAAATAATAACAAACTCTGATAACTAAGCCTACCACTGTAAGTACACCACACAAACACGACTAATTAGTCAGCGACCCCACCATGGTGAGGCAGGCAAACATAAAATAAAGATTTAGAACTAGCTCCACACTGAACGTTAATCATGCACAATAAGTTAATCCATCACAAAGGGCAGATAATGTAATAAAGAAACGATAAATAATAAAGACATTTCTATTTTATTCTTACATCTGCATCATCTTCTAGTTTATACACGATACATTTTAATTCAATGTACACATTGATGTTGTTCGTCTGTCAGTTATATGCCTACATACGCCATGTCCAGACCAGTTCAGTTGGTCCATAACCTTAATTAGGTGTCTGTCTCGTAATGAGATCGTCAAAAATTTAATAGTACTTCAATAGTTATAGATTTCTTGTTTTATTTTAGGGAATTTCCTGGTGTATTTTCTAAATCCAAGGTTCAATACCAGTGAAATTTAAATGGGAACACCATAGAGCTATACTAAACCTAATGCAAATGGAATCATTCAAATCGCTGTTTTTGAGGTCGATTAAAAAACTAATCACTAATGAATTAAATTGATCAAAAAGTTAAAAGAAATATTGAAATAGGTATAATTATTACCATATAATTTATAAAAATTATAAAATATTTCCGATTTTTCACTAAAATGAAAATCACGAGGAAAAATCATATTTCGTAAAATATTGTTCTTAGGGTTCCAAGTTAAAATAGCAAAAACAGAACTCTTGTAGTCTGTCCGTCCGTCCGTATGTCACAGACATTTTATTAAAAAACTACAAGACCTATATTAATGACATTTATAGTGTAGATGTCTTGCGTAAGCCGCTACTTAGTTGGGTGGTTAAATAACAAAAATAAATATTTCTAGGGAGGGCTCTCCATACACGTAACAGAAGATGACAAATTTTTTTTTTCTGCTTCTGTTACAGGGTTGCTGTCTCCTCAGAATTTGGAGTATGATTGCATGCACTGCCTTTACCCAACTTTGGCACATGATTAGACAACTCTCTTTGGACGGCTGTGGCATTTCGGTTGGGTTGCAACATCTGTGAACCACACTTATGCATTTGTCATGGACTGCATCAATGAACCGTGTGCATAACGGCTATGCATTTATGTCGTGATGCATATGGTTCAGTCGTAGAGGCTAATGGCTATCGTGGGTTGAGTTTTCAATGTGGTTCTGGTAGATTTTCGCGTTACCATGCCTTGAATGATATCATCCGGTAAACGCTGATCTCTGTCAACGTCAGACGTATGCTTGAACGTCCTTGTCTTAGCCGCTCGGATGGTAACCGACCTGATGGATTAACTTTAATCCCCTGGCAAAGGGGGCGTTGTCTAATCTGGGATGCCATTATGTATCAACACGTTCGCAACCTTCCATCTAAATAATGCTCCAAGGGCAGCAGCCTCCGGGTCTGAATCTGCCGTCAAATAAAAACATCTTATATATCTACAGCATTCTGAAGAAAACGTACATTTTTATTACGGTCGCCTACAAAATAGGCAATGAGGCAAAGTTCTTCATGAGCGATTTGGGTTAGAGACTCATTAACAAAAAGGTGGGGACCCTCGTTCTGGATTTTATCTGTCGCTATCTAACGTGGCAATGTTATTAGTGTAATGGGGACTTACGAATAAGGCCAGCCAGGGACGGCATTTTTGTAAACATAAATGCAGTCATTTTTAGATTGCTTTTATTTATTTAAATTTACTTACATCTTTCAGCTAAATCATTTCCGTTATACTCCAATGTGTTGATATTGTCTAAATGTTATATTTTAGACTGTTTTTTATATATTAAGAAAATATGATTTATAATAAAAATAAGTTATATATTAAAAAAATAATTTTATATTATTATTAATGAATAATTCTTTTTCTTTAAATTGACTTATTGACTGTTTAAAATTGAAAAATAACTTTGTATAACACTAAATTAATTATGCGTTATTATATTAAAATAAATATCGATAATGTTATGTACAGTATGCGATTTTGTGAAGCGCATACAAAATGCTCTCCGACCCTATTTCTTCTCCCTTGCATTTCTATTTTACACCATTGCAAAGCTTTCGTGATTAACTTCACAGTGCCATGAAGATACGTTCTTTTGTTGATGAACTTTAGTTTACACTAGTTAATTAGTAATAGTCGACTACTTATTTTCTTGGTTAAAAGCGACTAAAGTGCTTATAACTATTCTGTGCAGGAAACATGGAAAAATTTGAACAGCATACTTTTTAACACGCTTTTATTAACTTCACCTCCATATATGTGGGTGGGTATATTTCAGTCCTGGATTTGTCAATAGGCCGTGTAGGCCGCGGCCTAGGGGCGGCAGCGTCCTAGGGGCGGCACATTTCGGGGAATTATTATTTTAGAAAAGTACATGGGGCGGCGGAAATAAAGTGGCCTACACTCATAAAATATAAATCCGCCACTGGTATATTTGTTTGTAACCGACTCCTTTGGGCTCGATTTTGACCCATTTTGAACGATAAGATATAATTTAAAACTTTGTAGGTTTGTCAAGGACCAAATAACAATACAATAATTTCATATTTTGAAAAATATAATTATTAAAAAAATTAATTGCTGAAATTTTATAAGTTTGAAATTGAAATTTGAAAAAAAAATTAGTTACTTAAAGCATTATAAAATTTAACAATTTTGAAAAAAATCTTGGAAAACAAATTAAATTTCATAATTTAAAAAAAAAGATCTAAATTTTGAAATTACATAACAAATAGTTAAATTTGAAAATTATGAATCCCTGAAATATTGTAAAAGTAAAAAAATGTATGGATGTAGACAAGAATGATATAAACTTAAATTCACTACCAGACGTAAGATATTCTAATATCAAGGCTCTTGATCATAAATAATATTAACATCGTTTTGAGACTAAAAATTTAGAAAATTTAGATTTAAGTTAAAAAGGTTTTAAATTTAATCTACATTTAAAAGGTTTAAAAAATTAAATAAACACGCTTTATTGATAAATCGAACTAAAATGTGAAAAATAATTCTTAATATAGTGAAAGTAAAATAGTGAAAGAAAAATATTAGTATTATTGTGAAAAAAGCGTGGAGTGCTCGATAAGTCAGGTCTCGAAAATATTAACTCCGTACGATTAGTTCAAAAATGGTATGAAAGATTATATGGCACAAAGCGCCCTACGTTTTTTTTCAAAACAATATTAATAATTTTAGTTCATTATTTTATTCCTATATTATGAATATTTTTCACTTTTTAGTTCGATTTATCATGAACGATTGCTTTTTAGTTTTTATTAAACTATATTTTATTTTTTCATCTATAATGCATTTCTTGGTAATAATGGCAGCGGAACCCTATAATGAGAGAATGGTGCAACGAGCTCATGGTCAGTTTTTGCACTTTAACTAGATTAAATGACATTTAGGTGAAGTATGTGTCGCAGTTGAAAATAAATTAATATCACTAAAGTCCGTTTTAATGATAATCATTTCGAACTTTGATCATTTATTCGTCGACTTACATTTATCAGATAGTGTACAGTCCGATTTACGTAATCCTATGTACGTCAAGTCTATTCGAACAAATGGACTTTGCCCAATGACTGTCAATTTTTGTTATGAATTACGCTACAATACACATTGTGCAATATTGTATTCGGTGACATCAGAAAATATATTGGTTTTGGTAAATTAAATACAATATATTAAGCCGTACTACTGATTTAAAAATCGAAATGAATTTGACAATTTATTTATCTGTCTCCAATTTTACTGGAACAAAATACAATGTCATTAGCTGTAAGTTAAATTTTAATTTAAACTTCCCGCCAATATCTCTAAACCCCTTATGAAATATATTTATCTCTTTCTTAATTCAGCTCTTTACGTGTGCTCTCTATAGACAATACGAAAGAAAGAGATAGACGTTCATTTTACAGAAAATATATGCTCCGTCTTTTATAACCATCTCTATGTTTCATATCAATTTTGGCGATTCGTATTCATATAAAACGTTACTTGCTTTGGACTATATTCATTTTCAAATTTTCTTCTCTCGTTCAAACTAAAAGTAAATACTAGTGTGCGCAGCAGTGAATAGTGACGTTTTCTGAAATTTAAATTTGTAATAAATATAGGTAACATTAATCAGTGTTAAACAAATAATGATTCCATACATTTTCAATTGACACCGAAGGGCCAGTATTGAATAAGTTTGTTTTGTTTCCAATTCAAATTAAAAATATAGGTAAGTTTGAAAACTAATAATATAATGAAGTCTATATTTTTTTTCGTTTTATTTTTCATGCTACTTATTCATTCTTTACTTTTCACATACCTCACCATAGAGTATTAATATGCTTTGGGGTACATTTTTGGTTAAGTATATTTCACATTGACATACCTATGACCTTTAATGTATAAAAATTTATGACATACAAAGCAGACGTATGCTTCCGCGATGTGTTTTATTATTATGTAACTTCCTTGTTTATGTTTCGAGTATCTTTGACTTGACATTGAAGATCGAGGTATTTAATTTGAGCATTAAATACATACTGAACTGCTAAATAAAATCCTTTGAAAGCACATGCCAATATATAAATGAATGTGCAATATTGATCATTCATAATAATTCAGATTTTTAAATAAAATGCTACTATAATCCCACTTTTTGTTTATTAGCTTTATAACATCAACGTCTCTAAGTAGGTATTCTGTGGTTATTGTCAATGTAATCCTTTTTAATTTTTAGAAAAAAGTGAGCTCATTGAAACTAGCAACTAGGTTTTCTGTGAATAATTTTAAATAATAATGTAATTCATTATAGGGATTATGTACTCATCCAAGTGCTTAAGCTTGTTTTGATAATCAATATATAATTGATGAAATTTGTAAATAGACCCTAAATGGTCAGGTACAATTATACATTAGTATGCAATTAATTATAGAATAATAGGAAAGTATAAAAGTACACACTTCTAAAGTAACAATATTTAATAATAATTACCTAAATTTTTTGTAAACTAACTGCTTTAAAACATTTTGTGTATTTGATCGTACTTGCCTATATATTAAGAATGTCCAGAGTAAGAAATTATTTATCATTTACCTACAATATTTTATATCATGACGTACATTGATGAAGATATATTTAGTATTTAATTTAACTAGGAATTCCATAGAAAATACAAAAATAATAAGTAGGTATTATGTTTTAAATAAAATGCATTTTCAGTGGATAAGTAAAATTTTACACATTAAAATTTTAAATTAAGAACTCATGACTAATTGAATATTTTGCATAAATTCTTTGTCTAAGATTATCTGATTATTGTTAGGTATAAATAGTTATTCGGTGTTTACCCTGATGTCTTACTTATTCATCGCATTATGATTATTTTTAGTTAAACTGTCGATAGAACATGTTTTAAATAAGTATCTACCAAAAACTAGTTGGTAGTTAATGGATTATAATGTTTGTTTTGAAATGAACTATTTGTTCTTGTTTTACAGGAAATGGCAAATATTTCATTGACAAAAGTGCTGTCGCAAGCTAAACCTTTCATATGTAATTTATATCTACATGCTAGACACATCCATAGTATACCAGTAAGTATATGTTTTACTTTGAAATGTATTTATGCTGCAAAGTAAATTAAAAAAAAAAAAACAGATTTTAAAAGTATTAGGTACACCGTAATCCTTTTCAAATCTTATGACTTAAGTTTTGTTCTTGTATTTGAAAACTCAAAACCATATCTAAAGATACTTTCTATCAATAAAATCTATAAAACATTGTAGGTATTGGGAAAAAAAATGACAGCATACTTTAAACTGAAAATATTACATTCAATTTAACCTATTAATATGGCCTATGTGTATCTACATTATCATAAAATGGTTTGGGCTAATCTCTACAATGGTTAAATATATTGTAATTAGATATATAGCAATAGATTATCTTCTGAACTAGAACATAGGATACTTTTTGTCAAATAAACCTTGTATGAGAAAACAGAAAAATAGCAACAATATATTATAAGGAAATAATAAGGAAAGTAAAGACTAAATTCAACATGGGGATCTGCATTGCAACAGAAATTGGTCTTGTATGGTCAGTCAAAATTAAGAGCAGGATCAGGATAAGACACACTGGCCTTTTTCAGTAATCGGTCTTAAATTATTTTATGTATTTTCTTGGGTATCAATAATGATTTTATATATGGATTGACATAGATATATATATTCTTAAACTCTTATAACATTGGTGTAAATGAACAAAAATTGTCTCACAGTCACTGGCTGGATGTTATCAGTCGCTCAGCTTACAAAGTGTTTATGTCGATCTCTTTTTAACTCACACTATTTAAATAGTGTTGTAATCTTGCAATCTTTTCATCTACATCTCACACCTTGGCTTTGGATTACATTGTATTCAATATGTCTGTAACATATCTGTTATAAGAATGTTATCAAGTGTCAGTGTGAAATTAAATGATTTTAAAAATAAAATTTGACACTATATTTTTTATAAATACTAAATAGCTGTCAAAATTATTTCTATGTTCATCAAGCTTACATTTTTTTTTTGTAGGTGAAGGAAGTTAAAATACCAACTCAGTGGGGTTTTATAGCAGGAAAATTATGGGGAAATGACCAACAAAGACCAATCTTAGCACTACATGGTTGGCAGGACAATGCAGGAACTTGGGACACATTAATACCACTCCTACCCAAGGAATACTCTTTCTTAGCAATAGATTTTCCTGGCCATGGACAATCATCATGGTACCCTCCAGGTATGTACCCGGTAAAAGTATTATTTTTGCAGATTTAAGAAACATATATAAAAACCTCTTAAAAATTCCAAAATTCATATGTAGGGCGCACTATGAATTTCTGAAACTGGCCACTTTTATAAACAATATTTAAAAAATATTTGTTACATTGGAAAATGGAACTCTTTGGCTGAAGAATACAGTTTGTTTCATTTGTCAATTGTTTTTACATTGTGGCATTATTTTAAAAATTGCATGTCTTGAATCACTATAGATTTAAGTCATGAAAATTTTTGTAATATGATTTTCTACGATTCTAAGTGTAATTTGACAGGTTGGCAAAGCCTCACTCGGCTTCGAACTGCTTTTGGTGATAAGCACAATGCACAATGCAAGACAACTATTTGTAACTGCTTTGAAGAATTTAAGCCAGGTTGTGTCAATTTCAGTGAGGAATTTTGTGATGGTCACCTGGCCATCTCTGTTAAGAACAAAAACATCGATGCTGTGCCAAATGATTGAAACAGGCAGGCATGTGACCTACCATGAGATTCGGGCACCTTTAGGCATGGGCTCAATTACAATCAATCCTACACAAACATTTAGGTATGAAAAAGTTGTGTTGGCAGTAGATTCCACACAATTTGACTGAGGCTCAAAAAATGGACCGCATCACTTGGTGCCATACCATTCTTACCAGATTCAAGGAAGGGGTGTCAAATTTGGTGTGGGGCCTATACCCGTAACAGGTGACGAAATATGGATTTATTGCTACTGTCCCAAAATAAAGCAGCAATCGGTTGTATGGATCTATCGAAATGAGCCGAAGCCAACCAGTGGTGGGCAAGTGAAGTGCCTCTAAGCGGTAAATGTAACTGTAAATGTCGTATCATCTTGCACCACAACAATACCAGTTCTCAGACAGCCAAACAGACAAATAAATTTTTGAAGGAGAAAGCATAGAATTTATGAGCAATCCTGCATACAGTTCGGACCTGACAGCTTGTGCCCTTTTTTTGTTCACAAAAATTAAGAATCAATTAAGCAGTCAACGATTTTCATCGCCAGAAGAGGCTGTCGAAACATATGAATAACATGTTATCGAGGTCACCAGGGAGGAGTGGCATAATGTTTTCAAAATTGGTTTATTCATATGAAAACATGCATTTATGCTAACACAGAATTTTTTTTTTTTGAGAAACATTCATTTTTGACTATTCATAATGATTTTTTTGTATTCATTCCAGAAATTCTCAGTGCGCCTTATGTATTTCGATGCCAAGTAGTGAAAAAGAGTCTACTTTTCTAATGTGCTTTATCTTAATTGAGTAATATTTCATTGTGTCACGAAATCGACTGCTTCACTGCAGCCTTTTCTCTATATGTTTTTCTTTTACATGAATTTTATTTCATAAATTTATGTTTCAGTACGTAAAACAAATTTATATGTGAAGTGGTTTCTATACATACATTTTGTGTATCAAAAAACAAAAATTACATAATATTAGGCTGTGATTTAGTTCATGAATTTGATAATATAAAATTCAAGAGGGAAAGAGAGGGGTTGATAGCAAGATTGACCGATTTAAAGATCAAGTAATACACTTTATGTCCATACGAGTGAAGTGAAGCAGGAAAGCTAAATATAGATAAATGAAGTGGTTGAAACATCTTCTATGGTCATGATATTCTAAGATCTTTTTCATGTTGTATTAAGGCATGTAAGAAAGCATCAGAAGTACCAAAAAACAAAAATGACTCTAAGCTGGAATTAGCAAAAAAGTATTTATTGAATTTCGATTTGTCATGACGAATTATTCTGTTCAAATATTTTTAAAACTGGTTACAGAGTAATTTCAAATCAAATATCTTATTAATACAATTACATATGAAATATTTTTAATTCAATTTTTGTTTTAACTTGTTGGATAGCTATACACTGCTTCTTTTTTAGGAATTTGTCATATTTCTAAGGAATTTTTAACAAACATTACTGAAAATAACATGCCTCTGATTGAAATAAATCATTGATTCAATATTCATATTATTTAAAATATTGTATAGGTAATGCAATTTTTTTTTCAGGGATGCAATACACTTTCTGGGATTGGTTACGGGCAATTAATATAGTAAAAAACCATTTTAAATGGGACAAAATATCACTTCTAGGACATTCAATGGGTGGTATAACAAGTACACGTTTTGCAGGATTATGCCCAGATTTTGTTGATATGTTAATAGTTTTTGAGAATATGATGCCCGAACACATGCATACATTCCCCGACAATAAAATCGAATTCTATGTTCAACAAGCTCGTGAAAACATAGTCAAACTTGAAACAACACAGGCACTTTTAGATAAAGAACCACCATCTTATCCTTATGACGAGGCCGTAAAAAGGTGGCATTTGGGCACTAAGAAATCTGTTTCATTAGAATCTGCCCCATATCTAGTCAATAGAGGCACCAAACAATCTAAGAATCAACCGAAGCAATTTTATTTTTCTAGAGATTCAAGGTTGAAAGTTTTATTGTTTGCACCAGAAAATAATGATTTTTCTAGAGCAGTCGTGCAAAGGATCAAAAGCCCCATGCTGTACATAAAGGCGACAGATTCCAAATATGCAACAGATGATTTCAATATTGAAATAAGACAAGTTTTAACCAAAATTCATGATAAATATGAAATGCATTCTGTACCAGGCACGCATCATGTACATCTGAATACTCCCGATATTGTCGCTCCGATCATCACACAGTTTCTTGAGAAATATCACATACAGCATATGGAAAATGAAAAAATTCAAAATAAATGCCCTTGATTGATTTCTGATGTTAATAAGTTTGCAATTTTATGGTATTATTTAATTTAAAGCTTTATTATTTATTAACAATTATTTTGGTATGACCAAAATTGTATCAATCTAGAAATACAATTTCTATTGCAAGGTATATTAGTTATAATACCAAATTTTTCATAAGTCTACCTCACCTTGATTATTTAATAAAACTCACTATTGTTCCTTAGAAATTATTCTATTGGCCATTTTAAAAATCGAATAAATAGGATAATTTTTTAGATCATAGAATAAAATGTGGAAGTGGTTAGAATTTGTAATGTACATGCACTAAATTTAATTCAATAATAATGATTAATCATCTTTTACAATAATTCATTTTTAATTACTTGAAGAAGTAAAATAGCATTTACAATTAACATGAACTAATTTTGAACTGTATTCTGACAAATAATTAAGTATATAAAACCAAATTGTAAATAGTTTAATATTTATACCAAATATTGTGTTAAAATGTAATATATTAATTTAATTATTACATACATATAAACTTGCTATGATAAAAAATTCAATTGAAAATCTGTGTAGAATCTAGTTCATTTTGCACATAATATACAATGCTGTTGAAAGTCATGGACGTTGTGTTGATGCACTTAATAATATGTAGAGTTATTATATTAATATTGAATTTTCTTTACTTTTTTGGAAATTGCAATTTTTTTGGCAACCAGTTTAGTCATTTATATTGTTTTTATTGAATTTTTATTAAATAAAACAATGTTACGATGTACATTTTTATTTCAAATATTTTCAACTGTTCTCTCCTAATTCTATATCACTATGATCAGAATTTATCAGTGAATTGTCCTCACTACTGCAAACCTGAGCACCTTTTCTTATTGGTAACACCTTCATTAAAGTATCTGGCCAGGACATACCTTCACATATCCGGAGCACAATTTCAAAGACTGAAAGGTAACAAATTGTAAACATATATACAGCAAATGTATAATGTTGATAACATAGATTTTATGTTCTTTATGTGTTGACAATGACTTGATTATTGTAAGAAACAAACATCTTTAAAAATTCATATTCCAAAATTCAGGAGATTCAATTACTATGTTTTTAAATTCCCGTTGTCGGAAACATTATTATTGATACAAAACGCAAAGCAGTAGTCGCCTCATTTATTGTTGGCTGTTTGTATCTTGGCTGTACTTTATGATAAAACTACTGAACGTAATTAAATTAACTTTGACATGATTATAAGTAACACCATGGATTAAAATAATACATAATTTTTATTCTAGAAATCATTATGGTTCCAATGAAATACACAATAAAACCTAAGTAAATTTACAGATGGGGAAAGCAAAATTTAAGTAGATACTAATTTCTAGACAAATGAATGAAAACGTACATATGCCAAATATTCAAAATTTGGGTATAGTGTCCCTTTCAAAGTCAGCAATGACTTTAATATCAGAAATAGAAAGATATGAGAATAGGGATCATGTCATAAATGAGAGCAGTAAAATTATTAACACTACAATAATTGTTTCATGTTAGTGACCAAGACAATCGGATACATAGTGTAAAATAAGAATAGTACTTCACATCAGTGAAACCGTGTGGTATATAATATAATAAATGATCAGGATTACAATTAAGAGCAAGATTGAGAAAGAAGTTTTTATCAGGAGGATGAGAATTGCAAACAACACTAAAATTGGGATAGAAAAATTGGAATTTAGATGTAAAACAGGGCTAGAATCATTATTGAGAGATCAGTATATAAAAGATAAAAAAAATTATTCTATGTCCACCCAGGCAAACACTATTATTTGTGTGTGTGTGTGTGTATATATATATCATTGGCCATATTTAATTTGAGATTTCATAAGTGTTTGAATTTATCAATAAATAATACCAATTACCATTTACCATGATCTATTGTTAAAACTTTTCTTGTTTTCATATTTACATATTTCTGTAACGGTAATTGACCATGTCTAATTCCATGTTCTACAGCAATGTTATAGCACAGACCCTAAAATAAAAAAAAAATACATATATATAATCAAACAATACTGGAATTATCAAACAAAGAAGTTTTAAATAAAAGTGCATTAATGTACAAGTGTGTAAGATGTAATAAAAAATGTAGTACAACATTATGTGTACATAATTTATATATAGTATTACATTGATTATTATAAAATAAGTATAGTACAACATAAATTTTAGTGCCAATTTTTTTTTATTTTGTCCAATTTGCACTTTTGGAAATGAGTGGGTGACACCCACACACATACACATGATATTTAGTATCTTTCTTGAAAAGAAAAAAAAAATGTTGTTCAGTACCACATACATATTTTTTAAACTTGTATTTTTATGGGCTTCCATTTCATATTGCAGGACAAAATGGAAAAAAATAATTTAATTATGTATATTGCTCAAGTTTATGCAAAATTATTTTAAAAAGGTGGGTGTAACAGAAGAAAATTATTAAATTAATGTTTCACTGTGGTGCAAAATACTAATAATAAAATAAAATATTTTAGCCACATATAAAAACTAATATCTTGATATGAACGGATAGTTATAAGCGAGTAAAATATTCATTATTACACAAAACACCTGAATGGAACTGAAAGCAAATGCCAATATATTTCTAAATTATATTATTTTATATGAGATCAAAATTAAGTTCTTAAATATTCTATTAGATACCTTTATTAAAGAGCATTGAAAAGGACATACATGGTAGATATAACCATTTGACAATTTAAACGTAATAAAGATACAAACATTTTCCACTTAATTTCAGTCAATCAATTTAGATTTTTTTATGTGGTTCTATTTGTTGCTTACTTTATGCTCATTATGATCTACTAAGCCTCCGATAATGTAATATGTATCTTCCTCGAATTTCTCAACAACATTGTCAGACTCGCTTGTCAAATAAAATAGTTTTTCTTTTGGGAATATATCTATATATGATTTTTCTTTAAAGTGGACCTACAAGTAATAAAATGTTAATTAATTAAAAAATCAAATATTAACACCTTATGAATTGTTTGTTACTCACATCCCAATGTTCATAACCATTATGTCTCGATATATCTAATTTAGATTGTTCACTGAAATTAGTAATATAGAAATCAAGAGGTGTAGCAGATCTTCTGTTCATTGAATAACACCTTAGTATTTGTTTAATAACTTTGAATCTACATTTTTCAATCATCAGATGATCAAAACTTAAATCTATTATTATACCAATATTCAATTTTCTGCGCTCACCAGACATTTTTTTCAATGATTTTCGACTTGGGCCTAAATCTATATTAGCTGCACGAGCTTGTATTCTCTTTTCTTTTGCACGTGCTTTCTCTTTTGCTCTTTTCTCATGTTTTCGATTTTCCCATTTAACTTTTTTTAACCATTTTCTCATTTGATTTTTCGTAAAGGGCCTGGGTAATTCCTCACCAGATTCATCTTTTAAACCAGGATCAAATTTAACATCAAAAAGGGTGTATTTAGGAAAAGTTATGACAGTATTTTTAAGTTCAATAGAGCTCATATTATCCACCATGACAATTTTTATGGGGACGGGGATATCTGTAAAAATTAATAGTAGTTTGACCTCACGAGTCCTATAAAATTATAACTGTTAATTGTATAATTACAATCAAATGTGGTATATTGTATATATGAAGGTAGGTTCTATATCTATGTAAAAAATAAGCCACAAAATCCTTTCAATAAAATCGGTATAGTAGATTGTTATTGGAAATTTTAAAGTGTGTAATTATAGAGGGCAAAATTAACACGGCTCTATAGACACAGTAAGCAAACCTCTGCCTTGGTCGAATTATTGTAGTTTTTGCCCGTACGCACAGTTTTTATTTCATCTGTGACCACCGATATTCGAACCAAAGAACATTAAAAATATTAAAATATCCTAACCTCAATTTCTATCAAAGTGACAGTCAATGCAGTTATCAACATTGGATTTGCATGTGATTGATTGTCAGAATTTTGTGTTTACCTACCGATACTCTGAATGCTATGTGTACTCTGAGTTTAGTATAATAATGTTCTGTACTCATATAAGCACAGAACATTATTATACTAATCATGAGAGAGCTACAAAAGAGCAACATACCTCTTTGTATTTGGATTTGTTATTTTTATAACAATTTACAAATAGTTGTACATTTTTCCGTATATACAAAAAATAGTCTTGTAATATATTCTATCACAGTGATTGGATCATGGACAATTTTCATACTTTATTTTTATTTATTTTTGACCTTCAGAAAACGGTTATATAAACTTCAAATGACCTTTTCATTAAGCTTAAATTAAGCAAAGTTAATCATATTATCATATGATTTCTTTATGCCATAGTCATATCATGTGAATCTGTTCTTGATTTTTTGACAAAAAAAAATATCTAAAACTTCTTTTTAAAAGGTAAAATCCTAAACATTTTCCACATCCAATTTCACTGAATCTTAATTTTAATATAAACGCGTAATTCAGTTAAGCTTCAAATGAATAAGTGATTAATTAATTTATGTTTAATTATTACCAATAACATTGTTTTGTTTTGAACTTACATTGTATTTTCATTCAGAGCACATACCGCATAAGTCTCACTATTCCTTTCTTTCGTTACATTAAAACGAAAACAACTGATGTTTTCTTATATTTACAGCAGAGGTAGGGCACTCACCAATAATATGCCACAACTTTCATGTTTTTTGGTTTTCGTCTAACATAATTACATTTTTCATAGAAAATGTTTATTTATACAATAACCACTTTGGTGAGTGGTAATTAGTGACAGTTATGTTATGAAATGCTAATAACTTAAGGTTAAACACAAACAGTCCAACTTAAAACCTGACCGATTTAATGTCAGTTTAAAAACCGATGATCATGTGATTAATCAATATGTGGCGGTCATTAACTAATTGGCTAGTAAAAAACTTGATTGTTCAAGAATCAGTTCGAATAGGGTTATGAAAGTGGCTAATAAACAGAATTTTGTGGTTTTTCAATTAGGCAAATAAGACTATTAATTGACGTGGCAACGGCTGGACTCTTTTATTTTAGCTACCTTCATAACATACTGTCGTATTTATTATCGTATTTTGCTTTGTGGGAAACTGCTTACAATTTTATAATAATTATCTTTCGAAAGAGAGCAATTTAAGATATTGTAAGTTAAAATCAAAAGATATTCAAGAGTTTACCTACTATAAGGAAAAAAAAATTGTATTATTTGTTTTAGTATATCTATAAAAATATTTTATATGTAAGTGAAAATATTGATATTTTCTATAAATTGAAAGATTGTCATATTATTAATACAAAAACCAAATATACTGACACATTAGAATAATGTGCACGTCATTTAAAGGTTAAGATTAACAATCCTTTTATTGGAATTTATATTGATTCTTACAAATTAATTCTCAAAAAAATAATAAGTATAATAAACAAACAGTTCTGTAAACGTATTAGTATTCAGCATCTTATTATTACAATTAAGTTAAAAGACTTTATGTTGGATAAAAATTATTTTATGATTCCAAATTATATCGTTTTCATAAATAAAAATCTCTCTATATCAGCGGTTCACAAACTTTTTTGGTGATGGAACCCTTTTGGAAAGCAAAATACTTGACGGAACCCTACAATAAAACAATAGTTTTTAAAAGTATATTCTTTATTAATAAGCATAATAAAAGTACAATGTAAAAGTCATTAATTATTATTTACTTTACCACATGGCAAATACATTATTAGAAGATATTAAAAAAGGAAAAATCTAACTAATGGGAGGTATGAAACTGTTTTTATTTTTCATAAATTGGGTGATATCAGGTTTGATAGAAGACAATTGAAGTCTCATATCAGGTTCGGCGTCCAGTCTATTGAAATATTTTGTTTTCGTGGCTGCATAGATTGAGAATCCTGTTTCGCACAGATATATTATTGGAAACGGGAGAAGAATATTCAGAGCCATTTTGCCAAGCATTGGATATTTATCACGGATTCTGCGCCAAAAATCGTTGAGAGGCGTCGTTTTGAACAGTGACTCCATACTTGTGTCTAATGATATTTCTAAAAGAGATTCATATATCTCGTTTGACATACTTTTGGGCTTTTGCAAGTTGGGTGCAAAAGGATTATGAATCCATGAATAATGTTTCATTTTTGTATTCTGTTCTTCGGGAAAATATTTTTCAAGAGATGCGCGGATCGAAGTGACATATTGGACCAATTCTTCAAACACATCATCTTGAAACATTTCTGAGTCGTTATCGCTAACAAACTCACTGAGTGACGTAAAGCTTTCTATTTCTCTCTTACTAACGCAAATAATCCAAAAATCTAATTTTCTTTTGAAGGCAGTTATTTTGTTATAGGCCTGGAACACTGTTATCTGTTTACCTTACAATGATAAATTCAATTCGTTCAGTTTTTGAAATGTATCCGCCATAAAAGACAATCGGAACAACCAAGTCTTATCATACAAACGTCTTTCAAATTAAAAGAAGTATCTGCTGAAAGAAATATTTGTAACTCGGCTCTAAGTTCAAATAGCCTTGTTAAAGTTTAACCCCGAGACAGCCATCGCACTTCTGTATGGAGCAGCAGTGTTTTATGTTTGCTTCCATAATCTTCACACAATAATGAGAACAATCGGGATTGTAGTAGTCATGATTTGATAAAATTAATTATTTTTACCGCTTCATCCATAACTAATTTTAGATTTGACGGCATTTGCTTCGTCGCAAGTGCTTGTCTATGCAGAATACAATGACTGGAACTACAATTAGGCGCTTTATTTTTTATTCGTGCCACTGCTCCTGCTGTTTTACCTGTCATCGCCTTGACCCCATCTGTACAAATGTCAATGCAATCGTTCCAACTGACATTATTTTCTTCAAAAAATATATTTATTTTATTAAAAATTTCTTCCCCGGTAATGTTTGTGGGTAGTGGTGAACACATAAGCATGTCTTCTTCAAAAGAACTTTCATATGGATATCTCACGATAACCAGCAAGATAGTCAGACCAGCGACATCAGTTGACTCGTCCATTTGCAAGACGAATCGTGTTTTTTGTAGACGTGTAACTAGTTCTTGTTTGACGTAGCTTGCCAGATCATGGATTCACCGTGAAACAGTATCGTTTGATAGCGGCACAGTAGAAAGATGCTTTGCAGATTTTTCATCGAGCATACATTTTGTTATGTCTAACACACATGGCTTTATTAAATTATCAGCGTTAGTGTGCGCTTCACCTGCTTGTGCAATGCGATAGCTAACTAAATATGCCTCCGTGGTCTTTTCATTGATAGTTTGTGTTACAATCATCATATTTTTTTGACTTTCCAATAACTGTTCTTTTTTACAAACAAAAAATTCTTTATTCTTGTCTTTAGACTCGGGGTGTACAGTTTCTAAATGTCGGCGCAATTTGGCAGGTGCCATGGAACTATTAGGAAGCAGTTTACTACATAGCATGCAGAGAGATGAGCCGTTGGAATCAAAAAATCCGAAACTGATATATGATTCATCATACTTCCTTTTTTTCGTCTTTCAAACCGTGGAGTTTGACGTCGTATCACCATCGTCTGGATCGATAATTGCTGTATTCTCCGCGCGTACTGCTTTTGAACATTCAGCGTCATTAGAAGACGTTGCAACACGTTTAACGCCTTTAAGCCAACGTTCCATTCTTCTTTATTAATAAGTAATGTTACACGTCAGAATGGTGGGGTCAAAATAATGCACAATCGTTACTGCGTATAAGAGACTAAGTTTAGTCCAAAGAGGAATGTACAAAACTAATACAATCTGAATATAGCAGGCAGTAGAATAGTAAATACTAGCCAGCTTGTAAGTAGGTAGGTAGGAGCACTTATCGCTCCGAACGCTAATCGTCAACAGACTGATAAGGCGTGACGTGCGATCGCTGATTTTATAATTAGTCTTAGACTCGATCTCGAACATTCTCAAAAATACTCGAGTTGGCGCCTTTGATAAACAAAAAGCGGAAATATAAATAGAAATACAAAACATTGTTGTAAACAATCTCGACTTTATGTTTTTGAAGTTAGAGTCGAAAGTCGCTTGTTCCCAACTATAGCGTCTAATTCAGAGGGGCTTTTATCAAAGGGACTGGGCGCTCACAAGTACACGCGCGGCGAGGGGAGTCCAAACGTTCGATCAGAGAGAGGTGTTTTGATTTTTTCTAAATTCTTGCGGAACCCCTACAGGGCTTTCGCGGAATCCTAGAGTTCCGCGGAACACACTTAGATTATAGCTGCTCTATTCAGTATATACCCACATTTTTTTTATTTTGTGTATATGGCCTGAATGAAAAAAAAATTTTTTTTTTCTTTATTATGAAAACGGGCAGTCATTTGTAATTTTTACTTACTAAAAATTAGATATAGAATTAAATAGACATATGATTCCGAAAAATAAATAAACAATTATACGATTTAGATTTCAAAATGAAAACAAAAAAAAAACTTGTATATTAAAATGATAAACACAGTAAACAGCTAAAACAAAAGATTAGAATAAACAGTTGTTTCTAGTTAATACTTTTATACAAATTATTTAATATTAATTGTTTAAAATAATTTAGTGCATTGTTAAATAAGTTTATTTATATAAATTGTTTATTATAAGTTTCAATAAAGCGAAATTAATAAAGTTAATATGCTATTACTACTAATGTTCCTATTCTGGGAAATTTAAAAAAAATCAATGTAAACATGCCAGTTAGTTATCTATAACAAACAAGGTGTACCTAAACATAGAAAGTTAGACATAAATAAACAAGAGTTATTCTAGACCATAATTAAAAAAAAAATGCGTTTAAAATATCAACACTTTACACTCGTAGGCGTTGACGACGGAGAAAACAAAGAGGGAAGTTTATGTTTTAGAGATGAAAAATATGGTTTCCTATTCTCGAATATATTTTTATAATGAATTATTCTGTACTTATCTACTTTACGAGCTTACTTCATATCAATATTTTTATTTTCTTACCGTGTTGATTTTTAGACATTGATTTGAATCCTTCAAATTTGTTGAAATTTAATTTTTCTAAAATCATCAAAAACAACGCCAAAAGAAATAATTTGTATTGCTTCATAAAGGTCTCTATGTATTTTTTGTTGGGTCTCCCAGCTTCATTCACCTACATGATAAACAAAGTACTTACATTTGTGTTTTTTCTTACAACAGGGTGTATATTACCTGTTATTACGTCGAAATTCTTAACATAAGACAAACCATATATTACTATACCATTTATCATCGTACCTTTTCTCACCATAATCATGTCTTTTGTTCAAATAACCGATGTTTCTTAAGAAATTGTGTAATGAATGGAGCAACAATTTCAGGGGTATTTAAGTGTAAATGATGTGTGCCCGGCACACTATGAACTACGTACTTATCATTTATTTTAGGCAATAGTTTCTCAACGTAAATGTTTAGTTCTTTTAATCCATATTTAGAATCTGTTCCTTTTATGAATAAAAAGGGACATTTAATGTTCTTTATGTAAGTTACAGAAGAAATATCATTTGGTGTCACAATTGAGATATTTTTCACTCTTAAATCTATAGAAAAGCAAATTTTGTTCGGATCGTTGTGCGATGCTTTCGTCCCTCTTTTGATTAAATAAGGGGCCGATTCTAAGGATACAGATCTGTTGGTTTTCAAATGGTACATTTGTACCGCTTCCTCATAAAGGTACGATGGTGCTTCTTTATCGTAATGTTTCTGCATTGAATTCATTTTCAGTAACTGTTTACGAACGTTTTGTAAATAGAATTTCATTCTATTTTCGGTAGATACATAGACGTCTTCAAGAATTAAATTCTCAAACACTATCGACATATCTACGAACTCTGGATGTAATCCTGCGTATTTTGTGCACACCGTACCGCCCATCGAGTGTCCTAATAATGACACCTTGTCCCATTTGAAATGGTCCTTTACAATGGTAACTGTTCGTAGCCAATTCCAACACGAATAATGCATGCCTGAAAAAACAATTCAATACCATTTGTATTATTTTATCTGTAAAATACTTAAGTAGAAATGTGTATACTTCTAATTCTAATTCTATTTATATTTCTTTATTTACAAAAAGTGATAAGGGAGTAAAAAGAAGAATGATAATGGATAAAAGCTTTACCATCAGACATCGGATGGTGTCTGTTTGCAAGTCGAGATGGTTTATTTCAATGGCATCTATGCAAAACAAGTTATATGAGTAAGTCATATGAATCAGTTATATGAATAAGTCATTCTTGTGCAGCTAATGGAAAATTAGTTGAGTTATGAGGAGTCACAGTAGGTACATTTCAAGTGTTTATGCAATGCATTTTTAGGGTTTTCCTTTTTAAGAATTTTGAGTCTCTTAATCAACAAAAAATAAATCATTCTTTTTCTAGTCATATACCTTATGTATTTAGACTTGAAAATTGAAAAATTATCAAAAATTGGAAAGTTAATGTTTTCAGTTCGATTTTCGAAAATCAAGTTTTCAACAGATCTTAATAATTTAGGGTCCTAGGAATTTATCTAGACCAATTTCTGAGTGATGTGTGAGAGCGCGTGTGTATATGTATATTCATAACATTTTAACGATTAGCCAATCAAAGCGCGACATTCGCCAGGAATCCACGCATCTTAGGTATCCTGATAAATCGGTTTATTTTTGCAAGAGAAAATTTTTCCAAAAATGTTTTTTTGATGTATTTTTTAAACCACACATTGATAGATATAAAAAACGTAAAAATCGGTTGCTTTGTTTGAGAAACATCATTAACGAAGAATTCGCTAAAACAATGGTTTTTACAAAATAACATCTAAGATTATGGATGGATTGGTGTCATTAATTTTTTTATCATAAAAAGCTATGTCACATGCCATAATATCGGTAGATTAAAGAATAGTATTTTTTTTTAAATACGTCTAGTTTTTAAACTCGAAAAGTTCAAAACAATTGTAAGAACTAGATTTTTGCGTTCGGTAAGCATAAAAAATTCTAAAATTATTATAATCTCTTGAGTTCTAAGACCTTGATAATTTACTGCTAGGTGTATTTTTGGACGGTTTAAGATCGAAAGTAACAAGAAGTTTCGGAGATAGTCTGCAAAGTCAACTGTCCTTTAAATATTTGAGCTCGTAAAGCTCATGTGCATCTTTTCGCAAATATTCATATTCTCCTCCTTTTTTAGGTCAATTTTGCCAAAGTAATTATAACAAATATATATCAGTGAGAATATACTCATTAAGAATATAAAATAATATAGACAAAACCCTAATAAATGCTCGTTCAGACTGCAAGCGCGGGTGCGATAGGATGGCCGGCCGCACTTCGCGTTGCGGCGTAGTACATACGCATCAGCTGTTCTAAAGTTGTCAGTTCAACGTTTCGATGTAGATGTTCTAGGCTATTTTTCTCAAAAACCATAGTCATACTTCAATGACTATGGTTTCTTTGGCGAAATTATTTTATAAGGGGAGGCAATTATGTATAATTTTGAAAAGATGCCAGATGGAATCATTTGCAGATATATCTATATAAAGTATTAAATACCTGGAGGGAACCACGATGATTGTCCATGTCCAGGGAAATCGATGGCTAAATAAGAATGTTCCTTGGACAGGAGAGGTATTAATGTGTCCCAAGTCCCCGCATTGTCCTGCCAGGCGTGTAGCGCTAAAATCGGTCTTTGTTGGTCATTTCCCCATAATTTTCCTGCTATGAAACCCCACTCAGTAGGTATTTTTATTTCCTTAACCTGTTAAAAAAACATTAAATACATATGTTACAACCCTGTTGAAAATATCCAATAGATTTCAATAAGAAATAATTGTATTGGGACCTAATGTGCTTTTGTCGCTGCAAATCCATATCAATACCCATAAAAACTTTTGAAGAAAAGAAACGGAAAGTTTAATGGAACTTATATGTCTACAGAGTTCTTATCTGGATTTAGATATAGAATACATTAATTTTTCCGATTGTGGAATTGTAATTTAAATGCATTAAAAACATTTACTATTTCGTATTCGGAAATACATATTGGTTTTTATGTCCAAATGGATTTACGATAAGAACAGATACAAACCTACAGGTAAAGTGCAGATAGGATCCATACAAATACAAATAACATTACAATTCCATTAAGTCCAATAAAGAAACGTCATTATGATGGACTTACATATAGATTCTTAATTTAACTCTATCTGGAAATTTTTTATTTCAGATACATTACATATAAGCCATTACAGATTATATTGTTGTGTATGGGACAGTATTGGATGTTCTCAAGAGGCAAACCAAATAATAATTTAATAATCTTATGGATGTTTAATATATATATATATATTTAAATATTATATCTTAGAATATTTGTATAAAACATTTAAATTATTCCAATTCAGTACGAAAGAGAGATTCTGAAAGATATGTTACAAGCCGCAAGAAATCAACCTAAACTAAAAACACAAGAAATCCTCGAAGGAAAAACAATCACCAAAATCATCAAGGTTAGAAGAATATGTTACTACGGTCATCTACTAAGAAGAGACCAACCCCACATACTTAACTCTGCTCTAAGATATACTACAACAGAGAGAAAAGTTGGACGTCCTATTTATACATGGGAAGACTCGCTTCGACAAGATCTCAATTATCACAATAGGAACCAAGAGGAATCATTAGCTCAGAACAAAATGGAAATGAAAAAAGCCGCGGATGAACTATACCAACTCCCAGAAACGGACACCGAAAGCTCTGCACCGAGTGAAGAAAATGAAGAATAGAAGACTAACGGGAAAAACAAACTTACTCCAGATTTCTTATACATACAAACGCTACTACAATGGGAACTAAGAAGAACAAAGCAAATTAAAGATTAGGAAGGTTGTGGACGAACTATACCAACTCTCGCTAGCACCAAAAGTTTATCTAAGCAAAGAGAATGAAGTATGAAGATTAACTGAAGAAACAAACTTTAAGAAAAAGGCTATCTTAGAACACACATGACTTAACACAACAAAACTAAAGGGAATAGGCCACATTAGCAATGAGCAACGTAGAAACTAAAGATTACGGACGAACCATACCAACATCCAGAAGCAAATACTGAAAGCTCTACACCAAGCAAAGAAAACGGAGAACGGAAGACAAATGGAAGAAACTTGCCCCTTCCTACTGTATTTATTGACACATTATAGTATCTATTACCCATCCTTAATCCAGTTTCTGGCTAAAGGTTGCACGAATACCGGCTGGCTCTACAAACTCCCGTCACTCCTAATCCAGAATAGAATCTACACTCCCCCCGATATTTACGCTCCCTTCGGTGTATCGGGACTTGTCCCTTTCAGTCATTGCGACTGGCTGAAGGTCGAGCGATGATGATGATGATGATGATGAAAACATTTAAATTATTCCAATGCTAATAACGATATTATTATTGGTAATCAAAACAACTTTGAAAAATACGTTGTACATAGTTATGTTGATATTTTTAATTTTTTCATAAAAATATAAAATGAAATACGTTGTTTATACAGATTTTGCTAATATTAAGAAGACGCAGGTACAATATAATATTGTTTAGCTTATATTATAATAAAACTAGATTATAATAAAACTGTTATTGACTGGTGTATGTACTAGGGAAATATTTTTGAGACATTAATGTGGAAGATCTTTATAAACGCAATAGAAGCCAAAACAATAATTTATGGATTTTTTGACTTTCTGTCTGTTTCTTCGCTTGCATATCACAAACATTATTATTATTTGTTCCTCACATGAACTCACTTTTTTTAGAAAAAACTGTGCAAACGTCGCGATGTTGACGATATTTAGCGATGTCAAAATGCCAATCCAACAAGAATTTTAGAACTTATTTGCAAATATACACTTTTTTATGAATTTTTTGTTAACGACATCTTTCGTATATAACATAACCAATTTAGATGCAGTTTGCAACGATAAACGTTCCTTTCTAAGCAGAGCGGCTGGTGAAATTTTGGAGCTTATCGGTGGAGTAGTACATGGAGTACTACACAAAACATTACAAAAAAAAAACACTTTTGGAACAATGTTCTATAACGATATTCGTAGAGCAAATCAACCGTTTTTTATGTAATCTACGGAAATCGATGCATTTGTGAGTCAACAAGCTGATTAGATTTTAACACGATCGGTAAAGTAGTATAAAAGTTATTTCTAAGAAACGTTTTACTATGAATTTAATTTTTAACATCTCTCAAAATCTACTTTGCGAAACCGTGTCAAATTTTTAAGGAGTTCTAATACGAGTGGAGAGTCAGACAGACCGTGGAAGTCCATAAAAAAAATTTATTCAAATCGATTTATCAATTCTAATTAATAGATAACACTCCGGTGTCAATACTGTCGCACAGAAACTGAAAAAAGTTAAGTCAATCCATTTCTCTATTGCTGCGTAAGATAAACAAACCGACAAACAAAATTCGTTTTATGAATATCTAATAAGGAAATAGTAACGTCTTTATCGACTGCTCCATCCAATGCTATATAATGCTTTTATTTTCACTCATCATATTTTTCAATTCCAGATGCTAAATAAGATCAGATTGAACTCTTATAGATAGCTCACCAGCGCCACTCTGGTAAATTAGTAAAGTATTATAATGCTTAAGTTTTCAGTTAAATGTCCATATGAGAATCCTGTCCTCCTGCCTCTGGCCTCCACATGTGACACGCGAAAACTGAATTCTATTTAAAATTTTGCAGTCAAAGCGCAGTACACAAATGCGAAAATATACAATTTATTATGGCTTTTGCGATTTCTTTTGTAAAGTTTGCATTGTTACGATAAACATAAATTAGAATTCGATTGTATTTCACAATTCTCTCAAGATTCAAAGAAGTGTTAGCAAGCATAGAATTGTCGTAGTTGTATCGAATTTTGTGTTTGATGTACCACTTACCGGCATGTCATGCAAGCGTTTTGCACGTCGACGTGAATTAATTGGAAAGAATTTTGTCTTCAACAACGCTTTCACTAAGGAAACATTTACCATTGTCTGGAAATGATAAGTAATTAAAGGGATGATTAAACAATTTCAGGAAAACAATATTGATATACTTTTTTTATAAATACCGTTTAGGTAACAAATTAAAAACATTCATTTTAATTTTTTTTGTGTAAAATATAATATGTGCTAATCTAAACTTTTTAGTTCTCATATTTAACAGTAAGGAGTGACCAATTGAGTAAGGATGCTAATACGAGTATATTCTTGCTATGTATTGATTACTAATTAGAAGTATTCTGTACAAAGTGTATAATTCAATGCTTCATTCCCATTACGTGAGATGGAGTCGTCGGCGCCCTCCATCTTTCAAAATTGAATTCCATTCTATTTAGATTCAATCGGCCGATTCAATATGGAATAGAATGGGGATTTCATTAAATAATAACAAATTCAGAGATACATCAATTTCTGCGAACAGAATCTTACAAAAAAAGAGAGTTAAATGAACACAGTATATTGAACTACAAATTTTACATACGACGACTGATAAAGAGTGTCTTCTCTAGAAGAATTAGATAAAAAAATTTAAACGTTGCTTTATTCAGCGCCATTTCTGGAAGTTTGAGGTACTTAATTACGTTGTTGCTGTGTCGTTATTTCTCAGCAACAAATAGCAACCATATGAGATAGCCTACAGATGGTACTATATAAATAAAATACGTAAATATATTTTGCATATTAAGTTCGAAGAAAATAAATATAAGAACTTTTTATCATGGGAAGTTATCATATTCCCACGGCAAACTGGAAATGTCGCCGAGCAAAGCTCGGTTGCCCATATAATAATAAAGTGCTCGGTCGTTAGGTCCACTGTCCACATTGACATTTTTATGAAGAGATTGTGACTTTAGTTCCTGACCTCCTCGTATAGAAAGTGTTTTTACCTACTTCTTGTTGAACTTCGTGTGTGTTCAAAAACAAGCACGCGCACGCACGCGTCTGCCCACCACATGAGTTTGGGTCCTGCGATCGACTGCAGGCCGCAACGTAGAACTGGAGGGCAGGGGGCGCGAGGTGTGGCATCACGCACGTATTTTTTTCACAGGGTTGTCGGTGCGATTTTTTTTATAAATATTCGAAGCTATTTTTCTCACAAACGGTTATTTCAATGGTTATAGTTTCTTTGGTAGTTTGTTCTAAAAGATTACGAATATTTGTGTAAAGATGTCTGATTGATTAAATACGGTATATATATATATATATATATATATATATATGTATGTATATATTATTGATGTGTCTTTGAGCTCCTTGGATTTTAAATTATGTCTTGAGTCTCAAAATCATATTGATGTCAAAATGTTTATCAAAACAGTAACAATATAGACACATCGATAAATATCATAATGGGAAGTTTTAGGGATGGCTTACAAAGTTAACCGTCTTCATATTTTTTTAGCATGTCCCCTTTTAATGCTTTTGATAATTTTACTTTGCGTAGTTTTTTAATTTTTAGAGAGATGTTCGAATGTGAGTACGCGTGTACACGTGTATGTACACGTGTACGTAGTGTGTATGTTTACATTATGGTAAATGAAACGCGACCTTTGATTGAACGAATCTTATTTACTCAGCATGAATTTCTTTTATTTTATAATATAGATGAAAAAGCTTTATGATTCAGCATTTTTGAAAATTATTATTATCTTTACCTTTTTCTTCATAGTCAATCATAGATCATTTTCAATCATATTAGAATATTTTCAACCATACATAGCGATCATTAAAATTTATTTTAATTGTACGATGGTCTTCTAGCAAGTTAATGTGGTACCTTATTTGTCTTCGATCGCGTTGGTGCACAATACATATTAGAAGTAGAATATAATAATATATTGACTGGTCAGACGTATATGCGATGTGGTCACGTTTCGGGATGTCAATTCTAAAAATTCTAAGCAGAATTTTCTTCAGTGAACACACGACGATATTTCGGGGCAGGCAAAAATACATTTTTCCCCTCAAAAGATAATAATCATATTTTTAAGGTTCCACAGTCAACTTTCAAGGTCCCTACCTGTGTTTTAGAATTTTATTTCGCCCATATTCAACAGCCCTCCTGCTATGGCAATCTATATAAATGAAAATTTTCGTTGTTGAGTGCGACACTAAGAGTCACCATAGTTGAGACTTTAGACTGTTTTTGGTTATGAAATCAACCAAATTTGGTCATGGTTTAAATTATTATAAATTTTGTGCTGGCTGGCTTTTCGGATGTCAGTGAATCTTTATTGCATGGGAAGGTAGAAATTATATTTGCAAAATTAAAGAATAATCTCTCTTATACTGTATTATTGTTTTTACAGTTTACTCTTTAAGAGTTGATTTCGATACACGTACAGCTCGCGATACACAAAGTATATGGGGGTTGTAATTAAGTGTTTATAAAAAGTGAAGTCGTTATGTTACTCTCCCGCGCAATACATTTGTGCATCTTTCATTGAACACGTTTATATTTATTTCATCGTTGATTTACCGATGCTTTATTTTCTACGCATATAAGTTAGGCTTTCGTTGGATATTGTTGTAAACTTTATTGTTGTCGATCGTTTATTATGGAGTTTAAGAAATTTATAGTTTTATTATGTAACATGATTCGTGTAATATCTTTTATTAATTCTAACAAACAAATACGAATAAAAGTAAATATATGCTTTCGGTATCGCAAGGTATGCGTTTATTTAACCATTTCCCTATTGTATATACTCCAAGAAAAATCGTTGTTATATGAAGTAAACTTTAGGCTCCAATGGTGCTGATATGTATCATTTTTTATATTCTGTTTGTGTACAAATTGACCAGAACTACTCATACCAAATCGGCCGTTAAGTTTATAGAAGACGAACGGTCTCAGCGCTCTAAAATTGTTTAAAATCATGGACTCTGCATAAAAACCCTCCGCGGCCGGACCGCATACGAATGATAACATTAGCTGTCTTGTATGTAACCTTCTCGAGAGTAACACGAGAATGACATAGTAGTACTTATATCAAAACGTGCAGTGGAATAAGGCTGGAGAATAACGTAGGACAGAAGAAATAAGTGCATTGACGAGAGACGATAAATCCACAGTTATATAATAAACAGAAGCATTTGGAGGACTAGCGAAATTGCGAGTGAAAGTGTATTTCGAGGCCAAGGATTGCAAAAGAAAATTTCTATGGGTATTTTACTAGTATTTAAAAGAAGCTCTAAGAGATATGTAGTATATTCAATTATAAGAAGTCGAAGAAATCTATTTTGAGATGTCTGTCTACCTATGTCCGATTCGAGTAATAATATAATAACGATTACTTTTGAAGATACCAAGTTTTTTACTAGGATATTTCGGTATGTTATTTGACAGCGGTGGTATAGGTACGTTACAGCGCTATATTTTTTAAGGTAAGTACTGTCGTTCAGCTCTCAAAATAATAGTAAATAGTGAACAAATTAATTTTTTATTGTCTATGCGCAATAATAAACAAAGACACTAAGACATGACAATTCGTTGTGTATCAGTTACTTAGAATTTTGCAAGTGAATGCCTGTTCATTATTAATTTATTTATTAAATTAAAAGTTCAGTTTCTTCATTGTTTATTCGAAAAACATATGATTCTATATTTTAAAAGGATGAAACATTTTATAAATTATAATTCAACTATATTGAAACTTGAAATGAAAATCAGACTTATTTACAACTTTTTTATTATTTATAAAAAACTTACAGTCTCAAGTCACGTTATACACGCTACTTATATCTAATTAAAAAAAATTGTACTTGAATATTATGAACTCCTATTAATATATCACAAATTTTCATCTGTTAAAGAATATTAGGTATTTTTAAAGTACACGCCGCTAATACCGCTATGCAATTAATGGAATACGCGACATTGCATTTTAATACATATGATGGGTAATTGAATAAATCGTATTGTTCAATCAGATATGCATCATGTTCATAATCGGTTATGAATAAGCACTTTCAAAGCGTTCAAACGCTATTCCAGAAAACGGGAATAACTTCCGGTAATGCGCGTAACTATTGCAAATCTATTGACTGCATTTCGATATTGACGCGTCGGGGTCGAATAGAGACTTCCTGAGCGCCTTGAGTAGCGGGTAAGGTCCACATTCGCAGGCGCCCCGCCAGTCGTCGAGGTCCAAGGAGTACAGCGCCGCGCCCCTGACGCCGGCGCGCGCCGCTGCGCCCACCGCGCGCTGCAGGTCCTCGGGGCTGAGGTACGACACCCACTCGGTGCCGTTCTCCGCGTACGAGCCCTGCATGGTCTCCGTCACTCGCCAGTCTTTGGACGATACTAAATCGCATATCTGCAGATGGTAAAAGCAAGTATAATTTCCTTATAAAATGCGTAATGTAATCTATATACATACAATGAAAACTTTCTTTGTCTGGGCATCAATTATAAACTAAACGGATCGTATAACACGATGATTCCACGCGGAATCATTTGTATGTTGTTTTCTGAATTTCATACATCCTTTACCATTTTTGTTATGTACTTTCATATATGTTTTTTCAATTTTCATAGGTATTTTGATATGGGCTGGGATATACGATACTATTTTTGTAAATGTTAATTGAATATGTTAGAAAAATAGCAATTGCAAACAGGGAGCAAATTTGAATAATGATATAAAACAATATTGATTAATTTTAAATTACGGGCAAAAACTAGTAAAAATCTATAAGAGGTTGATTAGAAAAATTACTTGGATATTTTTTGAAATATATATCAACAACTAATCATTTTTGGGATCAACCCAGTACGTATAATCAGAGTAAGTCAGGGGTCGCTGTGTAGCTTGTTATTGTTACGATAATCTTAAAAACATTCACTTGATACATTATATTTATATGTTCACGAATTTAGAGCTATTTCTAAAATGAAAGCGTAAGTAATACGTAATACTAAAATTTTTCTGCTGGGTGTTCGACGGAAACATTTACCTCGTAATAAGCTAAAAATCCAGATATATTGGTATATGGCCCAGGCGAACCCGGTACTGAAAGCGTCCCCAGAGCAGACTCGACCGGGTTACGTAGACTATAAGAACGTCCATAGGCAGGTAACTCGATTACTACCAGATGCGGAGGTAATGCATCCAGCCAGTATCCGACGCTAGCGATCTTAAAAAGAAATGGTTTATTTCAAATTAAAATGTGACATTTATATTATTCATATTAAAGCAATCATCACAGCATAGACTTACTATGCTGTCGGAGTCGGGGTCGTCTTGAGACACGATGGGAGCGACATGGGACACCCGCCCTTTGTTGTTTATGTAATAGTCATTGGCCGCTATGGACACCCAGTCCAAAGTCGCTCGCAGCACTCGGGTGTCGTAAGCTATCGCCGCTATCTCGACAGAGGGCGACACTGCGATCGAAAGCCCGAGCCCTTCCGAACGTAGGGGCTTCGACAAGTCCAACAGCAGAGCGCTCAAGTTGTCGCGGTCGGCCGCGACAGTGCTACTGCAAGGCGCCTGCGTTAACACGTAAAAATCTCAGTATTCATTTAAATTGAACGTATGTAATGTAATTATATACAAGCGAAGCGATTGTACCCACCTGTTTGCACACCGGATACTGCCAGGATAGATGTAACCCGTCAAAATTCCACCTTTTTAACATTTTCAAAACAGAAACCACGAAGGACTTACGACTGTTATGGTCACTAGCCATAATACTCCATTTGCTGCTTTCAGAGTCCTTTATACCGCCGGCTCCGAGGAGTACTTTGACACCTTTAATCCTCAATTCCGTTAACTTTCCGAAGAAATCTATGGGAATAGTTGAAAAACAGATAAATGTAGCGAATACAGTAGACTCTTCAGTAAAGGGGTGTATCAATTTTGATGGGAATTGCGAATAACAACTGTCCACATATTTTTGAAGATGTCGGCAATCTAAATTAATGACAGACTTTAATAATGTGTTGCATTGAGAATATATTTTAATTAGTCGTTCTTTATGTATTTAAAGTTAACTTAAATTCCACACCGATTTCAATTGTAATGGATCTATAATGATAAGAATAGTACTTATTTCAATTTTGGTACATTTCTAGCTCCCATAGTGGGACTCTCTATAAATAACACAACTGTCACGTTGACCTGCCTGTTTGGGAAACTGGATAAATGAAAAGCCTCTATAAGAGATAAAAATATATAAGTCCCTTCAAATCCCAGTTGAATAGGTTTCATTGTATCATACCATAGTGGCCGGGATTATACAATTATACAGTTTACAGTTTATGGTTAATTCTTATTGTTTTATAATTTCGTGCATCAACTTGGACTCTTGGAAATGTGCATCAACTTGGAAATACTAACAGTAATCTAATATTTAAACGTCGTTACCGTTTTCAATGTCCAGCGTGGGGTTGCCAGGTACGAGACTGTTCGTGCGGTTGTCGAGAACGGCCCAAGCGTAGATGATGTGCGTGCAGAGCGATCCGTCCACTTCCTCGGGGGAATATTTGCCTTTTCCCGGTCTGAAAAGGAATGCAAACTTAATCCATTCGAATGTGGCATGAAATAAATATAATTTAGTAATGAATTGGTTTATTTATAATAGTTTAAAAGTATTTTTTTGATTGACTTAAAATATTAAAAGAATGGTTGTCGATGTTATACGAATTTCATAAACTTAAAAGTTGAAAATGACAACCCTTAGGCTTGGAAGCCTACCTGTCTGTATGCCACAGAAGTTTTTCTGTGTAATTACTAATCTGTTGATTTGCAATTCACCGCAATTATTTTTTACTTTTATGTAAAATATTATATAAACTTTACAAAGCAACATTTTGTGTTTTGTATAATGAGAGAGGTTAAAAACATTTCAGGAACATTGAAATAAATATTATAATACGTTTTACCGGCTTTTCTTCCTAGCGGTCATTGGAATGACGTTGATAATGAATATAAAAAAAATGCTTTGTATTTCATGGAAAATTATTATTACTTATTGCTGAAATAAATTCGTAATATATATGATTTATTAGTATTCTGGAATAAAATCTTGTTATTGATTTTCAAATATTCGATTACGTTTGTTATTTGTCTATTTTTCCTCAGTAGAAGTTTCAACGAACTGTACGCCCTAAATCAAGTTATATATGCAATTAGGCACTTATTGATTTTGTTCAAATTCATAAGTAATATTAGCGTACAGATGCAAAATAGACTGTCGATAAGTAAAATCTTCCAATAAGTAATTGTGGATGAAACAATTTTTTTTTTCTAAAACATTACCTGCCTCTTTGTCTATGTTCTAGTCACATAACATTTTCTAAATGTGTTGCGTAAAAAAATATTTTTTTATTATTAATTAAGAATTAACCGGTCAAAGAAGCGTTTTTTCTTCACGCAATAAACAAGGTGCTTATATGAAACAGTAAATAAGTTATCTACTATTTTAGATTATACATATGCAATAAAGAATACCGCTTATTCGAAACTACGCGATCGAAGGCCAAGCTAATGGCTCTGTTATGCTTTCTGTAATCATATAGGTTTCGTAATTAAAAAGGTGGGTCTATAAATTGTAGCAGTCAACGTAGAATATTTAACGAGTGGTGAAGTTAATTGATCACCTGTAGAATGCCCAGTTTGTGAAGTAGCACACGACCATGGGCTGGAATCGTTCCTCCTTCTGAGAGTACCGGATCAAAGATTTGTTCTTGCACTGCGATTTCGACGGCCAGTCGCAGTGATTCTGTCGAATGGAATAAATGTAATTAGCGTCAATTTTCAAGATATGACATCACAAAACTATCACTCTCATCTTCAAATAAAATGAGGTAAATCATAAAAGAAAGATTATTTTTAGACAACGAAAGTGTGCCGTATGTTAAATGCTTTAATAAAGCTAATAAAAATTTAGTTATCGTACGCTGTTTCAATCTGTAGGAAACCTTCCTAATGCGATCATACTTTGCGTGATGATATTTTTATTAAGAATGAACGAATTGTTTAAACGCATAATATACCTAAAACACCTATTCCTAACTGGTAGTAACACAAAACATCTGGTTGTAAAACAAAAAGCCATGGTGAAAAGATTAAAGTAATCTTTGTTTTGCACATTAAACATCTTCACATAATCATCTACATCGTGATCTTTATAATTCAAGATCCTACATTAATATAGTTTTCATGATCATAAATTACACGTATTAAAAAAAAATTGCAAGAATATAATATTCATGATGAAAAAGAAAAGATTTTTTTTCGATGGTAGCAATGGTTAATTCTTACTTTTTAGTATTTCGGAATCATTTTTTATATTTCTGTAACTATTCGTTTTGAAGAGGGTTAACAAAATATTACTAAAACTTATGTTATCAAGAAATAATAGTACAGAAAGTCTAAAAGAACTGAATCGCTACCAAAGCGATCAAAAGGTGTTCGCTACCATTAGAATTTTATTATTTCTAAGATATGTATTCCAATTAGTTAGGTGAAGTTTTGCCATATACGAGAATCCTAGTATTTTTTTGGACAGATAAAATCATTAATACTCATCTCATGACGTCGAAAAAATTTCATAGTATACGTAAAAATACGGTTAAATCGAGTCTTTCTTTTTTTTTTGGAGGCTTTTATAAACATCGCTTACTCCGTTCCACTGCAGGGGTGAGGGGCAACTCAACTGCACGTATCTGCGGTTGTTGCAAAGGTAGTACTTGCTGCAGTCGACCGGGTCGGCCCTGAACGCACTGCCGTAGCACGCGGCGTCCTGCGAGGTCGGCGGCTGTTTCGGACAAATCGATTCTTCAATTGGTAGGCCGTTATCGTTTCTTTTGAGATTCGTTATTGGTCTGATTCGCCGTAGAAACTTACGCCGTCGGTTTCCTCCTGCTGATGGTGGTGATGGTGAGTTGCGCCGTCGGTCTCCGCCTGCTGATGGTGGTGGTGATGAGACGATTCCTCGGGTGACGCGGTCGTCGTGGCGATTGATGTGACGGCCGTTGAGGACGCAGGCGTCGTCACCTCATTCGATACTGCAAAAAAAAAGCGGCAAATCGTATGGTCTGTGCGTAGACGTCGATGAAATATCGAATATGAACCGCGATATTATATCATAAAGAAGGCCGTGACACAACATTACAGTAATAAATAACTATTTGATTGATGACGATTTTTTATATATTACGTAAGTTTATCATGTGTAGGACGAAAATATCTAAGTATTACATTAGTGTGATTTAAAAATATAATTTCTTTTATGTAGAAGACAGATACTGGCAGGAAGCAGTGTTAAATTTGTACCTTTTCGTACCCAATCACTAAAATAGATCTGTTCTGTCGATTATAAGATTTAAGAAACTATTTCATTTAGATGAAAGGTTCCACAGTTGCAATAAGTATCTACTTATTTACGAAAACACAGACGTGACGTTAAAAAATTTAATTTTTGGAAAGTTAATTTCTTTAAGGTGTAGGGTCAAATAAAAGTTATGTGGAGCAAAATTTTAAAAGTATGAACCATGACTGTTTTTCGTAATGGCAACGTAAAAATGAAGTTGACTACTAAGTGTAAGATTTATTTTATTTTCAATATTTGTTCTAAATTAGTATTTTACGTTTATTTAAGTGGTTATTGGTTATAGGTAGTTGCGTGTGTAATGGTGACCCTGATGTAAAAATATCATCGACATTATTTTAATGCTGATGAAAAACCGACATTTGTTACCGTATCATTTCATTTATGTACTAAAAATAAAATATCTGGACCTAAAGCCTAAAATGCAGATTATTTAGGTTAATTATGTCAAAAGGTCAAAAACGCGACAAAGCAAAAAATACTGCAACAAAAATACAGCCATTGTTTTCATGGTAATTAGCTTAGTAAATATTCAAAAGTATCATTTTCAGCTATTAGCTAAATGTACCTAACCATTCAATGTAAAATAACAACAGTGAGGCCAAAGTTGAAAATTTTAATGTTCAAAGTTTGAGCTACTTTTTAAGGATTATTACTGTTTATTCTGAATTATTTTTACGCATGGTAGAGCCACGCTGCGCCCCCCTCGGCTGCACGCAAACGGGCGGGCTCAATCGGTGAGGTGCAAAAGTCTCACAGAATAGAGATCTAAAGCAAAAACTTCCCCTCGCGCATTCGGCCCTGCGAGTGAGAGTTCCAACGGCTCACTCGCCCCTCCATTATCCCACTCTCCCTCCATCAACTCTCCTCCCCGCCATCATCCCACTTCTCAACCATCAACCACCCATAGCTGTTTCTCTGTGAAAATGCTACAAAAAATATTATGTAGTGAATTTCAAAGATCTCATTTACTTTGAAACATCCTTAGAAAACAGATCAAAATTTTTGCAGTTGTTTAGTAAATACCATGAGCACTAGTATTAATGACCAGTCTAAAATAAAACATAATGTAGACGACATCAAAAATCACTGCAAGTGTGTTATGTACCATCGCATATGGACTGTTACGCACCAAAAGTGCTGACTAGGCACGCAATGTTTGCTAGTCGATTTTAAGTTGAAGACTATGCCGCGTCTCCACCGGGAACGTCTGTACCAGACGAAGCGGGGGGATAACCCCCTCACCCCGCACGTCACCGCGGAGCGCCCAATCTTGGCACACCCATCGGCCAATGCATTAGTTTCTGTATTTATAAGTTAAATTTTATAATCTTTAAATAAATTGATTTGTAATGAAAATTGCATTTTTTGGATCCTCCGGCCACAGCTTCGTAATTAGCTATTATTTATTGAAATAAGAATAATATTTAATATTCTTAGTAAATTTCACATTAATTTTTTTTGCCATTAATAATAATAATATTTGCGGTCAGCCTAAAAGAAAAGGAAATGTAGTCAACATCAGAAGTCATTACAAGCATATTTATTTCAATATATCTTCTAAGAACATTTCAAACTAAATTGCAACCGCTACAAAATTAAAAAAAAAAATTAAAATTTCTGAATTACTATCGTATGAAAACTTTATTAGTATCAGTACAGTTTTTTCTGATTCTCTACTCAACGATTTTATAAATGTTTACAATGCACACAATTTTCATTAAAATCATTCGAGAAACGAGTTAAAACGTATATATAAATCATTTGAATTTCATAATCTCATTGTATGTAAAATAACAGAACTTTGTATGAAAATAATTTTAAAACGATTTTTTCTCAAGTTTTACGACGGACCAATTTGACTGTCACCTTTTCCCCAACTGGCGCCTCTGTCGAACGATCATTTTCATGTTTAAAATGCGCAGGGGCAACAACGGCTTACCGAACTGTCGATGATTTCTATTGAAAATTAACTGTTAAACGATTTAGAGAGTTCGCAATTTTCTACGGCAACATTTTAATGAAACATTTAAAAACTGACCAAGAGCATGTCGGACCATGCTCATTATAGGGTTCCGAAGTCATTATTACAGTTTTCCGCCCAGAATTTTAAGCACTATATCGCTTATAACTATAAAAACAAGTAGGTGTGTCGACTATTACTATTAAACTAGTGTAACCTAAAGTGCATTATCAAAAGAGCGTATCTTCTTGGCACTTACGTCCTTTTGTTGAGTAGCGCAGTTTTTCGGTAATAACTCGAAAATAGTATATCCGATCATGTTGAAAATAATTCTCGTTGAAAGTGTTTCTTAAGCGTTACCATCGTTATTTTTACATATTTTTTGGACATGCGATTTAAATAATAAAAGGGGGAGACAATTTCTGCAATTTTCGTAGCGATTATTTTCGAAATTATACACTTAATCAGAAAAAAAAATTCTTAAAAACCTTAAATTGTTTTTAAAGAACTGTCGTAATATGTGCCCAATCGTGGATGTTTGCTGAAAAAAAAAATATCTTCTGTTACGTATAGGAAGAGCCCCCTAGAAATATTTATTTATGTTAGTTAACCACTAAATTAAGTAGCGGCTTATACAAGACACCTACGTTTCATCAATACACGACTAGTATTTTTTGAATAAAATGTCTGTGACATACGGATGGACGGACGGACGGACGGACATGACGAACCTTAAAGGATTCCGTTTTATCATTTCGACTAGGAACCCTAAAAAGGACAGGCGGGTGGATTTAAGGAATAATATAATATATTATAAGGACTGTCTTAAAGCAAATATTTTCAGTTACAGTTTCTACACTGACATATATTTTATTAAGTTTTACTACGCGAAAATTTTAGCAGACTGATAACAACGGTCTTTAAATGTTTTAATTATCCTTTTCTACCCACTTTAGTTATCCACTGCTTTAATCGGTTGCCCAATACTCGGTAATTGATTTAATCCATTACTTGGATATCTAATGTGGCCGAAGAAGGTTCAAATACGACTTGCGATAGAACGCGAGGTTATTGGGTAAGTTTTGCTAAAATTTTATATATTTAGCAAGCAATAGCTGACCCATAAATAGGAATTAGATTTTGTTTGCTTACTTTGATTCAAATTCCTATGATCGCCACCAATTGAGATCTGGGACACCCCAGACTATTAAAACTGGTTACGCCCTAATTATTTGTTTTTTTTTTGAGTCATATTTGTTTTTGTATTGTACGAACAAGAGCTGTAGAGTAGCGAGTGTGCTGAGGCCGATATTGGATAATGAAATTTCACATAAATATTAGACCTCTTTCAGACTTTTTCGGAATTTTTAACACCTTTTTTACGTAAAAAAAACCATTTCACAAGGCAGAAATTTTATTTCGTATTCTATTAATTTTTGGAAAAAAATAAATATGTAAAAAATAACAGCATCGTTCTAGTTATAATTAGAAGTTGATTTGTACTTTATATTCTATTCGTTGTTATTTATTGTCTATTTCTAATTTTATGTAATAAAAGCTTAATCTTGTTGATTGAACGATTTCCATCTTAAGTGAGATTCAAGCAAAAAGTCGAATAGAAGTACATAAACAACTCCTTTGCATTCTTTAAACACAGTGGTTAAATAAAGGACAATTAGGTACCTGAACCCGTCGTGAAAAAAAAAACCGTTTCGAGCCGAAATTCTTGACATCTATCTTGTGGAAATACATAAACTTCCTGTGCTTTCAAATAATTTCAGATGGTTGAACTGTCATTGCCGAGATATATAATTAACAGCTGACACGATTTTTTGAAGTTCTGTCACGGGAATATCCATGATTAATAAACCGACAACCGGTGCTCTTACGACATGACAGTGCTAGATCACAAATTCTGAAAGTTATGCGCCATAAGATCGATGAACTTGGTGATACTGAACTTCTACCACATCCAGAATTAAATTGGAACATGCACCATCAGACTACGATTTATTCAGATCCATGGTGAAATTCTTTTATGAAAAAAAAAATGCAGTGTGACAATTCTTTGCATCTCCCAAAGAATGGTTTTATCAAGGTCTCAGAGAGCTTGTTGAACTTTAAGTTGAAACCATAGAATGCGAGGGTCTATACTTTGAATATTAGTGTCTCCTTTTTGTATGATTATTTAATAAACAAAGTGAACGTTATTTATAACACACTTTAATAGATATAAATTGAATTTAGACCTCAACATATAAAAATTATGCTACCTAAAATTTTGTATTCAAAATCCTCATAAAGGGTTGATTTAAAAAAGTGCTAAATAAGGTTCAACTGAAAATTTTAATATTCATGAATACACTTTAAACACGTAAAATGAGAATTGATTTTCAGTGTTAACACTTCATACATGGAGTATAAAACCATAGAACTCTCCTCAAAAATTCCACCCCTATTTCATCCTTGTCAATGGCTACTTTTCTAAAAAGGTATTCCATCATTACATATAATTAAAATACGAAAACACATCATTCCAATATGATTGAACATTCATAACTATACCGAAATATATAATTGACTTTTTTGAATAACAAACGAAATCTTACAATCTCTATCCATAATTCTATAAAACTATTTTTGTGATTAACGTTGTTCATTCCATTTCATTAAAAAAAATCACATAAATATTATGTAAGATGCAATGTATTTCCAACTGCATATAATTTTGAGAAGGTACAGTACAACGTATGAAACTGCCCCTCTGAATTACCTGTAAATGATTCGGCACGCAGGTACAACGCTCCCAACCTTCCTTATTCTTCCACGCGTTCCTGTCTTACGCCATTGCGACGCTTACGTGACTAACTTCACAGCGACCGAGTTTACTACGTTGTACTGTAATTAACTCTTAAAATAATAATTACTTACCATCTTCTAATAGACAGGGCGGAGGCGCTTCATGACCGCGCAGGATGTGGTTAATGTTGGCCAGCAAAGGCGATTTTCCACAGCCGCAGTATCGTCCCGTGAAGTCGTCGAGGTCCAGGGCCCACACCATACCGCCTCCCAATCCCATCGCTCTCACATAACCAGCCTGAAATATGGTCAAATATAATAATATCGTGTTTCATCATAGGAAGGTGGAGATTAATTCAGATTAAACTGATCCAATATTATTATTAGAAGAAAGTAGTAAATAATTCTATAGGCACGTATGCACGGTGAGATGCGAATATAATGTCCAAGGTTCCATATCTAAGAAGTCATCTTTATCAGTCTTTAATTTTAACAAACTATGAAATTATAGATACTGCATACGTGTTTCAAAGACGTGTAAAATAACAGCGACTTAAAAAATAGGAAGGTATACGAAGCTCCCTCTAGGAATCTCCCTCTCCAAACGAGAAATTTGGGGTTTTTATTGTTACATTAGCGTAACGCTTAGCAAGTGATCATTGTTATTCAGTGACAGGTGTATAACGTATAGAGATTTAATTCGATAACGAAGTACACTAACGAAGAAGACTTTTAGTGTAATGAGAATATTCACCTTGTGTCTGGCCATGATGTCGTCGTCAAATGACACCCACTGGTCGCCGTGCCAGGCGTACGGCCCGATGTGGCCGCCGGGGTCGCGTTCCACTCTCCAGTTCCTCGCGCGGATCCTTTCGCATATCTGTGAATCAGGAAATGGAATTTGCTTTCATGCACTGTCGACAAATAAGATCAAATCGGTTCGTTTAAGTTTTCAATCTATTTCAGCACCTCGTAAAAGGCGAGGAACCCGCGCGCTCGCGTCTCGTCGCCGGCCTCGCCGCCGCCGTACGCCGGCGCGCTGAGGCCGTTTCCGCTGTTCTCGATCAACGAAAACGATTGACCGTACATGGGTACACCCATTACCAGTTTGCGGCGAGCCGCGCCTTTTTCGATCCAGTAGTGAATTGTAAAGTTCTGAAAATAATGTTAATCGATAAATAAAGACGTAATTAATTCGTTTTCAAGAATACAAAACGGATTAATTCTTTACCGCATTGAAGGTTTGATCTTCATCGTCATCGCAGACGTACATAGGAGCCACGTGGCCTGTTTTTTTATCCCACTGTCCATGGTAATCGTAGGTCATCACCGCTATCCAATCCAAATTCTCAGATAAGACTGGAACATCGTAACCTGAAAAACGTCAATGAATTTCCTTCAGTACATTCTTCTTCAAGAGTATAGTTACCAGTTAGAACAACATTAATATGAGCAATTACCCGCGTCGATTACGCGCTTGCTTGGAGAAACTGCTGCAGTCAGCAGATATCCTCGAGGTTTGAAGACATCTCGCAACTCTCGCACTAGACTTGCAAAACCTTCTTTATCGGATGCAGGTCCCTTTTCGCACTCCACCTTATTGAAGACAACCCTTTTAAAAACTCAACTTACGTCACATGTATTGTTTACGTTTTTACTTCAATGGGTCATTTATTTTTTATAATATATTGTTATATACCTATGTCCATGTATCCAATAGATGCTAGGTTTCATTAGATTCCGTTCACCGAGGAATCTGCGATTTCTAAATCATAAAATGAAAAAAATTAAAGGTAAAAGGTAAAATAATTTTCTATACCTGCCAACATTTGGGATATTCCCAGTCCAAGTCGAGGCCGTCGAAGCCGTACTGTTCGATGAAATCGAGCGCGTGAAGTACGAAGGTGCGTCTCGCCGTTACACTGTTTACGAGTCGGGAGTATTTGCTCCCTGCGGAGTCGTTCCAACCTCCCAAACCGAGTAGCACTTTTAAGCCGTGACTTTTCAATGCTACTACTTTTTCATAGAATTCTGAAATAGGGTATGTAGTCTTCGTTTAAAGCTCCTTCGAAATTATATCAGTGAAGTTGTGATCGATACTCACTGTTCTCGACGTCTAACCAGGAGTCGTGCGGTTTCATCATGAGTTTGTCGCTGTCCAACACGGCAAATGCGTACACAACGTGAGTACATAGCGAAGGATCGATGTCTCTCGGTGTGAATTTGCCGGGTCCCGGTCTGTATTTTAAAGTTACGTTAGCTAATAAATTCTATTTAAATATAGTGAAATTGTTCTTGTGCTTACCTGTACCATGACCAATTCGTGTAGTAACATACGACTTTATATTTATTCCTATCATCTGCTTCAATAGCGTTGGGTTCTTCATAACTGGACATTGTTGTAGTTTCAATATGAGATGCAGGAGGGACTTTTGTGGTCAGAACTTGTGGAGGTCTAGGAGGTCTCTTGTTGTGCGGAGGAGTCACTTCGATGTCATTGCTGTCTTCGGTAGTTGGTGATTGAGTCGCAGGTTGTGATTCTATATATAACTCATTCGTGTGCGATTCAGACAATCCATTTTTGATTGTATTTAATAATGGATGATTTCCTTGGCCACACCTTAAACATTTTTATTTTTTGTTTCACAAAGATTACTTTTTGTTTGTTTAAACGGTAAAACATGTAAAATACTACTTACCTATTTCTAAAATCATCCAAATCAAGAGCCCACACCATGCCGCCGGCAAGATTTAGTGATTTGATAAATTGAACTTTTTTCTTAATTATGTCTACGTCATCAAACGATACCCATTGATCGCCTTTGAATGCATATGGTCCCATACGCTCTAACGGGTCTTTCACTACAGTCCATCCACGATTTCTAAGTCTATCGCAAATCTACAACAATACATTTAAGAATTATTGTCCATTTAGCAAAGGTTAAGTTAAAAATTTTGTATTGTGTTTATTACCTCATAATAAGCCAAGAAACCCTTAGCACGTGTAAATTCACCAGCTTCTCCTCCGGATATAGCAGGCACATTCAATCCCATTCCTTTATTTTTAAAAAGTAAATCCGAGGGAGTATCCCACTGAGTACCTGTGGTGAAGGTTTGCCCATATAGCGGAATTCCCATAACAAGTTTTGATGGTGGCGCACCTTTCTCCATCCAATAATGCATAGTGTAGTTCTGTGTATAAAAAAAGAAAATATAGTAATAACTGTCTGTGAGAAAAGTTAATGCATCGTGTAGTTCTACAAAAAAAAAAAGAAAACATATATTTAATGTCTATGGCAAAAGTAACTATGGAAAAAAATAAATAACGTATTTACAGCGTTGAAATAAGTATTATCGTCCTCCGGATGATAATATAACGGCGCGACATGACCAGTCTTCTTATCCCATTGCCCATGGTAATCGTATGTCATAACCGCGATCCAGTCCAAGTGCTCTGCCAAAACCGGTACGTCATATCCCGCGTCGATCACCATTTTGTTAGGAGATACGGCCGATGACAATAACAATCCTCTAGGTTTGAAAACAGCCGACAACTCGCGAATTAGTGCCGAAAAACCATCCTTGTCGGAATCTGGACCCTTGGAGCAGTCCACCTGAAAATTCATAAATGTAATGTTTAATAACTCCTAACAGTTGATGTGTAACAACATCGATAAAAACACAAAAAGAGAAACTCGATCATATTCGATTCCGTATAGTAATTTCGATAGATGTGTGATATATAATGATAAAGCCTTGCAACACTAATAGTAATAATTATTTTCTTTTAGATAACAAGTCTGCCATTCCAATCACATTTGCCTGACATTAAAAAACAAATTTAAATTATTGCACGTTTTAAATATGTTGTTGTTCACTTATTTTACTGACCTGCCAACACTTAGGGTACTCCCAATCGAGATCTAATCCCTCAAAGCCGTATTTCTCGAGGAATTCTACTGCGTGGTAGACGAATTTGTCCCGCGCAGATGGATCGTTTACCAATTTAGAGTATTTATCGCCGGCTGAGTCGTTCCAGCCACCCAGCGCGAGAGACACCTTGATACCATACTTCTTATAGGCTACGACTCGCTCGTAGAAATCTGATCATAGATATAAATAGATACTTTATATTACGATTTATTAATTCACAGAAATTATACCTTTATTATATAAATATGTATTATTTATTTAAAACATTTTGAATACAAATTTTACTTCGCCAGATTCATTTAACATATATCATGGAACATCAAAATAACCCTTCTGTCCGTATAAGAGAGTAAGACTTCATTGAAAATACCGAAAATGGGATTTGTTTATAAAACCTATTAATTTTGATTGGTAGGACTATGCACGAAATTGCAGTTTACTGCTTTATTTACAATCAAAAATTTTATTATTTACGATTTTTTTTGTAATGAACCTAATTGTGATTGTTTAGATTTAAAGAATTACCTTATATACATCGCTTACGAATGTATATACCATAATTTAAACGTCAGATTCAGTCTTCTCTTAGCGACCAATGGAATGAGACAGTGAAAAGTATCTTAGAGGTTTTGTCGTCCTTTTTCACGTCACAGTATAGTTAAATATGCATTTTCCGTTAGTTTTCGTGTTTACTTTTTTTTCTCAAACCTCGAACCTCCGATTGAAGTAAAACGAAATATTATATAAGGACTAATATTATAAGCAGTAGTTCCATTTTCATGTAATAAAAAGGAAAAGTGGTAATTTTTTCAAATGTGCAACTAAATCTTCCAAATACACATTTTTGATTATTTATATATTCAAAAATGTATTCAAAAGGTTTTGAAACAATTAAAAATGGCGACTAAATTATTTCTGCTTACTTTTTCATTTGATACATGATTAGTGTTTATTTTTATTTCCTGTTGAAAATAAAATTTCGAGACATAAACTTCTTGAAAACTTCTTTCCGTTTTGCGACCGTTCCCATTATATAAATTGCAATTTCTACAAACGATTCCTAAGAAAGGAGATGATTTAGTAACTGTTCTACACTTCCAATATAGGTGTGAAGCATTTAAAACGGTTTTACATTAGTTTTCTTTAAGAAAGTGTCGGTATCCATGAGCAGGGTTTAACTTAAGCTAATGCAAGCATCATTTCTTGACCGACTGCAAAAAAGGAGGAGGTTCTCACAGTTGTCGTAATCGGCCCACGAGTCGTGCGCGGTGATGAGTCCGTCTTGCCCGAGCACGGCGAACCCGTACACGACGTGCGTGCAGAGGGACGGATCGATGTCTTCGGGCTCATACTTACCGATGCCGGGCCTATACCACGACCAGTTAGTGTAGTAGCACACTAATTTGTAGTGACCTAGAAATGGTGAGATTGAAAATGTTTCATTTATTTGTCGTACATTATATCATTTTCTTTTAACATGGCGTGAATGGGTTTTTTTAATATTTTGTGGAATAACATATCGTTTGTGACGTAGTTTAAGCCAATCTCAAAATCATTAAACAATTTAACGCCTAAAATCTAAAACCAGTTAGTAAATTCTAGTTGTTCAGATTTATTTTTCATAAACAAAAAATGTTCGTGTTATATGCTTACTGTTCTGTACTTCTGGCTTTGCATCAACGGTTGGAAAGGTGGATGTGGTAGGAACTTCTATAGTTGGCTTGACGGAGGGTGGTGTTGGCGCTGGTTGTTGTGCTGGAAAAGGATCGTCGACTGAAGTTTGAGGAAGATCAGGAACGCTCGGCTCAGGTTCAGTTTTCGGAGGAACCGTATTCGAATCTTCTGTGCAATGCGCGTTGCTCGGCCAGTCACAAATTTGTTTGTTCTGAAAAACAAATTGTTAACATTCACATTGTTTCTTTTTTTTTTTGAAATAAGCAGGTAAGTAAAAATTAAGTATCATTTTATTTCTATGTATATTTCATAATCAAGTTATAGGAGGAAAATTTGGGATTTGAAAGAAATATAATGTAGATTGAGTGAAACTATGAATTGATCTTCGTGTATCAAACATAAAACCCTGTCTCTTTGGCTCGTATGAAATTGATCACCTGATTCCAATGGAGGCCAGGGCTGCAGGAGAAATCCTGATATTTTCCAAACAAGCAGTTTCTGTAGCGGCTGCAGTCGCCCGGGTAAACTGAATATTCTCCATTTTCGCACGTAACCGCTGACAAAAGACGTATATAAATGACGAATGTTAAACAGGAAAAATATAGAAACTAATATTGAATAACTAAAAATCCTTCCAAAGAATAAAACTTACTCAATTGCATCATAGTCGGAGCGGACGGTTGGGGCACCAAGTTATCTACCAAAGCGTCCGTTGTCGTGACCTGTCGTCTGTCATTGCACGAGCTTTTTCTAGGGAAGTCGCATTGAGAGCGGTCGGGTCGCCAAGCAAGACCCGGGGCACAGCTCTGCGTAATCAGCATGTTGTTTACACAAACGTAAAATCTGTCGCACCTCGAGTGAGCGTGATAAGAACCAGTTATACAGGGCTGTAAAATAAATGTTGACAATTAAAAACCATTTTTTTCATTTAATCGAGCTGTCATTGCTTACTGATTCTCACCGTGCTAGGTTTTAACGCTTCGGCAGCCGGCGTATCCATTTGTGTGTAACTCGGTCTTTTTGTGGTGTGTGTCTGCATAGTTGCTTTAACTGTTCGAATTTAATATAACGTTAATGGGTATTCTTAAATATAAATAGTATACAACAGCGAGTTGCACCAAAATAAAAAAAATTAATTCGTAAAAGTAATCAGTAAGATTTGGTATATAGTGTATGGACAGTCTGTCAAATCTTAGGGATTGCGTTTATAACTTACGTTTTTACTTTTGATGCAACTCGCCGTAAGTGTTCTTATCAAAGGGCGTTAAGCGTATACAGAGTTATAAATGAAAATAGAGGGGCATAAGCGCAATTTCTTTAAAAGGCAGAATTATTGTCATGTTTTCGAGTACATATGTACTTTTGAGCATCTATAGGCTCAAAAGTACATATGTACTCGAAACTATAGGTTTATCAGATACTAGATTTTTACTTTTATGCCTATAATACAGGAAATGTGCATGCTTTTAAAATGTAAAGGTGTCTGTTTATATTAAACATTTGATTCTTGCGATGAAAGTTCGATTTAACGATTAAAGTGTCTATGCTTTTCTATTCTTTATATTTTCTTTTTACACTTTATGTTATCTCTTTGCACTTTATAATATCTATTTATATTATAGATTTAGAGTGGTGGAAACATGCTACAGTCATCTTGGCTGCATCACGAAAATGGGCCGACTCGATCGATGAGACACCTCATTTTCACAGAATACAAAAGTGAAGGGACAAGTTCAGCTGTTGCATTTCATCCAGTGAGTGAAAATTCCGGTAGCCCATTCCCTCCTCGGTCGCCTCACTCCCCCTCCTTAAAATATTCTATTCCTAATCAAGAAGCCGGCAACGCACCGATGGCTCCTCTGGGGATGCAAGTGTTCATGGGCGACGACGACCACTTATTTTCTAATAGTTGGCAAGCTCGTTTGCCCCTAGAAAATTATATAAAATAATGTCTTGGATTAAGTTTAATTTTAATGATAAAACACTCACGTTCACACATAGCGAACTCCGCCCAGTCACAGCGGTTGGTTCGTTTATCCCAATGCAAGCCCGGTGGACAAATTTGTTTGTGCCACTTTCCTCCAACGCACTGTAGATAAGAATCACAACTGCCTGCGGGTGCGTGAGAATCACTGCCACCACAAGCTTCGCCTTCTGTAGCTATATCGGGCACAGGGGCTGAAAATAATTTACAAAATGTCGATTGTACAAAATTAAAATCAAAATATATAAAACACACAAACAATTCATACTCATTGCACTCGGCGGCCGGGTTGGTCTAACTGCAGTGGGTCTTGTTGGTTTCATTGGAGACACTGTTGGCTTGTTTACTTGAGCTGTAAAGAGCATAGCTAACGCTAATCTTTAACGATCTTATTCTTATTTTAAGAGCTACAATAATCTTAAGAAATGCAATATTCTTAGTATCTCCTGATAAAAAACTGAAAGTTATCTATTTAAATTCTAATGTCTCATTACGATTTACGAGGACGGTCGGTTTGCATAACAATTTTGTTTGTATTGTTACCTGATAAAATTACATACTATTAGATTCATCAAGCAACTCAACAATATTTGTTTTTGCAGAGGGACTAAGCAATAACCATTACTATATTAAGTATATAAATACTAACGTTTGTCTATATGATATAAACTTTTTCCAAACAAAGGTAATTAAACTGTTGAATTATATATGTATTTCTAAAGTATCGTATGTCTAAGGAAAATAAAGAGATATTTATTTTTTTGGCGGTGCTTACCAACACACTTAGCATATTTGGGCCAGTCGCAGTGTTTCTGAGCAGCACTCCAATGGAGACCGGGGGCGCATTTCTGTAGGCGCCATACACTCCCGTCGCAGAGTAGGTACGAACCACAATCTCCTGACACTGGCTTGAACTCGTGTGAATTACAAGAGGCGCCTTCCACTGCACCCTCTGGTTATTATAACAGATTTCGATGAAATCCGGTAAATGATATATGTTAGAAAGATTATTTTTCTTTAAAAGACTTAATCGTCTAACAGGGTAATTGATTTGTTATTTAATTGTCTTTGCAAGATAAATATTTCACTGTACGTTTTATAGTCTTATATTCTAAAATTACAAATATATTCTTAAAAATCATAACCTGTATTAGTAGCTGGTGTGGTAATAACAGTAGGTTTTGCAGTAGTGGTTGAAGTTGTAGTTGTAGTAGTTGTTGTAGTTCTCCTGGTGGTTGTTCTTCTCGTGGTCATTAAAGTGGTAGGTGGTGGACGAGAAGTCATCGGAGCGAGTGTGCTTGTGGTGGTACTGTGAGTCGTTGAAGTAGTTGAAGATACTAAAATTTATAAACGGCAATCAGGAATGTCAATAATTATAAGATTCATGAATTAAATTTAATTTCAATTAAAACTTTGAATACCTTTGCATTTGGCAAAACTGGGCCAATCACACCGACGGGCCTTACTATGCCAGTGCAAGCCAGGAGCGCAGCGGTTCTTGCGCCATTGACCTCCCACGCACTGGAGATAAGATTCGCATTCACCTGGTGCTGAACGGTATTCTCCTGCTTCACATGATGCACCCTCTAACTCTATATTGGGAAAATAATAAAATAATATTTATAAATTGTTATACAACTCTTCAAATAGACTTTCAGAATTTTCTTCTATAAAGTTACCTCCTTCTGGTAATGGCGTTGCAGGTGCCGCCGTCGTTGTTCGCCTCGTAGTAGTAGAAGTCGTGGTAGTAGTAGTAGAAGGAGTGGTAGACACGGTGGTCGCGGGTGGCCACCACGTCGGCGTAGTAGCGGTTGTTGTTGTAGATGGTTTCCACGACCATGTTGTTGATGTGTGGTCGTGGCCGCCGTGGTTTCCACCAGTTATGGAACCTACGTGTTCATAACGACATTATAAAACGTATTTTTCTTCGGAGACATACACAAAACTAACTTTGCCTGCGTGGCGTTAGAATGGATTCCTTAACCTTTTATAGATATCATCTCATTTTCACTCTCGATTCGTTGTATCGAATATATTGCTGTAAATCTACATACTTTAAAATGAAAAATAATTAGTCATGAAGTTAGCGGAACCTCCATACAAAGTATAACAGCTTATTTCGTGTCTTTAGAGGCTCAATTAAAAAAAATTAAACATATAATTCTTTATTTGCCACAAAGATCTTAAGTACATTTTTTTAACTTAAAAAATACTTTAATTAGTAAACCTAAGTAAGCCTAACTTAAAAAGTAACGGCACTACTAGACAAACTTCAACTCCCATTTTACGCATTTCAGTGTAGGATTTTCAAAAAACCTTAAATATGTGTTTTTATTTAAAAAGTAAAAAAAAGTGTGTCAGCTCCGACGCACGAATGGAGTTTACTGCTTTAAGATGATATCGTACATATAGATTAGTATAATGGTAAATGAAAGCATCTATTATATTATTCAAAGCATAATACACAATTCATTTATCTATGTTAATAGTAAAACAATTAATTCGTCATTTAAGAAAATATTGAAAATAATTATGTTATACAATAAAATTTTTAGTAAGATTGATTTTCACTATCATTGACGTTATCTTGCGTAATGTTTATCACAGGAACAATAGCGGTATCATTAAACACTGAAACAATTGGTTTATGGTAACTAAAATATGATACATGAATGTCGGAAGATACATGTGGGATAAATCGTGAAAACATCGCATCAATAGTTGTACCATATCTAGTTGTCCCTAGTGTTCTGTCAGAAATTAAATCTAAGTTCAGTTCATTTTTCAGAAATTGTACTAAACGGAAAACATCTTCTTTATTAAAATCAATATTAAAATCTCCACCAAATTTATGTGGTATTTGTCACATTCTGATTGATTGAAATGTAAACAGTAACCAAGACGATAGCGTAACGTCATTTATCTAACACTTGATTTTACTCCCATAAAATTCCATACCCCGGGCCTAAATATGAAATCAATTCTTAAGGAGTAAACTCCAAAAAGAAAAGCTTAAAATACCATTTTCCATGACTTTAACTTGAAAAGTAATGGTATTTCCATGTATTGATCAGTCAGTCAGTCAGCCTATTATTCATTCAGTCAGTTAGTCAGTTTCTCCGGTTTCTATAAATATATATTAATGATTATATGATACCGTCAGATTCAGCGGTTGTTGTAGTAGGAGGCGCAGGAGTGACGGGCTCGGGAGGGCGTTCGCAAGCCGTCTGCGGCGGCGCCGGCACCGCCCGGCCGAGCGCGCGACCCGCGGCGCGCAGGAGAGGCGATGCTTCGGCACAGCAGCGATTGTTGAAATCGTCCAAATCTATAGCCCACGCTGTTACGCCGCCCAGTCCTTGACTCATAGCCCATTTCACCTGGTACATAAATGCGCCGGTTCAACACTTCGAGTATTTATCATAAGCATTGACCATTAAAAAAATGGTTAAACCGACTACTGATAAGTTTTAATCCAAAGTATTTTTATACTGACCTTTTCTGTAATCGATTGCGGATCATCGTAACCGACCCATTGGTTATCTAAGTAAGCGTAAGGGCCCGCTTTTTCTTGCCTTCCGATTGTCCATCTTAAATTTTTCACTGTAAATTTTAATTTTAATTTAATTTCTCTCTCGTAAAATAAGAAATAATGACACGTTTTTGCCAAAAGTGATGTGTCTACCTCTATAACAGATTTCATAATAGGCGAGCATCCCTGGCTGCTTTGTAAATTCGCCCGGCTCCCCGGGACCATCAGCGGGAACGCCTATTCCACTGAGAGCTTCTATATCGGCAAGGCGATATGATTGACCGTAGAAGGACAAACCGAGCAGTAGCTTTTTAGGGTCTGCTCCGTTAGATATCATAGATTTTATAGCGTATTCGATAGAATAATCAGGAAGCTTATCCTTTGGTTGAGGCACGAGCGGAGTGTGGTGAGCAGTAAAGCGCTCCCAACCGCCGTGGTAATCGTATGTCATCGCGCTAAGGAAATCCGCCGCACGCGATATCTTTGACAAATCGTAAGCGGTTTCTATCACTTCTTTGTATCCCGATATAGAGACACCCAGTTCCATATCTGCTGCGTGTAAAGCTGCTGCTATTTCCTGCACGAATGTAGCGAAATTGGCTTTGTCAGACACAGCTCCCTTTTTGCAATTGCTCTGCCAACAGACCGGGTAATTCCAATCAAGGTGTAGCCCTTGAAAATTGTGCATACGAAGGAACGGTATCAATTTTTCAATGAATTTAGCACGATTTGAACTGGATGAGACCAAGCGAGAATATTTGTCGCCGGCCGAATCGGTCCAGCCTCCGAGACCCAGCAGCACCTTTACGTCTTGGAGTGACGTCACGCGTTCGTACAGATTGTTGTTTAAGTCGGCCCAAGGATCGAATTCCTTCGCGATGAGGTCGTTAGGCGATAATGAGGCGTAAGCGTATACGATGTGAGTGCAAAGTCGTGTGTCCACATGCTCGGGTACAAATTTGCCGTCGCCGCGTCGATAGAAGGCCCAGCTTGTCATGTAGCAAACGACTAGTTTGTCGTTCGCGGCGTCTAAAAACAACGGTCACGGTTATATATTGTTGTTTTATTCGAAGTCTTTCCGATATATGTTTATTGCGTTTACGCATGAAAATCAGACTTACGTTTTTTGGTGTCCGGTGAGACTTCCGAAACTAACCTCATAGGTTTTGATGATATCATACCTTTTTTCTGGGTATCAGAATTCAACTAAAAAATATTAATGTAATGTGTTATTTTACGAATATATAAATTACATCGCACACAGCAGCAATATCTTACTTCATAATATGGTTCGTACGCCTGAGTCAGTAGTCTCGCTGCGTCGCTTACGCTGATTCTTAGGCTCTGTCCTGGCATGCATTTTGTTGGGTCTCTATGGCTGATGGAATACGATGAAACGTTTTAAGGAAATCCATAGGAATGAATTCTGAAATAACGAACCGCTTGAGAATTACTCACCCACAGAATCCAGTTGACGGATCGTAAAGTCGATCCTCGTCGCAGGCGAGTCGGTAATTGATGGTGCCAGAACAGAAATGATAGTAAGCGCATGATTCTTCATCGGAGGCCAGGTACGGTGAATTCGCCTCGCAGGCCCCTATTTTTAACGTCGATTGATCAGATTGAATTGATTGACCTGCAATAAAATTCAACAGATGTGAATAAAGGGAAGCCTTTGAAATTAAAGATAACTTCAGAATGAGTTGCTTGCCTTCATTCCAAAATGGATGACCTTGATTTTTTTAAATAATAAAAAATTGAAATAAATTTACGACACTAAAAATGCCAAAACAAGTAGTTGCGATCGTTTTGGTGAGCTTTTACATTACGAGGTCCACATATTAAATAAGAGTTTATTTTCTAATAAGTTAAAATTCAATTAATTTACATTACAGTGTTATACACGTAGTAAAAATAACATAAATAACCTCTTTAATAGAGTGAAATACTATAGGAATAACACAAAATCACACCACTAGATGCTTAGCTTTGAATGAAAGCTTCAATAAGCTTTTCATTGAAGTCCCATATAATTTACAATTTTCGAAATACACATTATGAATATTGGACGGGCTTGTATCCAATAGCAAATTGGGTATCCTCCTTTGTTGACAGAAACTAGTTGGAGAAATAAATATGTATCGCTTTACACAATTCACTACAATCACAACGTTAAGTATATAGTAAATGAACCCTCAACTATACCATTTAGTGCGGAAGCCATGCTACTGAGTAACGGGAAAGGTGTTCCACACAGTCCACGGAAGTCGTCCATGTCGATCGCCCAGGCCGCGGCGCCGGCGAGCCCTTGCCTCAATATGTACTTCATCTGTGGAGCGAGCGTCCTATGTCAGATTTACATCATCGAATTTGATGAACATCGATGAACACCACTAGACTGACGATCACCTTCTCGTCGACGGTGGTGACGGTGTCGTAGCTGACCCACTGTTTGTCGAACACAGCGTAAGCGTTGCCCGCTTCGTCCACGCTGCCAGAGCCGCGACCTTCTCGTTCAGCTAGGCAGATCTGAATATGAAACGCAGAAATAAATTAAATTAAACAAATTCATATTGACATATAATTTAAGTTTAAGAAATATATTTAGATTGTGAAATTTTATAAAGCTCTTAATTTTCCAACGGTATAGTGATATTCATAATTTAACAGGTTTTCCCACCTATTTTGCTTAAATATTTCAGTAGAAATTAATAATTGTTTTCTCTACTAATACTGTGATTTATTAATGTAATTTTTTGTACAGTTAAAATCCATATTGTTAAATCTATGCCAAAGGCAATTTCAACAGTCAAAGCATCAACCCATACTAGACGCTATTCTCCAAAGTCTAGTTATATCTTAATGATCGTTTAGATAAGGTCGTCAGTGTCAATTTACATGTATGTACCTTTTATTTAATTTTGTTAGTTTTATTAGTTTTTACGTTTTGCATTAACTATCCATGATTTCACAGATTTATGGGCACTCAATACATTAGTTGCCTATGTGTTAATAAAAGAAATTAAATCAATCGCATTTATTAACCTCGAAATAAGCGAGCATTCCTTTTGTTTGAGTGTACGGGCCCTCGTCGCCCCAACCGACCACCGGAGCGCCGGGAGCCGGCGGCGCGTCCGCTGCGAGCGTGTAGCTGCGCCCGTAGAGAGGCACTCCGAGCACCAATTTCTCAGCTGCCATGCCTCGGCGAATTATATACTTCACCATGAAGTCCTGCAAGATTTACGATTTTAAAACATTACTTCGTCATTTTGGCTGCGTCGGTTATCTTTTACGGATAAGTCGGAGTTACTCGATTGTGTGTCTTCGCGGGATCGACATATAGTTCTTAACTATTTCGATTTGCACACTAACGAAAATTAAAATAATAATATTTCCGTTGTTATCTTTTGTTATTAGCCTTAGTTCTACATGCATATTCCGATGGCACAAATATAAATGTTTCATGCGTGTCAGTTGTACATAATGCTGTTTCATCTTCTTTTGCATGATGTTATAAAATTTCTACACGCACTAGATAATATCACTTGAGCGAAAACTAGCAGGAAGTTGAGAATCTTAAGTGTAAAAAGGAATTCCTAATTTACTTGCCGTTAAACAGTCGACTTGTCTTAAAACACAAATGTTTTGCGTTGTGTTGATAATTAAATAACGCATGTACTTATTGTCAAATATGCGGTTACTATAATTTTGGGAAATCAACCTAAAGGCGGATAAACGCGTTTGCATACAGCACGGTGCGAACATTAGAAAACATTATGCATATATCGTCCTTAAAAAGCGATGCCGACTTTGGCTTGAACTCAGAATTCTTGTGTTGCAGTTGGAGCTTCTAACGTTCTGTACTGTTTAAAAATTGTCTTTATAGGGCACCAGCAAGTTATTACTATGTTGTCGTATCGCCGGTCCCGCGCAGCCGCGCCGGGGTCGTAGTAGAGCGTGCTGTGCTGCAGCGCGCGGCGCGGCGGCTGCGCGGACGTCGAGTGCGTCATGTCCCACGCCTGCAGCACGGCATAGTCCGTTGCGCCACTGACGGCGCTCATGTCGTAGCCATCCTCTATTTGGTACCTAAAAAAAAATATGAGTTTATGAAATTATACTTCTTTAGGCGCGTTATGAAAAAATTATGAGAGTGAAATTGTGAGATGAGCGCGCATCAGTGTAACACGAAATTAACAGTATGACACAAAATTAACAGTGTGACACAAGATTAACAGGTTAAAGCTACTCGCTTCGAATTCGAATTCGAAATTCGAAACATAATGAGAGAATTCTTTTTACACTTAATGTAAGAAAATAAATATTTGTTTATTAAATTTTTAAAATTTAAATGAGATTTTGCATACATGTATAAATCGGATGCCAATGTAATATTATTAAGACATAGAGCTGATCTGATGATGGAGCTGGAAGGTGGCCATAGGAACTCCATAATTAAACGACGCAACCCCATCGAGTTTGGTCTCGTTTGATTCGTCTTGACGAGTATCTAGGTTGGCGTGAATATACAACTCCAACAAATTTGGGAAAAAAGTTCTTTCCGTTTGTTATGAATGTGGATTATGTCTGATTGATTAGATGGATGACCTAATGTTAAGGTGAGCACGTGCCGAGGGCTGAATGGTATGAGGGTTTATAAATATTTCTTAAACTGAACTCTATTGACTCAGTTGACTATCCTTTTCCAGCCCTTTTATTATTTCATTGTAATTAATTATTGGCATGCAATTAAAAACTATTTTTTAATGATGCTGAGGAAGTATAACTTTTCACGCACCTAATTTTGTAAATTATACGAGTTAAGATTCATGATAAGATTCATAAGCTTGTGATAAGCTGATGACGGTCATGCCGACACTAAATGGCGGGCCTAGACGATATCCGAATTTGATGAGTTTCTATTCAAATTCTGAAATGAGATAGTAACGAATGTGTTCAAAACCATGTCCATATTATTGTATTATAATTACATTAATTATTATATTGTCCGTCTGTTTAAACTTGTAAAAAAAAATCCTATACAATTAAATTTCGTATTTCATTTATTTACTAAGATCTGTGTATTAGTGATATAAATTCAGCTAAACATATATTCAATTGTACGCAATCCCTGAGTTTACTAAATATTTTCACTATTTGAAATTTGGTACATTTCCATATCGTGTCATCTAATTATGTAATTTTGATGTTTATTTTCAGTGAAAATAATTATCCGGGAGAATAAAAGAATCAGATATCGATTTACTATTGACACGATTGACGATTATAATTGCTTAATCAAAAAATTGTCACCCTTTTAACATTTTTACAAATAAATTTAATACAGTTTGAAAGCAGTACATTAAAATTTGAATAATTTCATGTTTAATATGACTTCTGTGAATATACTAAAATCATTAGATTAGGTTGTGGTTATTTACTGCCAATGCTACGAATGAGCGAAGCTAGCAAAGACTTCATGTGAACTCTTTTCATATGATGAATATCAATGTGCATACTTTTTAGAGCGCTCGTTATTTCATACCATTTTACTAAAATTTCGCCCATACATTTCACAATTTCTACACTACTCATAATAAATAAGTATATCAAGTAATATATGCATAGAATGACAGGTCAAATTTATGTGTATATATATATATATTTATATATGCCATTTTGTTCGACGTCTTGTAGCTATTTTGTAGGTAGTTATATAATTCCATTGCTATAGATATTTGGGTACTTCTGATCAAAAAACTGTGACAAGTAATTTTGACAGTTCTCTCTTAAATTTAACCTAACACTATCTAAAGAATTCTGAAGAGACCGAAACATATCAAAATCTGAGGGTGCGAGGTCAGGACTATATGTTGGATGCATTAACACTTCCCAACCAAACTCTCTCAATAATTGCTGAGTGGTTAAAAATTAGGTTAGTTGGGTAGAGTGGTTATATATCAATTTCTTATTAGCACAGTAATATTAATAAGCACTCTTACAATTTGACCTATTTCATTTAAATCTGGCATGGAGATAGATTAAATCAAGGAAAGGGACATAGGTTAGATTATTTTTAGGTTCCATAATTAAGTTTTCAATGAAAATTAATAATAATAATTATAATTCGACTAACTTCGCTGAAATTTGCAGTTCTATCGTAATAATTTGTATGAAACACTTTCCAGACACATCACAAATTTGGACAGAATAGCGTCTGTCGGGTCAGCAGTATTGTATAAAATATATAGAACCTTCAATCTACAGATTAGAACAATTGTTATTATTTATGAAAATTGATAGACATTAAAATTTTGTACTACCTTAGAGGTGGCAACACCATGCTGAGAAGTAGTCCATAAGGAGATAAAGCTTCACGCAGTTCATAGAGTAGAGACGTCAGTTTGTCTTTTTCGGTTTCGTCATTTTCCCCTATTTAAATGAAACAAACAAAATGAAAATTATTTATGTCTAATTTTAAGCGATATTATAATAATTTTCAATATAGTTAGGACCAAATACTTAATAAATACCAGGAAAAGTCCAGTGCAAATCGAGCCCATCGAAGCCGTGTTCCGTCAAGAAGGGAACCACGCTGCTGACAAAGTTTCTGCGCCGCGCCGGCTCTGCCACCATCTCGCTGAAATGCTTCTCGGCGCCCGCGCCGCCGACGCTGACGAGTACCCGAAGGCCGCGCATGCGCTTTTTTAGTCCAGTAGCGACGCGGTATCCACCTGCATAATACAGATATTTTTTATTAGCTATTTCCCGCTGCTCGACCTGTGTGGACTAAGCTTTTCATGTTTATTGTTATTGTTGCGTAGGTGTAGACTAGTTTTCTATAATTTTTGTGCACATTTATTTTCGAAATCATTTCCTGCAATAAAAGTAGCACGTGCCTGTCTTCAGGATGCAAATGATAATTTTGCATCCTGAAGAATGCAAATGTTAGATATATCTATCTAAAATTTGTTAGATATATCTAACAAATTTTATCAAAATTTATTCAGTGGTCTACCCACGAAAAGCTAAACGATACACACATACAAACACACACACACACACACACACACACACACACACACACACACACACACACATACACGCAATTCTCATTGCTTTGAGCATTTTCTGCGAATTCACCAGCTTCGAGAAAACAGTTTTCTGACTAATTCTTAGACAACAGAGCATGCGAAACTGTACCTTAAATTGGAACTCGGTTTAGAATAATATATAAAAAGTTTTATCGGAATCGTTTGAGTAGTTTATCGCGTTCATACAAATAAACATACTCAAATTCCAAAAAATATTATTTCGATTTCAGTATTGTTTATATAACACCTAACAATTATACTTATGCACAACATTGAGATTGTCGCAATTTTATTATGTTGTACATAAAAACACAAGAAGAGAAAATCGGATTGAACGAACGCACCAAAATCGTACTAGGCATTTTCTAGACTGTTCATTATTTATCTGTTCATTTATGCGATACCAGGAAATCACCGAATTGAGCGACAGAAGTCAGGTATGCGCGATACACAGAAATATAACAGGTTGAAGTTAACAACATACGGCGTCAGAGTAAATATGCAAGCTTTGTTTTTAAATGTTCACCATTCTACTTAATTAACTACTTACATCGCCGTATTAGAGTTTTTAAATTACATGGTAACTCTTGTAAAGAAGTATGACTTCTGACGTGACATGAATACACGTAAGTACAACATTTATAGCGATTTATATGTTCGTTTTGTTTGTCATACATTCTTTTATGAGATATTATACATATTAGAACTCCAAACCTAAAAAGTAAAAGCATTACAGTATGCTGAGATCAATAGAGGGAGCAAACTATATTTTCTTCAATGACTAAATTACTAAATCAACACAATCAATCCCATCAAACGTCATCAACTACATGTATGTTAATGCTGAGTCAACAAGTCAACAGCCGGAGAGTCTTGGCTCCAAAAAACAGCAACTGTCAATCGGCATCAAGATAAGGTCATCCAGCTCAGCTCAGGAGCTGAATCATTATACGGCCGTCATGAATTGGCTGTATTTATTTGGAATCGACACTTGTATGCGCTTCCAAACGACTTTACTCTTATATCTTGAATGTAAGCATTAACGCACAGTTCCCAAAACCGAAATTGCAATCTCTATGTGGCGTTTCAAATTGTTAGGCTAAATATGAATTAAACAATGAAATAGTCCGAGAGTTTATTAATATTACATGGACGTTTGCATGATTATTTTACTTTATCAAAATATAATAATAGAAAAATAACGTTTTAAGTATTATTTATTAACAATTTATCTGTGTTCAGAAATGTAATATTCAACAAATATCTGTCGTTGATTTTCTTCAACAATCGCAGTCTATTTATTATAATCAGTGTATATATTACAACCTATTTCAATTAACAAACCTATGTGACATTTAAAATAAAAATTAAAAAAAAAACTGAATTATATGCAACAAAAAATTAACCAATTTAGTAGGTATTCGTACGGTGTGTTATTAGTGTGCTATATATCTGTTACATTTTACTTAAACAAAAAGTGACCAATCAAGACTATTATTTTATCTCATATTAGTATGGAATTCAAGTGGCCAATCTTCACGTTATTTATAGTAAACACGTTCTCAACCCGTATTTTTCGACACCCAGTATTTTTTGTCGCCCGTTTCGCAAACCGAGAAGAGACAGACATTCATAATAGGTGTATCGGCAACGGGAGACTGTAGGTGCAAATATAATACATACGTTATTTATCGTCGAACTCACTGTCGTGAAAAATTGCTCATAAAGCACTTCTTCCAAAAACAGATTTAAAAATTATGTATATGGAAGAATTGAGGCTTTATTAGAAGTCGGTTAAAAATTCAAAGCCTGTGACTCGACCCGGTATGATAAAACACATTTTCAATATACGGATGCGATGCAATCACTATTTATTACTGGCGATAAACAAATCGATAGAAATTCTTTACTTAGCAATTTTTACTGTATTTACCTTTTTTTTATTTACCTAATCATCTCAAGGAAAATGACAACTATCGTATAAATAAACGAAAACTGAATGTGTGCAAAAACTATGGAACGTCGAACTGGTTTTTATTCAAGTAAATGATTTAAGACATAAGCAAATAACATAAATAAATATGTTTTAAGCTCGCAATGTACATATTCAGCGCGGGAATTCTTTATTTAATATGTTTGCAAATTAGTAATTACTAATTACCACAATTAGAAAAGAACTTGTTGAATGTTTGTGAACAAAATAAACAATTTAACACAATTAGGTAGGTGTTGGCATATATTAAACGTAAAGTTCACATAACATAACTTTATGTTCCACGCACTAAAACCCCTTCAGTCAAAAATCCGTATTGAGATTATTGCTTATCGAGCATCGTTCATCTCTTTATTTTTACAAACGACTATGCCTGCTGCGCGGTTTCATCTGCTTTAAATTTAGATTATATGTACTCGTCTCTTTCATACACACGACTACGTGATTGTCATTAACTAAATTCATAGGTAGGTTATACTCGTTAATCGAATTGATATGAAGTAAAACGTAAACAAAAAATATATAGCCTTTCTTAATAAATGGACCATTATTACGCAAATACAGTTTCGGAAATTGGACTGGTAATTCTTGAAATAAGGGAATTCAAACGTACAAACACACTTTAAACTTTTAAAGTATCAGAATAGATTAAAAAATTTCAGTATCGGTATAGATGAAATATTGTATCAGTATTGAAAAAAAATCAAGCAAACTTTTTCCCTGTATTTATAATACATATTAGCTGTTAAATTTGTTTTTTACTTTTTTAGCTCGTTTTTTGGTGGGGCAGTCGTGTTTTTTTTTCTCATTACGTATTTTCTTTTAATTATTAGCTTATGCTACCCGTGTGATAATGTGAGAATTATAATGATAACAAGTCACCTACGAAACCATTCACTAATTTAGAGATTCATATTCTTACTAAAGTCTGATTAAATCGTTTGCAGTAAAAAATGAAATGTTTCTTATGTTTTATGTGTACACTCTACCTGTATAAAATTTATGCATATAAAGTATACAGGTTTGGAATGTGCTCATCAAGTATCACGTATCAATCTAATACCTATATTGTAACCATAAAAGCTTTTTTTACGTTCGAAAATGATGCCATACTATCGCTTTATTGATTATTTCTTCAATAAATTTGTAGCCACTGTCATTCGAGGTGATGTAAGGATTCTAAAGATACCACAAACATACAAATATATTCAAGCATTCAAAAGTTATGGTGGAAAAAAATTCACACACGTACATACATGAATCCTAAAAATATTACACTCCTTTTCTGGGCAGTCATGTGACAAACGAAGAAATGTTAACAGTATCAGCTGTACAATATACAATTTTAGACCCATTTTTTTTTTAATTATTATCTGTTAATAGTTCATTTGCTCAAAGAGTACTTGTTGACGATTCTCAAACTACATTCTACAAAACGAGAGCAGTCTCATCAACTTTTCGTGCAATTGTGTGTATTATGATGGTACCCTCCAGCGTGGAGTAATGCAGTTTCTGGTAATGGACAACAAGTCTGCGTTTCATTTCATGGAATAATTTTAATGTAATACTCGAATAGATATATTATAGATACGAATAGAATTGTAACTTGTTATTCTGAAGCAGTTCCGGCATCCGTTTGGTCCACATAAACCGATGTGCAGTGCGATGCAATGTCGGACGGTGCTGACCTTTGATAACATCGTAGTCTTCATTCGCCGACGTCAACACGTAAGTGTGAGGGTCTATTGCTGCGAACGCGTAATGCAAGTGCGTGCAGGCGTGCGGCACCAGCGCCGCCGTGAACGTCAGCGGCGGGGCGCGGTAGGCCGCCCACGACTCCACGTAGCACACCACCATCTTCTTGCCCGCCGGTGCACTTATTGTTTGCTGCATCTCTGAAATGACGATTAGTCGATGCTTTTTATATTATTAGACGTACAACGCAGATAATAAAAAAAAAAATATAATGACGTTAAATAAAATTGTTGATGTGATCGGTATGGCCGCTTTAAGGTGGAACACTTCCACCGTTACAGAGCTCGATTAGTCAAAGTGTTGACTTATTTCACTGTACATTCACATTCGGTCGTTTTACTAATCCTTTACTGGCTTAAGTTTTTTTTTAATGCACTTAAAAACAAATAAAATTTTTAATTATGCTCATTATTAATTTATAATATTATTTCATTAAATTATTATTTAATTTACCTTGTAAGTTCGCATTTCCTTGTTGTAGCCTCTCATCATTTCTGTTACCTTTTTTCCTAAAATGGAACGATTCCTTTAAATGAATTCTCACGAAATATTTTATTACATTTACACATCACTTTATAATTTCCAACTCACGCATTGAGGTAAGTGGCGGCCCCGTAATAGTTTTTGAAACCGCTCGCGTCGGCGATCGTTGGTATACTTTCAGCGTCCTGTCAAAAATTTGTTTGTTTAATTTTTCGCTTAAAATTAAATATGTTTCGCCGAAATTGAATATGCTTCGCTTTTATTGCGTAGAATGTGTGGCCTCACCTGAACAGTTTTCGCTACAACGCTTTCATGTTCCGGAAAAAGTTCCGGTCTTTTTTCGACGGCGTCTCTCAAAGGGATTCGTCCTTCGGACCCATCACGAAGACTCCTGAACAACAAAAGTCGTGATGAATCAATGATGCTTTATAATAATTCCGTGCGATTCAGTACTTCTCATTGTATTAAACGACAACTCAATTATAATTAAATAATGCCTACCAGTACAGTAGGGTATTTAACAGAAACAAAAAATAAATAAATTGTATGAGTTCTTATTGTTCTTTTATGTGCGAATGTTTATTATAAATCTATTTTGATGGATCGTTTTTTTAGCAATACATGATATTGTTAAAACATAAAACATGTATTTTTGACTAAAATGTATGGGTATTGATGAACTATTGTTAGTGTTCAACAGATTTATTTAATAATAATATAAAGAGCCTATATTCTTTTATATAGGTACATTAACAGATACTTTATATTAAAGTCCAACACAATGTTTATAACGACCATAAAACAGTAACATGGATAGGTTCGCAACGTATTCTGTCCAGCTTCAGAATGAGTTTTGGTATGTAAGATGGATAACCTTAAAGGTATGCTTTCGACGGAGGCGCGTATGGGCGTCGGGAGGCGCTCGTGCGACGGGACCGCCTCGATGGCGCTGCGGCTGGCCTGAGGCTGGCTGCTCGGCGAACAGCCGGCCAGCGCGCACCAAGTAGTCAACAACGCCAGGCACTGCAAGCAATCGTACGGAGTCACCGTCAAATTTCCAATCTCAATAAATTATGTACGAGATATCGATTTTTTGTCGATGCTTCTATTGAATAGGTGGATCTTACCGAAAATTTCTAGAACTGGCTATGGCAATAAGAATTTTAAAGCGTTATTGCGGTTTTTGAAAATGGTACTCTTTGAAAGTAGCACTTCTAGGGGAGAAAAATGCTACATTTTTTCGAGGCTCACACCGGGATAGAAAGATCGCTTTTAGTACCACTATATCATTCCCACTCGCGAATAGGCGAGGGCAACATATTCGCGGGCCGGAAGAAAAGTTTTAGCGAATGAGAATTGGACGGAAAGCGAACTTTCCATCCCGGTGTGAACCTGGAGAAAATATAGCACTTTTCTCTACGACATCGGGGACGGAAAAGGAACTTTCTATCAAGGTGCAAAAAAATATAATCATATATTTATCCGTAACTTTATATAATAGTTTAGATTCATGATACATACTGGACGGATTATATGATTTTTAATTGATATTATAACAATTTGCAAACACTCCATATACTTCGATGGGCACAAAATAAAATTTGTTTTATTTTATTAAAACTCCCATACGTCAGAAAGAACTCATAAAATTGAAAACTCGTACCAAGAAAAATAGTTATAAGTTATCGCTGGCTATCGAATATGCACCTATATATTTGAATAACTTTTATATGAATGTCTTAGTGTTCGAGTGTAAAGAATTTTAATAGTTTGTCTAATTTTTTTTCTATTTTAGACGTCATAACGACAATACGTGTAGATACAAGTTTAGAAAGTTGTGATACAATTTAAAAAAATGTATCTATCAGGCTATATTTGTATATCTGTTTCATTTCATTCGATATTACACTAGGTCCCGTCTTATTCCTGAGAGTTTCTAGATCTTTCTGAATTGGAAATTCAAATATAGAATCCTTTTTTGGAACAGTTTTTGGATAAAGAAGCGACAGCAAAACAAAAACTGAAATGATTGCGGAAGTGTTTAGTTTTTTCAACTGCGCTCTTGAAACAATTTTTGTTGTTATTTAAATTTGAAAAAAAAAAATTAATTCGTGAATCGAAATGGATCTACGTCGAATATTTTAAAGTTATTTAAGTTTTTTTTATATATATATAATTTCTACACGAATATATTAAACTTGACACCGATCACGGGTCGATAAACTAGTAATAGCTTAAAATAAATAAGAACACGCGAAAGGAACCTGTTCAATCTCATATCATAGATAGGACAAATAAAATGTTAATGACCTTACGGAGCGAGCTTAGCGCGACACGCCCATGAATTAGAAACACAAAGGAGGCCTTCGCCGGCGTTCGATTATCGGGAGGACAATGGTATAGAAGCGAGCGCAGTTAAGCGCTGGCGAAAAAAAAAAAGAATTGGATGAAAGCTTCGGACTGTTATTCGCGATCGCTCAGTTAGCGATGAAAAGGCTATCGACGCGATAGATCCGTGTGGAGATGATCAAAGCGCGATCGGCCAGGGCGGGCGGTGGTCAAAGACCGTACCGATGGCTGTCGCATTTTGCGTTTTCGCATGATTTGAATAGCGCGACAATTATCGCAAATCAATACGCTGAAACCGGTCCGGTGGAAATAAGTAGTTTAATTTTGCTATATTCATGTTATACGACTTTGATTCACGATGAAATATTAAGCTCGATTAATTTTAATCCAAGCGTTCTGTAGGATTTTAGGATAACTTTCGTGTAGAATCAAGGTGATAAGGTTGTTTGACCCCGAAGGAGCTGTGACTCACGTGTTTAGGTATGGAGCCGATCCGGGCATTAAATGATGTGTATTATAAAAATCATTTGAGATCCCATATTCGAGGGATCGATTTAAAAAAAATATATGAACCATAAAATTTAACATTGGTTATAACCATCGTTATCAGCAATGCGGTGCCTGACTCAGAGGGTCGTATTAATGAACGTCACTCAAATGATGCGCCAACTCAAGAAGTAACGTGGGAGCGAGACATGTATTATATTCCAGAGAGAAACACTACACTTGTGTTGCTCTTTCCACTCTCAAGATAGAGCGCCGCACTTAAGTGTGCTTTATTAACACAAACTAGAGACTGTCATTTAACGAACTCTCCGAGGCACTAACTTGTGATATAAAAAGGCTTAAGTCCAAAACTCGTCAATAATTTCTACACGAATATATTAAACTTGACACCGATCGCGGGTCGTTAAACTAGTAATAGCTTAAAATAAATAAGCCTGTTGTCAGGAGTCGAAATCGGTACCTTGTAGTGTCCTTAAAAAACATCTAGGATCTCCAGATATGATCAATAAATATTAAGAGAAGACGTGGGAAGGTACTTCTGTTCAACTGTAGCGTTGATATTTCAAAAGTAGGTATTTTCTCTATTTCACTTCAACTGGAAAGTATATGGAAAAGCCTACGTAAAATCTATATGGAGTGACTTCATTTGAAGCTAATGATTTTGTATTTAATTTGTATTCATGTAGAAGCGAATATTTAAATGTATTTTTAGCAGATTGAGTATTAATATAACATATATTGTAAAGTACGAAAATATCTCATAACTCCTTAAATACAGACGTACAAATGTAAAATGCTATACAATAGTACAAACAATAATGGCTAAGAATAATAAATGGTAAACACGATATATAAGACATCCAGGTTGACGATCTTTCCAAATTTTGACTTTTTACCATATAAAAATAAACGTTTAATTTAGTATTAGATTTTTGAAATTGTCATTCACCACGAATATTTTATGTTGATATCTAAAAAGAAATAAATTAAATAATTCAAGTATTCGTCACACTATGACCCTCGTTAGAGCCATTAAAGTAAAAAATGGCAATGCGGTAAAACCGTAAACAAGTGGCCTACGGATCAGTTCAAGCTGTTAACTGCTTATATTCAAAATTTGCATCTGCGCCATTAGCTGTTATTGTCCGAACGAAACAACAGCTAGTTTGTTCAGGGAAAGGATTGGGCCGCGTTAGATGTAACTCATGATCTCTTGCAAAATTTTTCTTTGTAGTCATGCGCACGAATAAGTATACTACTTATTTTGTATTTATTTTTATTTTATTTATTTATTATGCGATACGTACGTAGCCGGTACATTTCTTAAGGCTTCATATCTGATCCGAAGAACTTAAGTTTTAGAGCGAATTGTGAAAAAATACAAAAGTATACTAAAAGGCAGTAAATAGAAGCCTTTGGTACTATTTATATACAATTACAAACGAGGGTAAAAAAAAATTGGTATTTTCATGCAAATTTGTTTTGAAAAAGTAATTTAAAATTATAAATTAGCATGTCTTTGCCACTAACGTAGCGAAAACAATTTTTTGAATGGACAAAAAGGAAAAAATAAGAATTGTTTATAGTCTCGATTTAATCTACATAATTAAATTGTTAAAATAATTGTCATTCTTTCGTTTCGTCATCGTAACTTCTTGTAATTCGTCCAACATAGGGTGTTCTTAAAACTTTGTTTCGTAATAAAGAAAAATGGTACATAAATTTTGAAGATTTTTTCTAGAAAACATTTCTAAAAAAGCTCCATCCATCGCCTTTGATAAATTTCCCAGATCATGCATCCGTGCAACCGAGACATATATACATAGTGAGACTTCATCCACGGTTTTTGTTCAACGATATTTATATGCAATCGAACGATTATAGCTTGTGCGCCGGAGCAGATACGTAATAAATCACACGTTCGAAAAGAGATCATCAGTTCAAGTTCATTGACTCGTCATAGGCGGGAGACGCCGCGATTTGCATACGCGCGGCGTCGGCCGGCGCGCGCGCAGGTAGCGCTCGGGGTCATCACCCATCGAAACCAGTCCACGGTATTTTTGCGTGACATTTTGCCAACATTAGGATTTATGATTTTTCTAATTTTTTTTATCGTATCCCCCGAACCCGTCCGTCTAACTAGGTTTGAAAATTCTCCGCTAATAAATAGCCATCGGTCCTCCGATCGCCTCGAGACTGTTATAGTTCTTCTTTTTTTTTTTGGGCGACAAACCGAAAAAAGTCAATTTCGAGTTTTATCGTCCCGCGGCGTCAGGCCGTAACTTGAGTGACAAACGAGCGGGCGAGAGAAAAGGCGCAGAACAAGTGTGACCAAAATTCTCAGTACAATAACCCGCACGGTCGATCATATGTAAATGGTTCTGTAAATAGCCCGCTTCGAGTTTCGCGTTTCGCGTAAAGCGTCTATTGAGGATGCGCCGGCATCGCCGAGAGCCTCCGCCGCGGCGCCGCGGTACGTGTCCCGCATGCGTCATACGCTGCGAGAAGGACACCGAACGTTGTTTACCTGTAATTATAAGGTTATAAATCTTGTCCTTACAATAACATATATATATATATATATATATATATATATATATATATATATATATATATATATATATATATATGTATATATATATATGCATAAAAAGTGCATGTGCCTATCTACGTATGTAAGAAGTTATAAATAAATGTCCTTAGCGAAAATGAGAAATGATGGTTTCTAGTGAATTAAATATTTTTTATGCAAAATCAAAAATATCTCCGATGTATACCGTATTGATTGTATTATTAATAAATGTAACTTTAGTGTTAATTAATATTTTTATATAAATATAACGTCGAATGTTGATACACGAATTTCTAAATAAAAGATAAATGTACGCTAGAATATTTATAAGGTTTTATGAATATGAACAACAATATTTACAATATAAAATATCAGTCTTCAGAAATTCGTGTAATACATGCATATGTAAATACATATTTATTGCATTTCCATATCTGTTATATTTGTAACACGTGCTTAATTACTTAATTGCATTGAACGACTAACTCATATACATTGCCAAAGACAAATATAGCAGATTCTGCAAGGTGGGTCAATTTTGTGTCACATTCTCAAAATAAATTCCGATCAGATTTTTCTAATGTACCAAAAAAAAAATTATAAGCTATTTGCACTACACAATTTTTTTTATAAAGATTTATTTACCGTCTATGGTTCACTCGCTTTAATATAAACATTTCTTCATCTGCTCTAAGCTCTGATCCCAATTCCGCTATCGATTTCTAAATATGTCTTCCATATCGAAAAAAAATGTCGGCTATACATTGCTAGATGGCGCTGTCAGGATTCTTAGTTTACATTCATTCTTTATTCCATGTTCATTCTCAGATGTCAAGCTACCCTATGAATTAGCCGTGAAAACCTACCAAGTAGGAAGATATACTTCTGGATCTATATCATCAGTATAGGGAACGTGCAGAAACTACAGATGGCACCACAAAACGACAGTAGTGACACGATGTGAATAAAATAAGAAACTTGCCAGACCCGTCACCCATAAGTTGAAATTACCGTTCCAAAGTAAATATTACAAAGTAAGCTTAATGTTTAATGTGATTAAAGTTATAAAATATGGATTATAGCAGATTAATAATAATCGATAGCGAGATCAAAATACATCGAAATACCAAAAACTCTTCGAGCCGAGGTATACTTAGTTTCCATGTTACAAAAAAAGTTGGCCGCGAAGAAGAGGCAGTGATAAGAGGTGGAATTATTGCTCAAACATAAAACTTCAAAAGCATATGTTGTTACGAAAATTGTACTTAAATAATATTCTAATCAATTACTATTACCCATTTTTAGAATTGACTTATTTTTATTTCCTCAATTCTAGTCAGTTCCCCTCTTATCAGCTTGACTTGAATAGAAACATCAAAATTGCAATTTGTAAATGTATAAAAGACAAGTTTGTCCAGAAAATGTAAGTACGTCTGTGCCTTAACTTATTATGTGATTCTAGCAGAAAGTATTGAATCTAAAACTAATCAGGCAAATGCTTGCCTGCATCATTTATATCATCACATCATATGCATCAATGATTTTCTTTAACTATTTTATCCAAGATTTTTTGTATTTTCGAAAATTTTTGGAATCTGTAGGAACACATGACAAGAGTAGATTTTGAGATTTTTTTTGGCAAAAAAGTGAATTCTGGAAATTGCAATATTTTTAGGCGGAACCTAGTCATTTGGTTATACACTAAAGCAACAAATTATTAGACTCTAGATACGTTCACTAAAATTATTTTTTTATGGAATAGTAACTATAAAATTTAACATTGATTTCTAAATGTTTTAAGAATTCATACTTGAAATGAATACCGTAATGAAGTATGTACACTTTATTGCGGTATTCATACAATTATTTATTTTCCATACAGCCATGGCAAATGAAATATTATTAGTTAAAAAAAAAAACAATAAAAATAAATACCATCGGATTTACATTTATTTTTTTGGATGTATTGGAGCGTCTAGATATACAATACATTTTAATAAAATATTTTTTTTAGTATCTCCGTTTCTTGGCACTCGACAAGACAGCATTTTTTAACGTTTATAACAAAAGATAAAGTAAATGTTTCGGGTTTTTGACACCAGATGGGAAACGATCGCCACGCACGTTCCCTATAGATAAGGGCGTAGGCAGACGCGAAATTTCATTAGTTAATTACTATTCCCCCGTTTAACTTTATAGCTCTGAACGTCTATTAATGACACCGGCACACAAAAAAAAAGTTGTCTGTACACCGAGCGCCACCTATCTACGGGCATGTTTTTCGACCCGCTGAACACGAATTTCAAGTCGGTTTAGGCCGTCCAGCCCTCAGTTTCGAGTAAATTGCAAAAAACCCCAAAAAATCGCGAAAATTCGATGTTTTAGTAAGAAAAAAAATTTGAGGATCTAAGAAAAGCATGATTTTTATGTATTTCGATCTGTGAAATACTAATTTTGAATGTGCTTCAATTATAAGCTATTTTAAATCGAAAAAAATTGGAAAAAATCGCAAAAAATTGGAATTATCTCGGTATAAAAAATTTGTGGACGCGGTTTGACGAAAATTTTGATGTTATTTGATTTTTTCGATCTGATGCTGTAATAAATTTAGCCCATAATGCCCTCAAACATTCATAAAACGACAAAAAATTGATAAAATAACAGAAAATTGCTGCTGAAAAAATAGAAAAAAATCTTTTAAACACGATTAAATAAACTTCTTGTATTTTTTATCTATAAAATACAAGATTAAGATCTGAAAACGCAAAAAATTGTAAAATCTATAAAATGACGTATAAACAGAATAAGAAGAATGATTTTTCCAACTTTTAAACTGTTTTCCGGTGGTATCGAACTCTTTTATTTTCAAATGATCTACGAAGTGGATTTCTCTTTCGTTTTTATCTTCTTTTGGGATATCTCTTTTGAGTGTCCAGCAATAATCTGCCATCATGTTGATATTCCAATTTCCTGATACCTCCATTTCACTAGTCTCCATTTCACTAATATCTTGATGAAAATGTTCTCCTGTTCTTCACTGTAGTCCCCAAGATTCTCAGGAAAGTGGTCGATGTGAGAATCTAGGAAGTGTAATTTTAAATTCATTAAACATCCTAAATTTTTGTAATTTGTCACTAATTCTTCAACGATTGCCCTGTAATTTTCACTTTTATTATTTCCTAAAAAATTTTGACACACATTTTGAAAACTTACCCAAGCTGCTTTTTCCTTATCATTCATTGTACCTGAAAAATTAGTATCCTGAAATAGGGTTCGAATTTGGGGTCCATTAAAAATTCCCTCTTTTAATTTGGCATCACTTATCGCCGGAAACTTTCCTCTCAAGTACCGAAAACAATCACCATCCTTGTCCAGAGCTTTGACATATTGTTTTATGAGACCTAGTTTGATGTGAAGTGGCGGTAGCAGATAGTTTGAAGGCTGAATTAATGGTGCTCGTATCACATTATGACGACCGACATTTAGTTGCACTCTTGAAGGCCATTCTTTTTTCACATAGTGATTTTTTCTGTCTCTACTATCCCACAAACATAGATAGCAAGGATATTTGGTGAATCCTGATTGTTGGCCTAGAAGAAGCGTTGCAATTTTGAGATCCCCACAAATTCGCCATTGATGCTCAGAATACTGTATCTTATCCAGGACAATTTCCAAATTTTCATAGGTCTCTTTAAGCTTTGTCGAATGGGCTATTGGGATTGGTGCTAATGTGTTACTAATGTGAAGCAAGACAGCTTTAAGACTTCTAGTTGATGAATCTATGAAGAGTCGCCACTCATCGTCTCTGTAGGTATCTGGTTTCAATTCATCAACCAAGCCTTTCACATTAGAACAGTACACCACCGAGTTTTCATCATCTTTAGTGAAAAACTTTCGGAACTCCTCTTCTCGATTTCGATAAAAGTAAGCCGTTACTTTAGGAGCTAATAAATTTTTATGTTTTAGCCTTGATGCCAGTAATTCAGCTCCATCCTTTGGTAAATTTAAATCTCGTATGAGATCATTTAGTTCTTCTCGACTAAATGTTTCAGGGTCTTTTGTTTTCTTATCTGGCATGAAATCCTTATCTTTAGGATTTTCATCTCCAAGAATTTCTTCTTCCTCTTCTTTCTTCTTCATCTTCTTCCTCCATTGGCACTTCTTCTTCTCTACTTCCATCTCTTCAAGAGCTTCGGTTTCATCATCAATAACTGTTTTCTGTGGCTTAACAGCTGATGAAACATTGGCGTATTTTATTTTACTTCTATATGAAGAAGGAAAACCGGCAATGTCAGTCATACAGAAGTAACAGTTGTGCGAATTTGTTGGTGAAGTCCAAATCATGGGAATCGTAAATTTTAAGTTTTCTTTTGTCTTATTTTTTTCCCATCGTATCAACATGATATGACATCGACCACAAACAAAGTGTGGGACCCAAACTGAATCCAAATTTGTAATCTGAATGCGAAAGCATTCTTCATAACTTTGTTTTAATCTATCTATAAAAATTCTACGGTTTTTTGTCGGCTCAAACTCCCCACAAATGTAACAGAATAGATCAGGATTCTTATTGCACAGATGGGAATTGCTTCTTGTAATAGTACACTCTCCAGTAGCCAAGTTTCCCACTACTGAAGAGCTGCAGTCGCTGGATGACGACGCCTGCGGGCCTGCTTTCTCACCCTGACCAGCCGCCGATACTGGGTTTCCGGATCCCTGCATCGTAAAGTACTTATCACTTGTACCTGCCATGACGGCACACACGCCGTTAACCCAGGGACTCTGCCAGATGGTTCTGTTGCCCACCGTCACCCCGAGGAGGTGCCCTGGTTGCAAGTACAAGCGATCATGCAATGAAATGAAATTTTCGTCAATCCGCGTCCACAAATTTTCTATACCGAGATAATTCCAATTTTTGCGATTTTTGCAATTTTTTAAGGATTTTTTCCAATTTTTTTCGATTTAAATAGCTTATAATTGAAGCACAATCAAAATTAGTATTTCACAGATCGAAATACATAAAAATCATACTTTTCTTAGATCCTTAAATTTTTTTTCTTACTAAAACATCGAATTTTCGCGATTTTTTGGGGTTTTTTGCAATTTACTCGAAACTGAGGGCTGGACGGCCTAAACCGACTTGAAATTCGTGTTTAGCGGGTCGAAAAACATGCCCGTAGATAGGTGGCGCTCGGTGTACAGACAACTTTTTTTTTTTTGTGTGCCGGTGTGATTACTAAAGCGATTAAGTAATTACTTAGGTGTATTCAATAAAACTAAACTAAAAAAAATTGTATTGGCGTAAATTTCAAATAGTCTAATTAAGCATGCAATTCTTTCTTGTATTCAAATTTTTATATTATACTAGACGACGATGTCAAAAAATGCATTTATAAGAGTTTATTATTCATTATGCGCGTGCAACCACAATATTTTTTTTTAGATTTGCACCTCACTATGACGTAACAGCATATGAGCCTCTTCTACCGTCTTCTTTTAAATTGAAAAACAAAAATTTGCTTTTACAATGAAATTTACGTTTTATGTCTTTCTTTTAATGGATTTTAGCCCGAACAACGGTTAAAAGGATGACGGATAGCAAACATTAATTTAAAAGTGACTTTTTGTTAAATGTCAATCTAAATAGAGACGGTGGAAGAGGCTCTAAATATATGTAGCTGCTTTATCATTTATGACATTTTTAAATTTATGAATATTCTATACATCCACCTCTGAAAATGTTCTCATAATTTTGCCACAACTCTGTACAAACTCAAAAGACATAATATGCAAATATATATTATCAAATTATTTCGTAAAAAATAATAATTATCTAAATTGATTTATAATTCATCTACAGAAGATACCAAAAAAATCAAGAAATTTATGCTTGATTAATCCTTCATTTTTGAAACTTCGGATTATATTTACGTATTGCTATTTTAAAAATAAACATCTTGTTCTTGATTATCCTGTTTAAAAGTTATGAACGTAATATTCTAAAACTGTTTTGTTACTACAAATTCGTTAAATTCGTACAAAAATTTTTTCTCAAACCCGCCAAAGAACGTAAATTGGTCAGAAACGGCAAGCGGTCGACTTAAAGGTCTGCGGTATGACACTCCATTTAAAAAAATATAGTGGCTTTTTTGGTTCGTTTCGTCTTATAGCTGCATTTTTAAAAACTGACCAACAAAATGTGTAAACATTTTAAAAGTTCAATCTTTGTCGGTGATACTCCATTAGATAAAATAAATAATAAATATTTGTTTCTTTTTATTAATTCCGCATTTATTTTGTAAATGCTATACTGAATATTTTTAATGATTGAATTCTTAGAACACTTGTGATATAGTAAAACTTAATTACATTTGTTGAAATGTATTTAGTGGTTTTTTAATATTGAATTTTTAATTCGGAATTGAAAATGATGTAGTTCTTAAGGACATAACATGCGTATCTATTTTTAAATATGCTTAAATAAATTAATTATCATTCCCTTTCTGAGCTATAACTGGCTAAAAGCTACACTTTTTATCCAATTTAGCCTTTCGTTGAGAAAATTGGTAAAACAAGTTAAACGTAAAACGTAACGTTCAAATTTGATACTCTCCACGTTTTTTGGTACATTCTGGGTAATTTATTGTTGATATTAAATATGAAATTTTTGTTGATATAAAGTCAGTGCTTTCTTTTTTTTTACATTGTACATTTCTCCCGCACTCAACATACAGTTTTAAAAGTTCTCGGGTTCAGAGTGGTAATCTTCCGAATTTGTAAGAACAAATATGTTAGATCGACAAACATCAAAACATTCCATTTTCCCAACTCTACTATTGGAAGTTGAAAAATCTAAAGGCAGAAATAATCCGATATGACTGTAAGGGGGTTGAATCGGCACGGCTCGCGGCTCGTTAGAACTGATAATAATGTACCGTTAATTATATATGTGAGGCCATCATTGGATAATATTCATTTCGGCCAAATTTTAGAACTGACTTTTTAGGTTTTGAAGTAGTGTAACGATTCATTTCCGCACAAAGATTTGATTAAATAAATAATACACTGTACTAAATAAATCTGTTCTCGAAGTACTTACTCTGTTTTACTGAATTATGTTGTCAGAGATTTATTGGAATATTTTTTACAAATTTTATAATAACAGTTGTTATTATTTGTTTATTTGATAACGATAATTTGTAAAATACCATTCGTTTAATATTAGAATCTTTTCATAAAAACATTTATAAAGCGAAAGAAAATAATTGGTCCTTTTAGAAAAAAAATTATGTTACGGCCATTTTGATTTTTAATCACAAATTCAAACTTTATAGACGTGTCGTTGATTTTCATGTTAATTACATAAAAGAAATATTGTCTGTAACTTAAAACAACGAGATGAGCTTTCAGCATATGTAAAGCTTTCGAAAACCACAATCTGTTTATACCCTGGTCTTTTATGAGTAATAACTCTTGGAAATGTAAGCTCAAAACTTTAAGGAAAAAAATTTACGTTGCAAGCTAAGACATCCAACCATGAAATATACGTGAAAATACTTAAAATTTCACGACAAAAGTAGGCTTTGAAGTACCGTAGGGATGTTGATATTGCATTTGCGTATCGGCGGCCCACTGGCCCAGTGCAGCAGCGTCATGCGCGTGCGTCAGCTAATTCATAGGGGATTTCTCTTTTGCATGTCCCAAAATAATTACGGGCTATGAATATGTATTACAATATTTTATATTCACTGATCGATACGTTGTATTTGATAAAACATCGAATAAAAAACATTATATCCAGTTACGATGAAAAGGTGAAATATTACTAATATTAAACACGATAAAAATCTGTGAGTTATATGATAAATGTTCTGATCGCGAGTACTTGGCACACAAAAAGCTCAAATAATAAATATAAGGCGCCGTTCATTTTAATGTCTCCTTGCAACGCTAAATGTTTTTATTACAATATAATCGATATATAATGAATCGAATATTTAGGACATGCCGATGCCATTAATAAAATATTTTACTTATTAGACAATATTTGTTATCTTAACCGACAAGGCTCGGATACCTTTTTATGAGTAATCATTTGGTCAAGAAAATATGCATCACTTACCCAAAAGGTTTTGTGCCGTCCCATCTCGGGTACTCAGCTTGCATAAACAGCTCCTAATTTATCTGTAAATAAAGCATATAAGAAATTGAGAATATTCATCATGTCGATAATGTTACTAAAGATCAAAAACATGTTATGTATTATGTTATTATAATAAATATTTTGATCGATATCGTATAAAATTACGGTGTAAAAGTAAAACTATTTTTATTAAAAAAAAAGTATAAATTAATTATGTATATCTCAGATTTATAACACCTGTCTGTCTCTCTTCTTAATGTATACAACAAATTAAAATAAACTGAAACAAACATACATTTTAATGAAATTAATTTAGCGTCCATTGAAAATTAAAATTTATACAAATCAATTTTTAATCCGTCTTATTCGAAAATTGATATAAATTTAATTATCTACATCGAGAAATTACCTATTGGGAATATCGAGAGTGTATTCGCCGGAGTGTGAGGCGGCTCGCGAGCGACTGAGCGTTCGGCCGGCGCGCGCGCACCCGCCAGATACCTCCGTGTCATCGCGCCTCAGCCGCCCACGTATGTCACCACCGAACATTGTTGTTCCAAAACATGAATTATCACGTACCCGCTCAATAAGGGCACCAGAAATATAATTTAGAATCGATTCCTTAGGAATTCCATCGCCGCCGATAACAATTACCGAATAAGTCAGTCGAAATCCCACATCAGGAAATAGTTGAGATTGAACCGTTAATTTGTTTTATTATTGTTTATAAGCCGCATACGCTTGAAGAGCGCACTATGCACAAATAAATTTATAATTACAAAGTTAAAAACAATGTGATTATTCATTAATAAATTCTCCTTAAGTTTCAGTATTACAGGTGATAAAATGTTTTTTGTTTCCGTCGATTGAGATGCAGAATATGTTTATTGCAATTTATAATTTGTTGGCCGTTATTTTTCCTTTGTTAATTTTCGCATTAGATTTTATTTACTTCGTTAGAAAATTGCTTCGTCAATTATATCTCTGAAATGACACCCATACATATGACTTTTTTTTAGAAATCCAAAAGTGATTAGTGTTACGAATTAGAGAAATAAATGCAGAAATCGATAAGGGCAATATTTGAACTTTGATTCTCCCATTATTTTTTGATTTATAGATTAAAAAGCGTCGTAGTTAATTTATACATAATGTATAATGATCCACTACAAACTCCTAATAGCTCTTGAGAGTTCTAGAGAGTACTTAAAGTTTTCATAATCGGATAAGAACTCTTCATCAAAGGGCTTAATAACAATTAAGACAATTAAAAACCTTCATGATTAGGTCAGTACGAGACTTTGTTACGGCCATACAAATAGCCTTTGCAAGTGAATAGGCATCGCAGGCAAACCAACAAGTTTTTTTTAGTATATTTCAATTTATATTACACGTAATATTATTTTTTTTACTAAATCAATCTTTAAAGAGCTTTGCTGTCTAATTTTATAGTTACATTTCGTTTTCGGGCTTCTGTCTTGTGATAATTATGAAAGTGTATAATTATTATCTTGAGATAAGGTTTTTTCGCTGAAGAAGAAATATATGATAGTTAAAAAAAAATGCGGCATTGCTGCATGAAAATTGTGGTAATCATTTAGATGTGTGTTCCGACAGCAAGAATGTAATATGTTTGTTTTATTTCCTGAACACATAGAATAGGATAACTCTGGTAGATTGCTAATAGGGATTGATAAAATTTGGAATATAGGTGTCTTGTATATATAAGCTACTTCTTAGTTTGGTTGTTAGATAATGAAAATAAATATTTATAAAGGGGCACTCCACATACATAACAGAAATAGAACAAACTTTTTTTCAGCAAACATTAATATATGTTTGCTGTTAATGTTAAACATTAATATTTAAATTAATGTTTCGACAGTTATTTTTAAAAAAAGTTTAAGGTTTTTAAGCAATTTTTCTGGTCTAGTGAATATTTTAGGAAATAATGGTTCCGAGCGTAGCATAAATTCCTTTCCCCTCTCTTTATTTTTGAAACCGTACGTCCAAAGAAGAAAAAAATTATGAAAAAGTAACGCTTAATAAATACTTCAAAGAAAATGATTTTGAACGTGATCGGATAAAACGTTTTAGAGTTATTGCCGAATAAATGAGCTTCTCAACAAAAGGTCTTAAGTGCTATGAAGATACACTCTGTTGCTGATGCATTTTTTCACGTCGTATTTTTAGATTTTGAGACTGTAATAATTGTGTTTTGATGCACTTAAAAATTGTTATACAATTGTGTATTTAGGTAAATACTTTAAAATAGTAATGCATTGCTGTAAAGTCATTTAAGAGTAATAAAATATACTTAATGTAAACTTTGTGTAGAAGAAAGTCAGGTAGTTATTTATCAAAATCTATTATATACTCCTTCAAACCGAAAAAAGAATATACGGATACGCCTAACTATCCAAAATTTGACAATAAATATAAAACTTATACAAAATTTCATCTGTAGTGCATTTCTTTGTAGTAACGACTACAGAATCATGCACTGAAACTGGTCCGATATGCTCTTGACCAATTTATTTTTATGTTGATTTAAAATTTTCACTTATATTCATTTATATAAGTATGTAATATAAATTTATATTTCATTAATAACTTAGCATAAAATAAAAAATATAAGATTGTATAATGAACCAACATTGTGGATTTTTATTGTGAAATGTTGTGTCATTTTTTAAATTTAATTAAATTTGTGTAGTTTTTTTTTCGTTGTTTGTTGTCAATATAATAATAGGAGTTTATTGAGTGTAAGTGTAAACAACTTCTAACAAAATGGATAGATCAATTGAAAATTCAGACCTATAATAAACAGTCTTATTATCAGAAATACTTCAGTATACAATTTTCATTAGTATCACCATTTTTTTTTATTGGCTTATTAAATTACGAAATAAATTTACTTTGGATAATAAAGCTCAGAAGTAAATTTAAGCGACTGCATTAAATGACCATATAAAAGACATCAACGCAGATACGTTTTAAAAATGATGCGTCGTATTTTATTTCTCGGTTTATTTGAAATCATTTATAATCAATACATAATAAGAACATAAAGGTATGTAGTTATTCAGTGTTAACGTTTTAATTCTGTATTATAATTTTATTAACATTGCAAACCGGTTTTTAATTATACACGACGTAGCATACGAGCTTTTTCTTGTGCTAAAACGTGTAATCTAATGATAAAAAAAAGCATATCTATATGAAAAATATTTAAGATTTCATAGTTAAATGATTTTCATTCTAACGTCATCTATAACCTTTTTGTTTCGTTGTTGCTATTAAAACTTTTGACTAAATTTAAAAAGAATAACGTCGTTTTGCGGTTTAGCGGACGTACATAGCGGCGGTTTAGTGGACGTACAATAAACTTCCTCTAGATTTACGTCAGGCAGGTACGTAAATCTAGAGGGAGTTTATTTTTATTTTTTTAATTTAATTTTATAAATATTCTATCGATGAGTATAATATTTTTTTCTTCAACGTGACTCTTATCAATAATATGGGAGATGAAACCGGTTCAGCAAAATCCGTGCGAACGCAGCGACAATAACTCTCAACGTCTTTCTTTTTGAAATTAATGCTAGCTATAATTTCCTTTCACACTGTGTTACCTTTTATCATACCACATCTCAAATTAAATCGTTCAAAACATCATTTCCGTGACATTTTTTTGCCCCTCTGCAGTGACCGTCCATGTTTCAAAAGCGTATTAGAACTGTTTTAATGTCATTCCTAATTATAAACATTCCTGACATCAGTTGTTAAAAAACATACGTCCTGATAATACCGGCCAAGTTCGAGTCGGGGTCGTGTGGAGAGAGTTCCGTACTATGAATCATCGTATTGTCGGCCGTGTCATTTTAAATCTTACCCAAATTTGTTTAGGACAAAAAATAAATAATTAAAAAACACAAATAAAAAAAAATCACTATATAAAACCTATCTTTAGACTAGAATAAGGTCTCAATTCCTTGGTATAGGTGTGCTACGATAGTAAACATTAGATCTATTGAAATTATTAGTTTTTGATAAAATGAAACAACATAAAAATTTTCTCTTTGGGAATATTCTCCCTTTTCTTGTGGAAATTCAAAGACTTAGGGTTTTTTGTAATGGTTTTTGTATATAAACTTGGTGTATGTAAAATTTTCATTTCGTATACTTTTTATTTCAGAAATAAACGACAATGGTAGATTTTCTTATATTTTCTTGATTAACTGTCAAATTATGCATTATAAAATTATAAGAAAAATACACATTTTTCATATGAAATCTCTTCATTCAATATATCACATGACGTCTTTAACAAAAGCTTTTCTTTAATTTGCTGATTATCCCCAAAATTAAATAAAACTGAAATTAGTTTCCATACGCCTACCCATTCGTTTATTACATCCACAATCGGCTCACCTAACCCTGCATATCTACTGATTTACAACTTTTTTTCGTCCATTAGACTAGAATAAAATAGTTTGTAAGAGACGGACAAACACATACGAGGGTGGCTCGAAAGACGGATAAGGGTTCCGCTTTTATATCGGGTATACGTAACCCTAAAAAGGATGCAGCGAGAAGCGAATTCGAAGCGATCGAAATTTCTTATTTGATTTGATATTATCCCACTTTGCATCTTGATGGTGTTTACGACACGGCGTACTACAGCGCAAATGGAGGTTACAAAAGTTTAAATATGCAAATCTATATCAGAAATGTATTTAGACGTAAGTCAGCACGACTTTGTTTACGTTTTAATAAAGCGACAATACCGAAACCCGTTCGCAATGTCAATAGGTTATATCTATTATTTATGGTAAAAGTGTTTACATAAATATCTGATGCGGTGATTCACCACCCATCGTAGCCTATAGTTTTACATGCACGAGATAGTGAACGCCGTTTGTGATTGCAAATTAATCACGAAACAGATCGACACTTACTTAATTCCATATGCAAACACTAAACCTTTCGTTTTTGTCTTATATTAGCATATGACAAAATAGCATGTCCGAAGGCAGTGGACAATGTACAATTATCAAAAAAATATCAATTAAATATTAATTGTTTTCTTCATGTTTGCACAGGAGACAAAATATAGTGAATACATTTTTATTGGTGTTTGTTCGTTGATTTATTGTATCATTACTATATTTTTCCTTTAAGTATATGTCAATGAATACCTTTGCGATAGAGGCCAGCTTTGGTGGATGTTATTTATAATAATATTAAACATTATGATGAAATATTCCCAACATTATAAAAATGATCTAACGTAAATATAATAAGCTAATAAAATATCAATAAATAAAAATATAAATACCTAAGCATAATCAAGAAACAGATATAAATAGACATTGGACAACCATTCCTAATATTTCATAGAATGCGCTGAATTTTTCTTGAAGATTCTAGTATTTATCATAAATAAAAATAACTCTAAGAAAATGGAAGGCAATATAGTATTTTTTTGATATATAACTAAATAACTAATAGTTAAAATACAAAAATTAACAAAACAAAATAGTTACTGTATACGCATTGAAAACCATGCACGCAAATCAATTACTTAATTCTCTACATAAAAATATAAAATATTTCTTTCTAATAAAATCTTAATTAAATCTATATATGTGACTCACGACTCACCGTAAACTTCCTAGTTCGTGATTCAAATTTTTTATTAGCACTTCCAAAAAATTTATAACTGGAAATTTGAATTTTCCAAATTTTGTTCTGTATGTTTTATTTATTGTTTTTTTGGTCTTTCACAACGAAATAGCATTTATTTAGCACGGCCCGCAGTGTACAACGGTTGTGGTCGAAGCGCGTCTCACTGGTTGTAAACAAACATGAAGTGGCGCACGCGCATCGTCTGCGTTCCATATACTTTCCAGCGAGTGAGGGCTGGTCAAACGGGGCAGGGTTTTCATTATAATACTAATTTTCATAACAATTAATATTTTTAGCATAGATGTTTCCTAATTTTAGGTTTATTTGGTATATTCGAAGGAGGTACACAAACTGAAGCCTGCGCAAACTTTAAGGTAATAATATGTTTGTAAACGCTTAAACATGTTAATACACTTCTAGTATTTTTAGGTTTTCAGGGAATTCAAATTTTATTTTCATTTCGTTACCTATCATAATTAAACTTCGCTTCCATCGAAAAAAAACAGCCTGTTTATCTTTCATTTTATAAATTGAGATAGGTTTCGTATGTTCTTATTTACTATATTGTCGAATACTTAACTCGAAGTTGTAGTATAATTAAATTTAAAAGGAGTTTCAATTAAATTTGATAAAATTTTATCATAAAAATTGAAATTAAACACAATCGATTATAAGTAATTAAACTATAATCCGTAAAATCTATTTTCAGTCGACCATTGGCATTGTAGTAGTTGCTTCTTTGACTAATAAATAACATAGACTTTTATATCTTGACATTTGTTGCATACGTAATAAATATTTAAGGCTGTTAAAAGCGAATGCGATAAAATATCAGTAATTTATTTTATTTTCATGAAAAGTAGTTACTTATAGATATTTTATAAGATTAATAATAATTTTAAATTGAACAGTTTTTATTGGCTTTTTCACACATAAGGAATGTAAATTATTAAAGGATATTAACCATAAAATATGCAGGATGTTTAATTATGCTTCATGAATTTAAACTCAAATCGAATAGAAATTTATTTTTTTAGGTGATTGTACGCGGAAATATGAACTTTTAATGTCACTTATCAAAAGATCATGCTATTTTGACATTCTCAGACTTAAATCAAACTTGCTTAGGTAGCAGGTCTAGACTAAACTTATCCAATATTTACCTATGTGAGCTGAGAAGTCTAACCTTCAACAAAAACCTAACAGATCTATGAAGCATGACGTTTATATAAACTGATGTTTCCTCGCGGATTCATCCGTTCGGTCAAAGAATAAACTCCTACATAAGTTATAATTATCCCATCTCTAACTGGATAGCAACTCCATTCTTGGTATCGCTTCCAAATTAAATGCTGCTCACAAGTCAACTACAGTTCCTATTGCAGTCTCGATACTTTTAACGACAAAAGGAAAGATAAGAACTTACTTCTTTTGACATTTCGAAGAAGCCGAGGTCCTGTCAGCGATGTAATTTAATTGGCGTATATCTTGTAGTCTAAGAATTCTAGAGCAAAGTAATCTAACAATAGACGAGCGAGTCCTTCTTGTTAGTGAATAACATAATTGTGCGCTTACGCAATTGACCGGGGAGGAGGGATAGAAAAGCGCTTCAAAATTCACTTAACACGACAATAGTCAGTCATAATTCGTTTGAAACGGTGAGGGTTATACGAGTTATTCTTGCGTCGACTCAAAGACATTAAAATGTTCTGACATTTAATTTGAACAGAAAAATGGTAACTAGAGACATTTACACTTTAAAGAATATGGCAGTCTAGTGAAGTCATCCAGCTCAATTTTTTTTTCATTATTTTATCATTACTGGCTGACCCGACAGTCGTTATTCTGCCCTTTCTTGTGGGTGGCTTGCCACATATGATTTTTTTCATCTTTTGTATCGATCGAGGTCAATCTCGAGCCCGGTCTCGCTTTCGGTTCCGATCCTAATCACACTTTTGATTCTGATTCCGATCCTACACTCGTTTACAACACCAGCCCCGTTCTCAATTTCAATCCTTTTTCAACTGAGATCTTGTTCCCGTTCTCGCTTCTGTTTCCCATCCCGCTTTCAATTCTGGTTCCGCAACCAATCTCAGTTTTGATTTGGACAAAGCCAAGGGCAAGCGATTCCTTATTTTTTGTATTTCGATCCCGATTAAGCTCTCGATTCTAATACCGATCCCATACCTAATTTTGACCCCGGTCTTGTTTTCAATTTCAGATCCGGTCCTGGCTCTGGATTCTGTTCCCCGTCCCCTTTACAATTTTGATACCACAACCAGTATAATTCTTAAGGTATAGCAATGATTTTAAATTTAATGTGCTGTGAATTGCTATACGATATTTTTGTTGAACCGTATACTGATCGAAGGGCAAGGGTCTAGGGAAATTAAAATTTATGTTTTTGTTTATTTTCGGATGATAAATCTGTAAAATATAATGAAAAAAATCCCTGAAAAAATAAAAAAATTATTACTACGCCATCTATCAGAATATAAACTATCTTATCTTTTAAGTTGGACCAAATTACACATAAATGCTAACTTTTATGAAGATTGGTTTAGTTGTTTCAGAGTTCATCGTAGACAAACATGGTGTCACTGGATTTTTATATATAAAAATTAATCGAATGAAAATATATAACGCATGTGTCAACATAACGGGTGCTACGAAAACAATAGCAGATCGACAGAGGAACTGTCATTGAAATTACAAAAAAATAAAACAAAAAATTTTTTTGTTTATCCGATCGCTACCAAACTTTACAGGATCAGCCGCTAGGACAATCTGAAGATTACCTGAAATTTTTCTGAAAATCGGTCTAGTCGTTTCAGAGTCCATAGGGAATATACATACATACATATACACATCGACTTTTATACATATATAGATTTCGTTACGGTCAGAATAAAAGGTATCCTATGTATATCTACCCAATACAGACTTCAAACTTGAAAAATAGAGAAATACATAGAGAAATCTATTGAATGGTTATGCCATTATCATAATGGTTATGTGACTATTAGACTGTTTCATATAATTGTCAAATGTTGTGCTAGTTTTATTGACTATCTATCATGTATATTTGAGCGAAACTGGAAAATGAGTCACCATTCAGAATGGGTGGTAATGTTAACACCATGAGAATACCGTATTTCAAGTGTAATTCTATTACCTACGAAATAAAGATATTTTTGATTTTATTTGATTAAAATAAGAGTTCCTAAAATTTATTTAGAGGTACTGGAAATAAGTAGATGTTTTATGTTAAATTTCATAATAATGGTTAAGATATGCAAAATTTTGATTAAGGCAGTTGAACAGACAACTATGAATGAGTAATAAGCCCACAAACAAATAAATTCACTTATTGATTCATATATTAATAATAGTTTACTGAATTATTTTAGTTCATACTTATATCTATTACTTACCGTTCTATTCATTAGCTTCAACTGTAAAAATGTGGATATTTCTTATTTTAATAGACATACATATAAAACCTTAGTTTTTTATATTACTACATTTTTCAATCATTTTTTTTATATTCGACTATACATCCATAAAATTTAGCTTATATATGATTACTTATGAGTTTTTTTCTAAACAAGGATAACCTCCTGTTCCGTGGGCTAATGTTGTCAAATTAAATATAATCATTAAATAAGTGGTTTTTGGGAAAGATAGCACTGATAATAATTTTAGAAAACATAAAAATATGTTCTTATGCTAACATCAACAGCCGAAAGTGTGTTGACCGATGTATAAAGTGGGATAGTCTGATCTTTTTATACGTACCAAAAGAGCATAGTAATAACATGGGTAAGACTTAGTCAAAAGGGAGAAACTTACATTAAAAGTGAGTGGCAAACTAATATATCTATGGCCCCGAGAACTTTTCGTTCTTTTGTACTGGAACGTACATACGATAAAAGCTAACCAAGTCTGAATTGTGTAAGAATTACCAACAAAAGAATGAAAAAACACATTGTCTATTTTTTTAAACACATATTGTGCGGTGGTAAGGAACATACAGTTTTCGAGTTCAACTTGAATAGAGCCAGTTCTTTATAGAGCAAATATACCTGCAAAGACTCGGTACTATGGTACGTTTATGAAGGAGTAGAGATTTGGTCTATGGTCGAATTGTCCATCTTTTTTCTCCTGGCCCGGCAGTTGGCGCCCCCTGGCGGCGTCAGGTGCGGCGCGGTGGACGCGGCGGCGCGGCGAGCGGTGGGTGCTGCCGCATTACTATGCACGCTGCGTCTCTTCCTTTCTTCCCGCCAATGTCAATACGCTCATTGTTTCCTTGTGGCCGCGCCGCCATCGCTAACTGTACTCCTAAATGGACCCTGAAATTGGCATTGCCCCTGTTCTCCTCGAGAGCTGACCTGAGCGAGTGACCCACCTTACACTCTTTGTGATGTTGGTGACAATACGTCTATATATATTAATAAAGAAATTCCATGTAACAGAGCTTATGGATTATTGTTTATAACTGTATTTCTTGTATGTTTTTGCATGTTGTATGAAATTAAGAATTTGATGGGATTTTAGTCAAACACGCTGGTAAGCATGGTAATACGATATCAATTTTTGTGAAGATATATTATTTATGAATTCTATGATGAGCAGGTCATTATTTCAAAGAAATTAAGGATCTATAGACTCAATTCTCACTTTTCTTATTTGCTTAAAGCTGAGGCAGCAATTGAGAACAATGCCAGACTTAGATGTGTTTGTAATACCACAATACTATCAGTATAGAAACTGCTATTTAAGACAAACAAATGCAATTTCTGGAATCCGAGCGACCACATTGTTAGAAATAGTTTAATAATATGCATCTGCATGTCCGTTCACCCAGATGCGATGGGGATGTCTGTCGCATCATAAATTTGTGCCGTAGTTTTTTCACAGATGTCTATCAAAAACTCTAAATTGGTTGACGATAACTTAGAAACACACTTAAGATGTTAGACTACAATTTTGAAGTAATAGCCAATGGTATATAAATACGAAAATAAAACGAAATAAAAAGACTCACACAAATATACACACCCAAGCACGCAACCCGCACACACGCATACGCATATGCACCGCTCACGTGCGCACGTTCACGCACATGATACATGCAATAGTATATAACAAGTATATACTATTCTATATATATAAAAATACTATATATTATGTATTTATGGGTTTACTACGCCGGGCTAGCGATAGGCTAACGGGGTAGTGATCCCAGTCGCTATCCCGTTCTCGATTCTGATCCCGAGCCTGCTCTCGATTTCAATTTCTTATATTTTCGATTTCGAAAGCGGTACCACTTTTATTTCCGACCCCGGTCTTGATCTAAGGAGATTTCGATACCATTTTCGAGCCTGGTCCCTCTTTGAATATTATTCTCAGTACTGCTTCTCATTCCGATTCCGGGCACGTTCTTCATTATACTTTTGATCCTACAATCGAGGTTGACTGTGGTCTTATTTTCTACTTCGATCCCAGTGTCGCCTTTCAATTATATTTCTCGCCTCTATGCAATTTCAAATCTGCTACCGGTCAAAGCTCTGATTTGAACGAAGACTTAGCAAGTGTCAGTAATGTCAATATAAAATTTGAAATATATTACTCGGGGATAGAGTAGATTTCTGTGACTGAAAGAATTTTAGAACCTTTAGTGGTAGAAATATGAAGAAGAAGCAATTTTTTTTTCTCGAAAGCTTCGCGTTCGCGCTCACGACTTATAATCTATAATAACCAAACAAAAGCTTTAAGCTCGCAAAAAATACACTTAGCGGTTTAGATTTTCCAAAAAACATTTCATCCCTTATTTCATCTCCTTGGAGTTACTTTTCCAAAAATTATATATGTCGACATTTTTCATTTGTAGTAAGCAGCTAAAATATGTTTTGTTGTCAATAGATTCAGCGTTTTGTGTTTCATATACGAATTCCAACCCTCATTTTACCTTTTCTTAGGTCACTTTTAAGAATAATACAGGTCAGTATTTTTGTTAATAATGATTAACTAAGAACTAAATTTGGACTTAAATAACTTCAATATTTTTCATACGACATTTAATCCCTCGTCAACATTTCATCTATCAACATTAACATTTTACCCGCTTTAGCGTTAATTAATTAAAAAATACAATATAATATTTTTTCTTTATTTTTATAACTAAACCATTAAAGTAGATAGCAGTAGCTTCAACAGTTTCAATTTTTTTAACCATTATCACCCCTTTAGAGGCACAATCTCCAAAAATCCTTTCTACGTACTCGCCTAAGTTATAATAGGCATCGCTATACAAAATTTCAAGTCTATAGACTCAGTAATTTGAACTGTCCGTCGATATATCAGTCAGTATATATTATATTGATATATATGTATAGATATTGAGCTATTTGATTATCATTAAGTGATTCATTTGGTTCATATTTATTAACACACTAGTTTCCTGGCCATCTCTTTCCCTTTCCTTTCCTAGTTTCTTGGCCAATCCATCTTTTATATGGAACGATTTGACTGTCAATCCCAATTCCGGTCCCGATACTGTTCCTAATTTTGATCCCAGCCAGCGAGCCATATCACATTCCCCCGTCGAGCTCGGTTTTGTCTGCTAGCCTTGCACTTGGACAGTCATCGTCGCGGCTTTCTTAAACACGGCTTCGTTACATTGTTAGCTTTCTCGAATTGGTTATTTTAAGATTTTTTGTATATAAGCCAAAATAATGGATGACAATTGGCATACGTGTTTCGCCATTTTGAAGTGACATACTTGAAAAATGGATTTGTATCTCTAAATGGAAATCAATAACAATGCATTACAATGCTCAACAGGAAAATAACCTAAGAATGAAATATGGCATGAATAATAAACGCGACGAAGGGCTTTTTAATTCGATATATGTACCTAACCTAGAATATTTAGATCGAGACTCTAATGAGGATTCGATAATATCGAAATGATTCAACCACGGGAGCGAAGTCACGAAAGGTGGTTGAAGTCGTGGAAGTAGCATTATTTGGTTTCTAGAATCATGAAAATATTATGGAGCTAAATATAATAAATAAGTCGAATAATATCTGAACTCCGACAACAGAAGAAGTCAGTCTACCTTCATCAGAGTTCAGTTTAGACATTGTTCAGAGTCGCACTTGACGGGTTTTATTATTGATTTTTGCATTACCTGCAACACTATTTTATATATACAGACGTCGGTTTTATTACAACTAAATACGCATCAAGAGCACATTAAAAGGCTTCTTATCGTGTTTATCGGCTTAACAGCCTATTTTTTTTTTTCGTGTCGGTGGACCGCTAGCGCACAAACCGGTGCACCGCAGGCTGGGTCGGCAAAAAAAAGAGGCTCTTGTTTATACAGTCCAGGTATAGGATGATACCGTCCACGTTCTAGGTGAAGTTCAAGGGGAGTCGTTAGTATTTCTATGAGCTGGTCACCCCACCCGCCTTCGGATTTTGACGTCTTATTATATATAATCGCGCACTTTTTGCCGCGATACGGGAGTTAAATATTACACGAATGTCGCGGAGCGTTTAACTCATGTTTTCCATAAAAGGTGTCCGAGGTAACGAATAAAGTCATTGTAATTGCATCGCAACTTCTTGTTCAACTTTCTTTAGGTTTCATGTAACTCATTTTTACTTACTGCTTTTGTCTACTTTTTGTGGTTCAGTTGAGCTGCAATTTTGCATAAAATGTATTCAATATCAATATTACATGTAATAAATTTAACCCGATGTCGCGGCGAGGCAAATTGAGGCGGGAATACTTTAACTTTTAACAACTTTGTCTTGATTGTTTATACGTATTAACAATCAAGACAAAGTAGTTACGCATAACTAAGCATTTAGTTCTGAAAACAAATCAAACTTGTCTAGAGCATAATTCAGGATAGTTTTCACATTCGGGTGTACCTGATATTTAGTGACATTAACTTAATACGTGTGACTGTCGGCAATTTCCTGAGGATGTGCCTTGTTGGCATGAAACGTACGTAGAATTTACAACTTTACAGTTAGCGGAATTAGATAATTATAAAAATAAATAACACTTGCTTAGGTGTTCGATATCTGTCAATCCTCTGGAATCAATATTCAATCCTTTGGATAGAGATTCGTAGTGGAATGACAGATTCGTGGGTCAGCGGTGGGTTGCATGCTGCATGTTAATGCATGTTGCAGGCAAGCATTTAATACATGTTAAATATCGTAGAATGCTTTAAGAGGTTCCAACGGTAATTGATAGACAAATGATAAAATGTTATTAAAAAATATAACATGGCAATGTTGTTAAAAAAAAGTATTGAAAAACAAAATAAGTAATGAATTTAAAGTTACAGCCTTTTCTATACAAGCAGACTTAGTTTTACGTAGCGAAGTTTTAAAAATATTTTCGCATAATAAATTAAAACTTATTAAATGTCAAATATATAGCATTTTTATAAAGCAATATTTTTTAATTATTTTTTTGATTGTGTGCATTTTTTCTTAAGCTCTTGTAAGTTTATAAGAATGTTTTTTATTAATTTATAATTCTGAAAAATATGTATCAATAATGATAATTGTATTTACATGTTCTATAGGACTCTCGACGCCTGTATGTTTGTACATAATTGACTTTTGTAAACGTTTTGCTTCTCTATATTACGCGGCCTTACACGATGTATTTTATTCATTAATGTATTTTATCTTATTCAGAAGGTAGATATAAGGTAGATATCCCAGATGTATCTCATATATACATATGTAATTTAATAATCTGACTTTTCATTTATTTTTGCAGATCGGTTCATGACGTAAATTTTAAAATTTTCATACGAAAAGGGATCAATTTTATGAGTAGTTCCAGGTGTAAAAAATTACAAGAGAAATTACAATCATGTACCAAACAGTGTGTAATTTTTTTTTTAATAAAACTTGCGCACTTTACCTGAAAACAAACTTTTAAAATAATATACTATAATTATTCGACAATTTATTTTGATATAATATTATTTTTATCGTGTTATTTATATTCGGTGAGCGCGATGGAGTCAAATAAAGCGTCTTTAAGAACATTCATCTTTTCCATTTTAAATATATTATGCAGTTTTTAATAAAATCCGTTCCAAAAATACAAAAGTTAATTTTTTGAGCATGGTTTATAATTACAAGAATATATACCATCAATATCGAACATTTGGTGAAGGTCCATGGTCAACGAAAATTATTGCCATATACTTACAGAAATACAACATCATTACATTTTACATACATGTTACGTTACAAATTAACCATTTCTACGCACAAGCCAATATGGATACGAAAATGTATTGATGTACGATGTCTAGTAGTAGTGTCTAATGGTTTCTTTATTAAACGAGCTTCGCATTAAAGTATTACTATCGGAAAATCATGCATTGCGATACATCATATTATACATGACTGTAAGAGTCATGACGATGTTCCACGTCGGCGTACGGAACCCTCATACCCATCGTTCCGTTTGTACGTTTAGTCTATATCGTATACATCACTCACAAGACGACTACGCAGCTCTTCACTGCGCGTAGTCTCACACGCATCGGACGGATTTTTTTCTCTTCATGATCGATACTCACCACGTAGTACATTTTGATGAAACGTCAATAAAAAATTGTAAGACTTGGAGAGTATAGGATGAAACTAGCCACCGCGGTAGAAGACGTGATCTGGACTGTAACCGACAACGTGATAGCAATCAAGATTTTAATGTAATATATATATATATATATAGGCTTGGGAAACGAAATGTGATTATTTGATGCTCACAAAATGAGAGTTTTCGAATCTGGTGTATTCTTTATTTGCACGGTAGGCGAATAAAATAACAAATCAGATTAATTTAGAACGTCAAATACGTAGCAAGCCTTGTTTAGGATTCGTTTCAATGATAATTATTATTGTTTCATAAGTGTTGATAATAGCGTCTTATCTCTACCAGTTTGGACGCCATTTTATCTGTCGGTCTTAATTACTTGAACGATAAACTTTGTTCTTTTGATATAGTTCTATGTTTTCACAATGTTCGATGAAAGTTTAGTGAATAAGAGTAGTTGATAGAATTATAGAAAGTAAATTAGTCTGGTGAACAAATGAACCGATTTCGGTACTATCGAAGCTTGCACAGCGCCTGCTGCTTTGCACTCATGGGTTTATGCACGTTATTTATGCCCATCACCTGTTTTGCAGTTTACCGTTTCAATCTAATTTTTTTAGTTTCCTAGGAATTTTTATAGTTTTTAGACAATCAAAATTTTACTGAGTTTCTTCTTCCTATCTTTAATATTAATCTTAACTTTTGATCTTAATCTTTCCTATAGGTTTCTCATATTTTATTTGTTGTAATACAACACTAGATGATTATTTAATAAAAGGACGGCCGGCATGGTACATCCGGCAGATGTAAAACATCTATGTTCATATTAGGTTTCATAATGAATAAAAATCTGTAACTAAAGATGAAAAATAAACAAAAAATATAGTTTCATTAATAAAATCGATTTCTTTTCTTATCATTTTTAATATCATAATTACAATGTATGTATATGTACATATGAATGAATAGTAAAAAAATTGGTTGAAAATGAAGCTAAAGGAAATCATTTGACGTATTTTCTGTGATTTCTGTAATAGTATCTGTTGTTGTACTTGCCTGCTCAATACAAAAACGCAAAATTATTTAAAAATTTCAATGAATTTCATATATATGATCTACATCAGGATGCTATAGTATATAATTAGTAAAAAGCTTTACCGTCTTTAGTATAATTGCTATAAACTGTACTTTAATTTATGATTGCAATATTAGTGTCGATATTTTATTGCTTAGACATGTTTAGATTTGTTTTCTTAGAGACCTTTCTTCTAAGAACGACTAAATGATGTAAAGTCAAAGACAAAACAAATAAAAATGAAAAGTGGATGAGAAGAAATGGCAAAAAAAAAATTAAGCGACGATGCACATCAAATTTTATTCTTATTTCGACATCCAATTTTCTGTAAATTATTTGTGAGTTTCTGATGGCCAGAAGCTAACAAAATATTTTTATTTAAATGTTATAAAAGTTTCATTTTATTCGGCGAATTTCCGGGGGATTTAGTTTTAAATTAAAAATTTAAAACTATTGGGTATCGAAAGATCAAGACTCAAATCGGAATCGTGTTACTCTGTTTCGGCGCGGATGGATTCATGACGAATAAATGTGTATGTAGAGTTTACTTACTGTTTATATGTACACTGTAGTTAACATGATAATATAATCGATATTGAATTAGTTAGACTTTGTGCGCGGCGCAAGAATGAGTCTGCCTAGGAGACTTTTTCTGAGCCATCGAGTTGTTTTAGAAGATGGAGTAATAGACGGAGGTGTTTTAGTGGATACTGAGGGTGTTATAGAAAGAGTTGTGCAAAGGCATGAAGTCGACATCCTGTTGAACGATGATGAAATCCAGGTAAATTTTTGATTATATAAGTGCTAAATTTACAATTATTTCTCTAATTTAATATAACAAATTAGAGTGAGTTAAGAGCTGGAATATTTATACAGGTGCTCTGTAAACATTGAAACTCCATTTCTTGAACTCGAACTGAAAACTACGAAATCGGATTTCTTATTAATTTCCTAAATACATCCTTTACGTTTGACTTAGTTCTACATTCGTGTTGACTGCATACCAAAATCCGATGACGATTGCGATAAATGTATAAAAAGGACTTAGCAGATTTTGAACAAGAAGACCGTACTTCTCTTAGACACTTTCTATCTTTTTATATGAAATGAATTAAATATGATATAATCGATGTTATTATGTGATCCAGGTGGTGGATGGAGGGAGGTGGGCGTTGCTGGCCGGCGTAGTGGACTCGCACGTGCACGTCAACGAGCCCGGCCGCACCGCCTGGGAGGGCTTCCTCACCGCCAGCGCCGCGGCGGCCGCCGGCGGCATCACCACCATCGTAGACATGCCCCTGTATGTCGTACATGCAATTTTATTGTTATAATGTGTGATAACTTTGGTGGTCCGAGACTAAAAATTCTATATGTTATGCAAATAACAGCTTAGGAGGAACTATCTGCTGTGATAACGGAGTAAATCAAGTTTTAACGATAAAAGCGAAAAAATTTAAAGAATTCAAAGTCAGAAATACATATTGTTAACGGTGTGTAAGTTGAAAGAATTAAAACCTATGATACAATTATGTTTATTACTAACGAAGGCAACTGTCGAAATCTTCAGTCCTCAAATCGCTAATAATAAACTATCATTGAAAATTAAATATTGGGATCCATTTGACTATATAAATAACACATCAATGCAGAGCTATACCTATACCTCTGTTGTAAAGATAGTTCACGAGTGCCTACAAATAAAGTAATTAAACAAAGGAAAGGTAATGTATAATGCGAATAAGTATCAAAACGAGGTGGCAAAACGGGTCGCGGGTATAAAATGTAAAGTTTATGGTAATGAGACTGCGGAGTGGCAGTGAGGATAGCAGATGTTAAAAAATAATTTTTAAAAAATATAAGGATCGAAATGACAGGTGTAATAATTATGCAGTACTTGTGAGATATTATAGCATATTCAATTTACCCAATATACACTCTACAGCAATCATATTATTCTAATAAAGCATCTTCAATACGAGTCTACTTAATTTTAAGATCATAAAATATACTAGCAATAATTTGATATTCATAAAACTTTATTAATGGCAGGAAACCATTGAAGAAGACATAGAAAAATTTTTCTATATTTGCTATACTAATAGGCTCTTAATACTAATTTCATTCGTTGCAAGAATACCAACTATAAGAGCGTTTCAGAGGTTTATAGAAAATTTAGATCTAAATAATCGAGTATACGAACATCACGTTAAGAAGTAGTCATTTAGTCGGTTAGGACGTACACGATACATCTTTTTCTTCTTTTTGAAACTGATTCTGCCGCACACAAGTCGATGCGGATATTCATTCTATCGCTTTCGACAACTCCACCAATACGATGTCACACAAAATATGTAATTTATCCTTTTCCAAGTCGCTCATCTTGTTCCTCCCCGCTATTTATGCGTCGCAGTGGCGGCGCTAAGCGTCGGCGATGTCGGCCATCACCGACGGCCTCGCGCCCGAGGAGGCCTCGCAAAAGCTGTATAAGTTAAAATTTACCTCGTTTGGTTTAACGCTTTCCTCCTGATTGGGAAATGAAAAAGGCTTGATACCGTCGACGTCCACGTTTAGTCTAGCGCCGCCATTTATGTTTAGAAGAATATAGAAAAAACAAAAAAATCCAAAACAATGGGACACCTTCCAAGGTTTCCGAATTGTTAGACTAGAATATCTGTTCTAAAGAATATCAGATAGATTTAATAATAATGTGCAGTAAAAATAATTGAACATAAGTTCGAGAGATACGTTTTATTATTAAGTTTTTTTCTAGCGTACCTTTGCTACTGACTGGCATTGACACTCGGACCATATATACATAATTAATACCAGTTACAGTTTTAATTGTTCTTTTTTTCCACTATAAAAGTTTTAATATACATCTACTTAGGACATGTACTTACCACTGCTAAGATCCACATCCAGGCTGCAAAACAGTAACGCATCTTAATCTCACAACATAGGACCATTTGAATACTGTCATATAGTCATCGGTATCATCCAAATAGGGCTTGCTGACCACATAGGGAGATTTAAATCATCCACATAGGGATTACTGACGGAGATTTAAGGCAGCTTAGAGTGCGATATATAGAGTTCACATATACGTGCTTTGCAGAAATACCCATTATTTATTTTTCAATAGTTGCTTACGAGATCTGACAATACTTATAAAATATTTATATTACAGTTATAGAATATCAGAATACACACTCGTTCCCGTTAACTATACTCCTTTTCTTAAGAAAAATTACTTTAAAAAAAAATATTTTTACTTCTACAATCAATCAACTATACAATATGTATATGTATATTGTATATACAATTGAAACGCGAATGAAATCCACATTCTCAAGACTGAGCACAGAGGCCGGATGCCTCACATGCCACCTACACCTAGCTCAGCTACTACAATATATGTATCATCTCCTAAAGTTCTTTAACGATCATTATAAAATTCTCACACAACGTTGTATTCATACACGTACATGTTTTTTTTTGAACTCACTACTAGCACATGTCTCTTACTTTATTCGCGTATTTGTTGTATTGAAACGAACTACTACACCGATTCTAAAATTTTTTTCATTAATAAATAGCTACACTGCCCCCGAGTAATTTAACTTATATTTTATTTTGACATTAACATTTGCCCCGTCTTCTTTCAAATGACCGGTAGCGGAAGCTAAATTGAAAGCAAGGCGGGGAATAGATCCAATGCAAAACCGGGACCAAATTCGGGACGATCAATAACGTAATCGGAATTGCAAACAGGATCAGTGCTACAATCAGAATTGGCAGCCGGTCTGAGATTTGAATTAACAGCAATATCGATCGATGAAGGAAATACATTATATTTCCATGCGGGCGAAGCCACGGGTTCAAAGCTAGTAATTTATAAAATAAAATACTGGCTTTCCTGGTCGTATTAGTTTCGCCTGTTCAGAGCCAACCAATTCCATTTTGATGATGCAGCTATAGCTTTTCTGACAATAGCGATATTACTTTTTCTTCGAAATTCCTTATTCATGAAATATTATTCATACGCTCGTTTGTGATTCAAACGTATCTAAAGTGACCGCTAAGCACCGTTTAAGTTGATATCTGAAGAATCGATTACGACAACGTGACGGCTGACCGCCGATTTGTGGTTGGTGCGTGAGAGGCAAGCTCATTCTAGCGGTGAACGTCCAATGACTGAACGTGAGAAGAAGCCTAAGTGGTCACATTTTGAATACTGAGGCAAAAAAATACACTTTCAATAGTAGAATCTTCCGTTTTTGAGACTATAACTGGTGTCATAAATATTGGTAATGTAATATTTGTTTTCCTGCTACACGAGGCGTATGAAAAATTCAACTGTGTGTAAGGAATTAAATGCATTGATAGTAACTATATCTCTACTGCACATTTCAAAAAGGCAATATTTTTTTTTTCAGAAATTCCATTCCACCGACTACTACGGTACACAATTTGAAAGTAAAAGCCGAAACAGCTAAAGGGAATGTATACACTGATGTAGCTTTTTGGGGTGGCGTGATACCAGGGAATCAGGTAAAAAAGATGCGGTAAAACTGCAATCAATGGGGAATATATGGTAAAGATATTCAACTTCTTTTTTTGACAGGATTCATTAAGAGACATGGTAGCAGCCGGTGTAATTGGATTTAAATGTTTCCTTTGTCCAAGCGGTGTGGAAGAGTTTCCGCATGTCGAAGCTAGTGACCTAGAAAAAGCTGTAAGGGCACTCGAAGGAACGGGGACCGTACTCGCTGTGAGACCGTTATGTAAATAGTTTTTACTAAACGATTGTGTTGATGACTGTACCTTAAACTTTTTATCGGATTGCAGTTTCACGCTGAAATAGAGGACGAGAACGTCGTTGAGAGGGAGTCCCACAATCTCAAAGGTATTATTAAAAACACATAACCCAAGTTTAATCCAAAACTAATAGAATTTTAAAGAATATTTCACGATTCACAAGTAATTATGATGTTTTCAGATCCCGAATCTTATAAAACTTATCTTGAAAGTAGACCTCCAGAAATGGAACATAATGCGATTTCGCTAATATCAAACCTCTCCGCCACAACAGAGTATGTAGAAATTTTTTAATTTATAATAAAATTTGTATAAAGTTTGAAATTTGGTACAGGTTTCCTTTTATACTCGTAACTTAGGCAAGCATTAAAAAATATTTTTTAGAAATTTATCCAATCCTCAAGAGAGTGAATAGAGAAATATAACGTTGTGACGAAAATCCAAACAACTAAATTTACATATGGTATAATAATGATACCGAATCGGCAATAGGACAAGGATCGTAATATAGAACAAGATTAGGATAAGAATGGAGATCGGGACTGCAATCAAGATTAGCAGCGAGTTCGGGAAATAGAGTTAAACTAAAATGGGAATAATATAAATGATGAATAAATTCATTATATAACCGTTTAGGCGCAATCGCGGGGGGAAACTAGTATATTTTATAAATGAATGGTTATGTGACAGTAGGGTTCGAATCCTGACCACAAATAAGTTGACCAATAAGTTTCAAACTTAAGTTAAATCGAACCACTTGTTTTATGCTTCGTAGAACATTCTAAACCATTGGTCCCATTTCATCGCTTTGGACAATTCGTACAACGTCCAAGTCTCTCGGTTCGAAATAACCAGCAGTTTGTGCAAAGGCGTTTGCAGCGTGGATATATAAACTTGATAGAACAATTTCACAATTATTAAATTCTAATAGAAATTCGTCATCTGCCGGTAACGTAGGATCGTACAAATAATGAAATGACATTAGTGACGATACAATAAAATACCTTATTAGGAAAACACATACATTAGAGAATTTACCATATTTTTCAATTTTTATTTTTGGTCGTACGTTGCCAAATGAAAAAGATCCTTGACCTAATGCTTTTTTCTGTGATTTCAGCGTTCATTTGCACGTAGTCCACGTATCATCGGCAGGAGTTGTTCCTATGCTAGAGGAGGCTCGCGCATCAAGATCGAAACGCGGACACCGCGGCTGGCGCTATGGTGTTACCGCCGAGACCTGCCACCATTACCTCTCCTTGAGCGCGGACCTGGTACCACGTGGACGAACAGAATACAAATGCGCTCCTCCCATAAGACACGCGGAAAATAAAGTAAAAAAATCAATTAAAAAATAAAACAGTCAGTTAAGCTATACATAGAGTAACACTCTATGTATAAATAACACGTTAGAATAAATAACTCATAAATAAGAAAATTTTAGATTTACTGCTTTTCAAAATATTATCTTCTACATTACGCTCTTTCAATTGATGGAATCATTTTTCAAGATCAATTCGATCCAAACTGTGTACAAAATGAGTCATCAGATCCATTTTTTCAAAAGCCAAAAATGAATTTCTTATTTACAGTTTGCACAGATAAGCATCTTCTGAGATATGAGAAAGCAGATGCAGTCGTATCTTGGCCTCTTAGATCATTTGTCTCGAACCTTTGCGAGAACTCTAGATAAACAAATGGTGGCATACTATTCGATACTATGATACCGCATCGGCAGCAGGACAAGGATCGAAATCGAGATCGAAATCTTTTCTTCTTCAAATAGCATCGAACAAATTTAATCTGTCAAACAAAACGCAACCATTTTTTAATCAATTTTGTTGATTTGTATCTCTTTTGAACGTCCTTTAAACACGTAGATCGTAGCAATAAGTCAATTATTGAAACAAACAAAAAAAAACTTATGCGTATTTTGATCATTTTCAGGAACAACTGTGGTCGTATGTAAGCGAAGGCAGATTAGATTTAATTGTGTCGGATCATTCACCGTGCACGCCTGATCTCAAATGCAGCAACACTTTGGAGGCGTGGGGCGGAATCTCATCAGTCCAATTCGGTAAACGTTGTCACATAAATCCTCCCGTTACTGCAGTAACAATAACCCTCAAAATGGCTAATCTGATTACCCAAAGGAGAGGAACAAGTTATGTTTCTCTATTATCGTAATTCACGAAAAAACGACAAAAAATCAATGTAACTTTTCGTATAAGGTAATATGTAAACTGGCCATTACCGCCCGTGTCGCTAGGCGTAGATTATAATAAAATGGAATTAAAAATAGAATGGTTTTAGTTGATGATTCGCGCGGTTTGACATAAAACGAACTTCTTAGTCTTTTATATCGGTCGATCTTGCTGTGAGTCCTGATCATGATCCCTGCCCTACTCTCGATCTTAATTCTGGCTCTACTGTCGGGTTCGCGTCTCTTTCTCATTACCGATCCCGACTCCATTTTAAATTTCAGTGCTGGTCCCACTACTTGTTTCGGTCCTACAAATGAGCCGATTGCTGTTTTACATAAAAGGCATGCTATATCATATTTCAGGTTATAATCTGGCTTTATGCAAAATTGAAACGTAATCAAATCTTGCTTAGAGCCACATCCAGACGTTTAAATGTAATTAATGGTCAAACATCCAAACAAACATATTTATAATATGACTAGGATAACAACTGTCAGATGGTTATATTTTTAGATAAATAATAGGTATTTTGAGAAACTGCATAAATATATTTCTTTGTGAGGACCTAGAGAAACTCCTGCATAAGACCCGTTGCAGACACGAAAACTTTTACACATTGTTTTTGAATTATTATAACTACATTAAGTATATCAAAAATCCAAAGCTGAATACCAAAATTTTGGTTTCAAACCTGATTTGATTGAACTAACCAGTTCTCCGTGTGTCGTCTTTTTTTTTAAAACAAAAAAAATAATAAATAACAAAGAGTTAAAAAAAAACTATAAGGTCTCTTCAAACATTAAAATATTGGCAATTACTTAAAGTTATAGAAGTTACAGTAGTCTATGTGGGTTATCAACATTTTTGATAATGAAGTATTTTCTTACTTTCAGGTTTGTCATTATTTTGGTCAGAAGCGAGCGCTCGTGGCATCGGTCTAGAGACTGCAAGCCGTCTGTTGTCGATGAACACTTCGCGGCTGTGTGGTCTGCAGCGGCGCAAGGGGGCGCTTCGTCCGGGGCTCGATGCCGACCTAGTGTTTTTTGATCCTGATGCAGTTTTTAGCGTCACTCCTGAAATAATTAGGCACAAAAATAAGGTCATGGGAATGAAATTTTCTAAGATTTTATACATGAATATATGTTTTTATTTGGCACGTTATGGATGAAATCTTTGTATGCACGTAGTAGGTATAATTATTGCATAAAATACCTTGTAGTTGTCTACGGGTTCTTCAAGGCTAAACTTTTAATAATTTTCTTTCTGGTGAATTAAAAAAAATCTTTAATAAACCGAATAGGTTAAAACAGGGTTCTCACCTTAAGAGTGCAAGTATAGACAAGTTTTTTCTTCGATTTTTCCAAAAAATATTTTTAAGTTTTTCTAATTTTAGAACGAACTGTAAATGATTAAGAATACCATCGGTTCGTCATTGCCAAGGAGAATTACCACATGTCCCCCAACTCTCGCTTGCTGGTCACGCACTGGTCAAAATAGAATCATGTGTGCGAGTGTGTGAGTGCATACCTGCGTGCGGTTTGTGTGTCTGTAGTGAACCTCAGGGAGATACCCATGGTTGGACAAAGTGAGGCATCTACCCCATCCTAACCTCCCTGATCCTAGCATAGAAAAATCATTCTAGAAGCACAAAATAAATTTTAAAACAAAATTTTAGTTAGATTTAACCAGAACCCTCACAAATTATTAAAATAAGGTCAGTAAATAAAAATAATTTTTAAATTCCTACTACAGAGTATGCCACTGGTAAGACTTAAATATTTTTAGAACGACTATACCGATCGGAATCGAGTTTAGTCATTCGAAAGGACTTGACTAAATTAGATTTACTTAAAATATAACATCAATTAAAACTTTAAGAAATCTTAAAAAACATTTAAAAAATCTCAAAAATTAAAAAAAAAATGTTTTTTTTTTCAAATCATTTCTAAACTCTTGAACCGTACGATCCCAAGAAAAAACTGCATTGAATGTTGTAAACTTGACAAAAATCAGAATGGATACAACAATAATGGATACAAATTTCTTAGAATAAACGATTATGTATTTTTTTTGTTGCAGCTAACACCTTATTTAGGCAGAAAGTTAAAAGGGCAAGTTATGCAGACATATCTCAGAGGACAACTCATTTATGCTGACGGACATTTGCAAGGCCCACCAAAAGGAAACTTGTTAATCAATCTCTAAAAATTAAATAAATTAAGTGAAATTAAAACTCAAAGAAACTTCAAAAATTAGCGAACGAAGAAACTCTTGTTCGCTTATTTTTGAAATTACTTCGTTAATTACTAATCTATAGTGAACTTGTAAAACATAGCGATCCAATACAACATTGAATAGAATTTGTATAACTGTGTGGATATATGTATTTAAAGTATAGATAAATATTCAAATTGCTTGTAGGTAATATTTTTTAATGAAATGTCTCCGTTGTTTCTAATTATTAATAATATCTTCTTGTACACCGAAACTATACCAGCTTTTTTAATTAACCTTGAAATAGATAATAATATTTTACCCCGTCCTCTCCAACTTTAAAATATCCACTTCATATCCCAAAATAAATAATATTCCTTTGGTCTTTTCACCATTGTAAATGATATCTTGACATTTTTATCGCCCAAAGTTTCTGTATTTTTGAAACTGTGAGTTCAGGTCCATGTTTCTAATTATAGAGCACGGTACATTTTAAAAAAGTCGAAAACCTCGATCGTGTAAGTTGTTTGTTTTGTTGCCACTTATTTTATTCTTCTTAAAGTTTTAGATACTCCATGTAAAAGAAATAACATCCATGAAGGTAGATAGATATTGTATGGGGTTATAATATTATCTATGGGAAAGAAATCAATAAAATCAATCACCTGCAGTAATTTTTTTTTTTGACATGTTTAACTATTTTTATGTATAGGACGTGCAAAAAACTCTCTCTTCAATATAGTAATTTAGTTTAATGCTATATAATTTTTCTTTAAAAAGTAACACGTAAAAATGTTGACAAGATGAACATCTAACATTTAAAAATAAGTGCTTACGTTCGTTGGTTTAACTCAAATTGAAATTCAAAATATCTTTATTTCGTATAATACTTGAAATACGTCATAACACTTAAAGAATTAACAGTTTTTTAATTATTTTAATTTTTGTTTAATTACCGCTCGTTCGTAAGGTAATTATCCCTTCAAGGAGAACGAGCATGAAACTTGAGAATATCTCTTTTCACACCAATTATATAGAAATATAATTATATATAAAACTATAGTAGGAAAAAACTTGTAAAAAATCGATCTCATTATGTCCATTTGTCCTCTAAATATTCAGAGCTTGTATAAATACCCTTTTGTGCAAAGTGTTTGTTTAATAAATACTTTAAATTTGTAAAATGTAAATGTTGTATATCCACAGAAATGTTATTGAACATGCGCACACACAGCCCCCTAAACGAATTTGTGACCCTATGCAGTCGACTAACGTGTAAACACAGTTCATTTTTATTTCTAGTATTGAAATGATGTCTATCATTATTTTTATTAAAACATTATAATTTTTTTAACACATATTAAATTTTGATAAATAAACTATGATGCCACAGTTGAAATTACAATTTCTTTAAACTGACTTATAACAGAAACATGGGTCCTAGCCCATAAATTGCACGAATGGCTCGCTTTTGTAAAACGAAAATTCTCGGAACGAACGCTAGAAGCTAATGATACAAATAAGTAACTGTACTTAGACCTTAGTGTATTGTTTACATTTGAAGTCATTTAGTAAACACGTGTAAGCAATAAAAATGGTCTACAGGGAACCTTTTTTGTTTACAAATTCATTTAAAATTACTCATTGTTAGATGATTGAAGTTAAAAAGGTCGTCGTCGTTCCAACTTTAAGATACTGAGGTGCGATGCCTAAATTATTCATTTAGGTTATAGAAGGTTCGTATTTTAAGTAAAAGAAGTTTTGGACTTAGAGGTGAAGGGAACACAAAATTTTATGAATTTATAAAGGTTATTACATTGGCGAGGTTTAAGTTATCAACGTTCTACTGTATTTATTTTTATCACTTATCTTATACAAGGCTCGATCCATAATCGACTCAAACAATTCATAAGAAGAATGAGGGGGCCTGTATACGCTCATCACAATAAGCCGCTCGAGTTCGAATAACGCCTCGCGTTCGCGTGTAGGAGAAAATGGGTATATAGTAGGCTCAGCACTGATAGCACGGGAAAATTTAAATATTGCCTCGGAAAACAGCTTAAGTATTTGAACATCAATTGGTCATAAATGGTCAAGTAATTACAACAAATAGTCAGTTTTTAAATTTATAAAATTGAAAGAGTTCATTTTAAAGGTCAATCAAAAACTTTTAGTACCCTCAATTCAAAATATAAGTCTCCGCGATAGAGAATTTTATCCGGAACGAGTTAAAATTAATTGGTCAGTACCTCTAAACATTTGGTTAACATTAGAATAGGAGAAAAAAAATTAGAAAAAAAATATAGAAAATAAATTGATAGCCTCCTAAAATGTTTGAATCGCTTAGAAAAAAAATAATAGTAACGTACTAGCATGTAATTGGTCAAATATGGAAATTAATTAGTCAGTAACTCAATAAACGACAATTAGATCAGAATCAAAAAACGAATTAGACACAGCACATTTGTTTATACGAAATGCTCACTAGATGGTTTAAATTTCGAAGGAAGGCTTAAAAATCCGAAACACAGTGCCTAGGAATGTTGTACATATTTTAATAAAATAAAGTAAAGAATCACTTACGATTTCTTTTGTTGAATATTATTATTATTACATTTTCCAATTGAAGTTATGACCAATTACTGAAAAATAGTAATTAAAGTAATCGATATATAATATAATTGTAATCTTCAAAAGAGAGGCATTTAAATCGTGCGTACGGTGCTATTCGTCTAATGCCTTAATTTCATTTTTTTATCTAACCAAATTATATTTCTCAGCGTCAGTTAACTCAGTTACTCGAAGTGTAGATAATGTTGATGGCAGTGTACCTTCTGCTCATATTACTTTTCAGTGGCATGAACTGTGCATGCGCACCAACCTCTAGAATTTATTACCCGCTGCTTATTATTCGTTTGTAATAATATTAATTTAGTTCTATGCATCCTGAACCGTTTTACAATATCTGCCATAATATTCTTAACATATTTTGTATCTTACTTTTTTAAATTCTTTCTTCTGTGTTTGGTATTTGAATTAATATCAGCTAAAAACAATAGAATTATGAACCGTTAATAATTTTATACTTTTTATCTGTTATATATTAATAACCATTCACTACCAAATAAAAAGTTCTTTCAAATGATGCTACTCTTATTATAATTCATCTATCAGATGAAAGGTTATCAAATATGAAATTTCTTTGACGCAAAAAAAGTCGTAAAAAACAATGACTGACTTACTTCGGGTGATTTAACTACTGGTGATGGTATATTGTTGAAATGAGGAACAGTGTAAAAACATACAGTATTAAACTAGACCAAATACTGACTGAGTTAGAGGTACGAGTAAGCTATTACATTTTGGTGTCGTCCATGCCGTTGTCGTTTCGTACATCTCGAAGAGGAATATATAATCCCTTATCAAAGTTTGAAAAACCTTAATTTTAAAGGGTGGAATGGATTGTACTAATTTTTTCATAAAAGAAAAAACAACAGATACAAAAGGAAAAAAATAAGTATAAAGTAATGAAATGGAAAAGCGTACATATTTTAAAATCTCAAAATACCTATTTACTTGGTACTCAACTTTACGATTTCCCATTTGTTTCAATACAATAAACATCTTTCTTAAACTAAGTGTTAAATAAAATACTCAACGGCTTACTTGCAATTTTTAACCAATACTTGGTCCAATATATAAACCAAGTTTATCTTTGCCTTAAAATACAAGTTTTACAACCATAAAGCAAAACCGTTTATCATTTAAAATTTTTTTGATTATTATGTAGAATTTGATTATTTATTGTATTTTGTATTAATACATTGTACTCAAAGTTTGTTTAAAAAAATATTGTTCATTTGATACGTCTAAATATTTTTTGTGAAATTTGTTTGAAGGTAAATATGCTTAGCAGTCAGGAATATTCTGACGCTTTTTTGACAACTTGATTAATACATTACTAACCTCTAAATTCGTGAATGTATTGTTTGTTTTAGTAAATAAATGTGAAAATGAAAATAAAATAAACTTGCCATTAATATTTTAGATGCCGAGTCTGACACACAGTGTTAACAGCGTATGCCAAAGTGAACCCAACAACATGCAACTGGAATGCTTAGAATTAGCCGGGTGTACCTTGGACCGGTACATCAATGCTGATTATTCTCAGCCTTCATTTTTAGAGGTTTGTTTAGGATTAAGTAAAATTTACAGATTTATTTCTATTTGTCTTAAATATGGTTACTTATCTAGAACTGCATTAGAACTCTGTACACATGAGAATGCGAGTCTAATATCTGCTAGATGTATGTTTTACTATGATCTTATCTTTATGAAACAATATTTTTACCACTAAAATAAATATATTAAAGAATAGGTGTTTGTGTTTAATCATCGATCAGAGTGTGTAGGTATTCTCATTTCTAATAATTTTATTTAAAGAACAGGTGGTGATATAATTAATCATAAGCAGTTAATTTGAACCAGTACTACTTCACCACTTTAGGCTACCTATCCTATTGTATAAAATACATGTAATGTGCTGTTATATAAAGTAAGTATGTAGTTTAACAATTTGTAAACTTGCTAGGAACAGTACATTATATTTAGTTGTATCTACTTATTAAAAGGTAATGTTTTGTACAACCTAAATATCGTTTCTCTACGGGGCATGTGTCCTCTAAAAAGGTTAAGCCATGAACTTCCAGACTGATCTGAAGCATATTGAAAAATTTTGGTAAATTTTAGTAATTTCTCCTTTCAAAATTTTGGTGATTTTTCTCAATATGCAGTTTCATGATGTGATTTGCTGTTAATGTAAGTGATAAGGTACTTTGTATCTTGCACAAATGTTGCAAAAATCCTCTGTGTTGAGACCATGAGAGCTTAAACAGTCAGTTGATGTGTTTGAAAGTTGATTTATAGATGTTTATGTTTCATTATTTCTTCATAGCTGTTATTTTTGAGATGCGATCAATGGTTGAGCACCATGATGATGATGATGGTGACTAGCAATTGTGTGGCAGGGAATGGGAAAAACCCACATCTCACGGTCTCGTGGCAAAAAGAGATGCCAAGAGTCTGTGTATTATTGTCCCAAATGCAATGTGCCGCTCTGTATAATTCCATGCTTTAAATTATATCAAACGAAAAAAGATTACATCATGTAACCGGCATAAAATAAAAATAATAGCAGTAATGAACATGTGATAGAGTTGTTTTTTTTTAATGTTCAATGTGTTCAATTTTTCAAATGTTCAATTGATCTATTGAACAATTAATAATAAAACTTATATTACATTGAGTATTTTATTTCATAAACAAATAATATAAGGTCACAATAATACAATAAAAAAATAAAGTCGGTATCTCTTATAGATTATTTTCTATGATGTTATGAAATATGCAAAAAATGTCCCACGTACGGGTAATGCGTGCGGGCGTAATCGCCCACTGTTAAAGTGTAAGTGCTAATTATTTGCATGTCACAATTCCATGTTTTTATTGCAAGGCTGATTTCTTTTGTTTGTATTAATTTTCATGATTCATGATGAGCCTGTCTATAGTGCAATAAAATTTATTTCCAGATAACAGGCCTTGCATCCCAAAGAATACCAACATGTAGTGGATTAAATGCTAATGATTACAGAAATCTTGCATCATTGCTTAATCATCCAAGTTTATCACAACTTAAGATGCTAAACAAAATTCCTTTACCGCCAGAAATAATGGAACATTTTGCTCGTATCCTTTACATATTTTATATAATGATATCTTTTTTAGTTACAACGAAATATTGATATTCAATTAATATACAGTAGAATCTCAATAACTCGAATGTCAAGGAAGATGCAAAAAAAATCAAGTTAACGAGTTTTCGACTTAACAAAAACTTCGAGATACATATGACTGTGTCAACAAGGAACAAACATAACGTTCACAGCTGTGTTACTTAGAAAGTTTCATGAATGTATTCATTCATTGCACCTGTACAAGACAAAAACAATAGATTAGAAGCCCTGAACCTGAACATTCATTTTAGAATTTATTGCTATTATTTCGGGGAATTCCAAGTAAGACGCCATTATATATTACCAACTACGACTTACGGAGTCTCCTTTTTAAAATTCGAGTTATAAAGTATAAATATGTATTATCAATACTTCGTAGGGAAATAACATTTTGTTCGAGTTACAAAGTCTAAATAATTCAAGATACCGCATATTTAGGGGCTCATCGGAAGGGAATGGCAATTTTTTTCGACTCACTGAGGATTTCGACTTAACGAGGTTCGAGTTATTGAGATTCCACTGTAGTTATTTTATTTGAATTAATTTTTCCTTACATATAAACCTGTCAGATATGCAATGCCACTGTTTGATGGGAGTATTTCCAGAGATAAGTAGAGTTTGGTTATCTATTGACAGCAATATTTATGTATGGGCATTTGAGCATGGCAGTGATGTAGCTTATTTCGATGGCCTCGGTGAAACAATTGTCAGCGTTGGATTAGTTAAGCCTAAACCTGGAGTCTTCCAAAATTTTGTAAAATATCTACTAGTGCTTACAACTACTGTTGATATAGTTGTATTAGGTGAGTGTTTATTGGAAATAAAGCAGTGTTGATAAAGACAGTACATTTTTAATAACAATTATGTCATTAATTTAAAAAATTTGGGCAACAGGAGTGACATTTTCATCGAATAAGCCAGAATCTACAAGTGAGTATGAGGAGATGCACTTAGTCGCAGAGCCTGTGTTTATGTTGCCAACCGACGGAGTCTCCATGATGGTTGTTAAATCAACAGCGAAAGGTCGTATATTCATGGGTGGCAAAGATGGATGCTTATACGAAATAGCATATCAGGTATTTGGAGTTTTGACTCTTAGTTTTTGTAAAATGAACATTATTGATGTAATACTAAAAATTTACGGGAGTATATTTTGAATAGCATTTATCTTATTTTTTGGCGTGGTTGTACGTAGGTATAAGTAAATTAAATCCATCACAAACATAATGAAAAGTTAATAATTGAAATTTTAGTGCAGAAAAACATTAAAACATAGCAGATTATAAATAATGTTTTACTAACAACTAATAGACATTGCATTGTGAAGTCTAAGTTTTCAATCTGTAGATGTTGGACTGTTTCCTAATCTCGATATTTGATACTGATGTTTTTTTAAATTTTAGTTATCCGTAACTAACGTATTCTGAAACAGATAGAAGTGAGAAGAACGCAATAAATAGTACCTGGACGACTGAGCTTTTTCTCTTCATTTTTTAACATCCCATGGGAAAAGTTGCTTATAAGTGGAAAAAGTTTCTAACAATAAATATTTACATACATAATATGCGTACACTACATAATGTGTGCGATTTAGAATTAGGTGCTCTCAAGTGAATAATGTTAGGTACATAGTGCCATCTGTCTATTTTATGTCATGTAGTGTCGTCTGTTTTTGAGAATGTTACATTAAGCCTATTGATACCTCGGCACAGCATTTAATAGCATAGTGACAATACAATTCATTCAAAATTTTATAAGATAGTAAAAGGATATTTCCAAAAATATTTTGTAAATTGCATTTTTTTAGGTAAGACATTAAACTTGAGCAAAATTTTAACAAAAATATTAGAATCGCTTCGAGATAAATTTACACTAATTTGTAATTTAAATATACAAGAATGACTCATTTAAAGTAATAAAACTGTATACTAAAGTGACTATAAAAGAAATGAGATAGATATGTTTTTAAATTAAATTTATTATAATTATAACTTCTAAGTACAGTCGAATGTCAATGGGAACACCAAAAAACTAAGAGTTATAGAGTTTTCGTCATATGAAAGGTTTCGACTAATAATAATAAGTACCCAAATTGAAATACCCGACATCAAGCAAGAAAGCATGTGGTCTTAAATTCTTTTGTTATTTCTTAGAATTGGTAATCCTATTTATTGTATTCAACTAAATTGTTTTCTAAGGAACAATGGTATAAATTGTCAGCAAATTCTTAAATTCGCTAACTCATTTTTCTTCAATCTTTGAATAATCGAATTAACATTGCTATGTTTGAAATATAGAGGTCCAATTTATTTTTCTGAATTTTGGTACATATTTTATAAAGAGAAAATGTGTACCAAAATGGTTTGTAGGGATTTATTGTTTCCGACTAATAGAGAGTTGAGGTTTCGAGTAAGGGAGGTTTTGGGACTTAAAGGAAAGGGAACAAAACTTTTTCGAGTTTTGGAGATTGGCAACTTATCGAGGTTTGACCGTACTCTCCATTAGCAATTTGTATATAATTCCATATGTCTAAACCATGAATTACAATAGTAGCAGTATGCTTCTTTAGGGAAATCCGACAGCACAGCTAGATACACATTTTGAGCCTCTTCAGTACTATTAAATCGAGTGCCATGAAAATTAAGATTTATTTTTGAAGAAAGAGAAATTGCAAGGTGCTAAATTTGGTACTAAGAGATAGGTGCTGTAATAACTTAATTTTTGTAGTATTCAATAATACACAAGTATTTTTTCCTGAGTGAGATGAAACATTGCTGTGATATAAAAATAGCCCTCTCAAACCAGGTCTTAGATGTTTTTGTTTAATTTTATCAATCTCAGGTTAAACTTACTTCACTGCACCATTTTGTATTCACAGTTTTGTGGCCTTCTAGAGAAATAGCCACCCGCTGAAAAAAAAAAAGACAATTTCTTTTAGCTACACTAAAAACAATTGTACTATTTTGTGATATTATCATATTGTTACTAATTGAGTGCAGCTAGGGCACTCTGGTTTAATCCAAACGCATTGTTTACACATTTAATGGTCAATATGCACCAAAATTGGCAAAATCGTTTGTAAAAGTCACTTTGTAATTTGCTAACTATATTTTTCAATACAATGTTAGTATTACACACACGTCTCTTTTCTTTACCAGTGACCCTCGTATATTTGGATAAACCTATGTCGTGCCTTTCTTCTTTACATGGTGTCATAATGTTGTTTATTTCTGAAAATTTATATATTTACCCTACCAATTTTTCCTTTTACTTATATTGTTGTATATTTTTTCTTAACCTAATCTAGATGACTAATGACGTAATATGCATATAAGTGCAAGATATTGCATCTTTTACAATAAATCATCTCTACAAGAGAATATAGGCCTGCCTTTAGTCCTATTTCCTTTGCAGCTACATGACATTAAATGCTTTGTATTTTTGATTTAATATCTTAAACGTAAGCACCAATTACAACAAATTGATGCAAAATGTGAGACACTTAATATAAAATCATATTGTAAGAAAAATATTTATTTACTTATAATTAGACATATACATACAAAATAGTGAATTTTAATTGATATAAAAAACAATAATAAAGTACAAATTAGCACCATCGTTTGTATTCATTAAAAAATTTGTTAAATTTCTCAAGCAGCGTTATGTGATTTTTAAAATCAATAATCACTTTTATATGTTAAAATGAGTTTATTTAAAATTGAACTCTCTATTTTCAGAACTGAATAAAAATCTAAAAATAATTATAAAGAAATTACCTCAATTATTCATTGCAATTGCATGTAACATAATATATACATATTTTTATTAAAATTTTGAAAAAAGATATAAGCGGCGCGCTGAGTACGGCTGCCGTCATGCTTGCTTCTAACCAGCGTCTGTTAGAGAGAGATAGTCGCTGAGAGTAGAATGGAGGGGACACAATGCTTTTTTTTTATGTAACTATTACAGCTAAGTCAAACCTCCTGCAAGCCATGTTAAGGAACTTCGTTTTAAAAAATATAGCTGTTGTCAAAGATTTTCATTTATCTCATGTGCAATATTGGTTATTTTAAAGTTAATGGTATTGTTATTTAAATGAAATGAGTTTACAAGCGATATCTCTACTATTACATTGTTTTTGGTATGTGATTGTATTATATCTGTTAGTACTTCACATTATTAATTAAATCTACAAAAGACATCGATCTCATTCACAATGGGCCGATTATTCTTTAATTTTTTATTTTACTTTCAGGCACAACTCGGTTGGTTTGGAAAGCATTGTAAGAAAATTAATCATTCCACTAATGCTTTATCTTTTTTGGTACCGTCTTTCCTTAACGCAGCATTGTACGATGAGGATCCCATTGTGAAAATTGATGTAGATAACTCCCGTCATATCTTATATACCCTAAGTGAAAAGGGATGCATCGAAGTTTTCGATTTAGGTGACGACGGCCAAAGCCTGAGTAAAGTAACAAAGTTAACTCAAGGCAAAATAGTATCTCTCGCCTGTGATATTGTCAAGTAAATATTTTGTTGTCGTGCAATTATATTGCGTAAATTTCTTTCTAATGATACATTTATTTGAATAATCGTTACGTAATTTCAGAACTTTGGAAGCGAGCAACTTTAAACCTGTTGTTGCCATATCAGCAGTGGATTCCACGGAGTCTGAATATTTAAATTTAGTTGCTGTTACACAAACTGGAACCAGATTATATTTTAGTACATTTTATGAAGAGTAAGTACACATATTTAATCAACCATAGATTCATGTCAAAACCAAACTAAAGACATCATGTTACAGTATCCAACCTTTCTTCTTACTAAATAATTGTAGCGATATCCTTGTTCCTTATTGGTCTGACATGTTAGATTAGAATAAAATGTATGCAAAGTTGATTTCATTTCATTTAACTCTTTTTAAATTATTTTAACAGTTTGTAACAATTTTTCGGTGGGTTATTTATTGAAAAAGAAATTTTACATAGCAATATCTTTATGATAGACAAATGGGAATGGCAAGCTTACATGACTGTTTATGGGATTTAATAATGCAGAATTAAAATTTACTAATAGTATGTCTTACTGAAAATGAAATGATTATAATATGAAATAAAATTTAATTCAATTATTTTTATCATGAAAATAAGCATATGAGATAATTTCAGTGCTGACATAAAAGTATAGTCTGAAAACTTTATTTTGAAAAAATTTGTCTTAAACTAAGTCTGCATTAAATTTATCTTATTTCAAAATTAAAGTTTTACTGCTATCACATGCGTAACATGTAAAGAGGTAGAATTAATATAAAAGTATAATGATTTTATCACTAATATATTGATTTTTTTTCAGTGCAAATGGTCTTTGTGAAAGTAGGCCTGTTTATTTAAACTTGATACATGTTCGGCTGCCACCTGGTTTCACTCCCAATGCCTCAGTATTGAAACCAAAACAAGTACATTCAGCTGTTTACGAAAATGGTATGTCATAGATACTAAAAACAATTCTGCCATGGTTCCGGAAATAAATACTGAATGTCTTTATCTAAATTATCATATTATAAATGTTAAGAATGAATTTTCTCGTTTTTGGACGTCATTTTATGTATTTAAATTTAACTTTGGATTTGAATTAATAATCAATGTAAACTTATTGTTGAATGAAAAATAATGTCATCATTTTAAAAATGTCATACTTTAAAAGAAAAAAATTGTCTCCAATAAATAATTTCTGTATTTGTGACAGCTTATTTTTCTAAGAAAATATTTATCTTAAGATTTTTAATTTTGCATAGTAATAACCCACATTATTTTATAACAGTTAAAATACTAATGTATTTGATATATGAAATTTTTGTTTATTAATATTCTTATAATTTTTATACTATAAAAAATCAAGGCAATCCTAGGGTTTATTGAATTTGAAAAATTTTTAGTTCTTGTCCTAGCTTTTATTTTGAATACATTACAAATACAATTTCGATGTACCTGTGCTCTGTTTATGAACCACTTCAAATGTTTAGCAAGCCCGAAACAAAAGATTATATCTCTAAAGTTATTTAAGGTGTATATTGATTTTTAAGGTCATCATTTTTCTTAAAAGATTTTTTCTTAATTTTTATAGGTACATTATTAATGGTGTGTTCGGCGGGTGGCGGTGAGGCGGAAATGCTTTGGTGCCTATCGCGAGTACTGCCAGCACCAGGATTCAGCGAAGCGCAAACGCTACTGCCTTTGGATGGACCGGCGTGGGCTCTCACACCCCTACCCTCGACACATGAATCTTTCTTATCTTCTTCACTATTGCTCAAAAAAGGTATTTTAGCTTTAGGTTAATGCTTCAATACTACTAGAAATTTGGTGTTGGTATTTTAGTCTGTTAAAACATCAAAAGTTTTTCTTAATCTTGTAGTAAATTTTTGTATTGTATTATGATATGTATTTTTTGTTCTATTTCTTAATGATTGCTATCTTATGAAAACTATAACAAATTCACATAACTTATATATAGATAGAAAAAAATTGTTACAATTTATTTGTTTGTTTCGTTTGACAAGGGAGAGAATGGGGATTGGGATTGAGAGAGTAGAGGGGGAAAGAGGAAGAAAGAGAGTGAATGAGAGAAGCAAAACAGTAAGAGAGAGGAATTTCAATCAGATATAGAATCTTTATCCTAAATCTCATCAGGGTTGATAGTGGGCGAATGAATCAGGTTCAGGATTCAATCATTTTATTTTAAGACGTGCTTTTATTTTTTCTTTATTTCAGTTGGTTTTTTTCAATAACTAAAGCTTTTTATTTTTTGTTTTGAGAAGCTTTTGTCTTTTTGAGAATCGCAATCTTCACTAGCAGTTCCTAATGATATTGCTGATATAAGGAGCAGTGACCTGATATTGAAGATCTGAGACTAGATCATTTGAAGAAAGATAAAGTTAAAATCCTTTAATATTTTGAATAAGCTTTAAATATTGAAAAAACAGACTTTATATTTAAAGTAACCATGATATGTGTGTTGTTGCTGTTCAGAAACTCTGCGATACATATTCAAAATTCATGGCTAGATTATAATTGACAGTTATTTGGCCAACAATATAATGAAATTTTATATACAATTGATTCATGATACATTAATATATGTGCTCTTTAGATGTTTTGGAATTTTATTGAATATATTTAAAGTCCATAATCAAATACAGATCAAAATTAATGGGAACACTTTGGTAGTACAGTGTTTTAAACAAAAAAATTGTGGTTATTGATGCATGTGGATTAGAATTTACATTTAAAAAATTTGCATATGAATATGTAATACTTTAAATTGAATGAAAAATTACCATTCGATGTAGACACAAATGTTCCACATATAATCTATATTAATATAATAAAAGTAAATAAGTGCACTAATTTCCGGAACTATCAGTTACATTTTAGGTATTCTTTTTTTTTATTTCATAGCCTATTTATTGAGAATGATTGTAAGGTATTGTGCTACAATTTTTAGAAGCTGAGCAATCGTGGATTTGTCAAAGAAATAGACAAAAATTGCCACTTTGACTGACATGTTTGCGTGCACTGGCTAAACTGTTTCACACATATAACAATAAAAAATATCAGCCTTATATAGTTGTTCACAAAAGTTTGCGACACCATATATCTAACCATTTATACCTTATATTTACCTTGATAAAAATCACTTTTAAAAGAGAATGTTATATTTTGTTGGATAATGTTCAAGTGGATAGTGATGAACAATATACAGATCTGAAAGGTGAGCAGATGAAAGTCTGACACTGCTATCCTTACACTTTTATAAATTAAATTATAGGCGAATGATTGAAATGTATAAGATAGTGTTTAATTTCACTAATATTATAAAAGTATCGATTTTTGTTGCTTAATCATGCTCTAGTGGCTGAATAGAATTAACTGGAAATTTTATAAGAATATAGCTTATACCGAGTACATCAGAATAACATGTAGGCTATAATTTATAAAGTACTAACACCCAAGTTAGGCTGATCAAATTTTCATTCAATCGATAGTCAATTAATTATTAATTTTGATCAGACTGCAGAAGCACTGATTAAAAATGAATTAGTTAACAAATGCTTGTGATTTGCTAAGTGACAATTAAGCATTGTTTATGACAAAGTCTTTTTATTTTAAATATTTTTATTCTTTTAGTTATTTACGTTGGCATTCTAGTGCATAACGTCTCGTCTCTTTTAAGATGGATGCACAACAGTCATTCAATATTGACAGTTTTTAATTTATAAATTATTCAAGTAGTAAATACAAGTAATAGTTTTTGTCATTTTTTATTTAGCTTTGCTTTTTCCAACGTCATGATCTCCTTGGGTTTATTTCACTTCTCGCTGCACGCCTGCTTGCAGATATACATTCCTATTCATTTTTGTTAGAATATAAAGATGGTGAATCACACATAATGAACACGTTGAGTGTTCTTGTTCCTTTAATAGAATGATCATGTACCATGAAATAAATCCTTACTCTACTTATTAACCTGCAAAACATAATATACAGAATTACTTGTATTGCACAATAGATACTACTACTACTAACTAAAACTATTCCAGTTTTAAAATACAATTTACATTTTTATATTTTATAGTCAAAGTCGTAGAGTGATATTTATTGTAGGTTAATTTTAAAATTGAACATATCAATCTTTTTATATGTAATGTTATAACAAGAAATATTTTTGTTTGTCAAAAGTCCATTGATCATTCTTTAATCGACCACAAATGAATTATTAACTAACTTGACATCAGTGTGACAACTCACTTGGTGTTAATTAGCGTTCTAATACTCATTTTCACTTCTTTCTAGTATTATGATCAACTATGTGTCAGTTAACTGATTAATGATTTATTTAACTAATATTTATTCACACAAAATTGTATTTGATCATAGGTTAGGTTAGGTTAAGAAAAAATCAATTTTGATTAGTCTTTAGAACTCGGGTGTAACGTTTGTTCGCGCCGTCGCTCGCGTAATCGTAAAAAGCATTCTTTACTTGGTTAATGGCGATTGGTTATTGATAACAACAAAGTCTAACATCGCTGTGCGATGGGAATCGCGATTAGGACTGGCATCAGCATCAAGAACGTGAGATTATTTCATAATAACAAGAATGTACTATGGATTTCTCTGGATAATTTCATTACAATTTAATCAAAGGCAGAACTAGAAACAAAATCAAATGCGAGACCAAGATCAGAATCTAAAACAGGACTGAAATCGGAATCATGGTTAATAAGATCATCAGTTATTAGATATGAAAGAATTCATTCTATTAACATGCAAACAGAGCCATGGGCGAAGGCTACTATTCTATATTGGTAGTTTTGGCGCAGAAAATGTTATGTTTTTATTGCCTTTGTTTGTAGAAATATGGCGAGTGTCCCGATGGTTGGTGGTGACATCGAGCGGTGCCGCTGTGATCGCAGCAGGCGCAGCGCCTGACTTATTAAGGACTTTGTTGCGAGATTATCGCGGCCCTGAATCTCAATCTGTCAGGGATTTTTTTCAGGTAGACTACTTAAATAATAAAAAAAAATATTGAAAATAAGATTTTCTAATATTCCATCATTTCAATCAACATACAAAACTTCTTATAGTAAAATAATCAAAAGTGCAGGCATACACAATAATTTTATTTTCTATTAACAATAAAAATAATTTATACATTTCAGTACACAGTGAAACCAGCCATAGCTGAGCAAGACTAAATTTTAGTTGAAAACAAATGTCTAACTATTGAAATCATCATACACTTTCAACTTATCTACACTCAGTCTGTCAATGAATATAAATCCATTAAGTTAATTATTTAAATAGTTACACAGCGTGGAGCAGGCGTGTGCCTGCGCATTGTATTTAACGTGCGAGGACACCGGCGCGGACAGTGCAGTGAGTGAGTGGGCCGCGCGCGCTTTCTTCCTCTATGGCAGCCAACCGACTCCTGCTGTGAGCAATTTCAATCTACCTTCGCAGATGCAATCTGGAGTCATTGGTATGTTTAAAAATTTCTCTCAAGTTAACCTTAATAGTTTACAAGAGTCACTAATTTAAATAAGGTTTTCTGATTCATTGCTTTGATAACTTACAACATAAGAAATAAACATTAATTTGTGCTATCCGTATTATAATACTCCACTATGAATCACAAGTCTCTAAGAATAGAGGTTTTAAATTATCAACTCTTAGACCCTATATTACTTCAATGCTGGTTAATGAATTACATAGTTTCTTGAAGCATCTAATGATCATTGTCTAATATATAGGTTTACTTATAATTTTCATCACCTTTCACAACAAATTATTATTGGTAATCTAATCTATACAGATGAAATATATATGGGTGACCAAAAACACTCAATAATGCAGGCCTGGGAACAAACCCCCGTGCTTTGTATTGTAGGCAGTTTGTAACCTATTGGGCTTACAATGCTTTAGGAACATTACAGAAGCAGTAGCATGTTGAACTATTGTTCAAGTTGGTTTAATTTTGTCTTGTATTATTTTTCAAAATACTAGCTCTTGCTCATGAATTCGTCCAGTTAGTCTACAGAATAAGACTAATAATCTCAGATTTCACCAAATGAAACATGGTTTACTTTACAAGTTGGGGCCTTAATGTACCAAATTGTAAAAACACCAACATTTTTATTGCGCGATGCAATAACAAGCAGACACATAGACAAATATATGTTTTAGGGACCACTGTTTTGGCTTTAGGTTCCATCGAATAGTGAATTAGTTTTTCCAAAATATTTTTAATGCATAGAAACACTTCCATTACAGTTTTATAATATTATAGAGTTCTTTTTTTATTCTAAATTTTCATGATAGAACTTTTTATTTCTTAATATTGATAATTATATATTTATTAAATGTCCTTTTTACCACTTAGGTTCTCCGAAATTCTTACCACGACAAATGTCCACCCCGATGTCAACGAGATTGCCACATCCACTGCAACAAAATCCGAAACAAGGCCCACTTTACCCACAGCTTAATCAATCATTTACTGGGACACCAACACATACTGTAATGGGACAGTCTCCATATCAACAAAGCATCACGAGTCCAGGACTCAATCAGTCTTCATTTACTGGCAACATCAGCCAGCAGAGAGATATGAACTATCAACCTCCAGTGGAATATAGTGCCAAACATAATGCACTATACATATATGTGGGCAGAATTTTATCATCAATATGGTATCTTAAATGTGTTACTGAAGAGAACAGTTCTGACAAAAAATATGTAAGTAAATAATGAGATAATTTCAATAGAAGCCTCAAACTTTTCAGTTTTATTTGACTTGAATGTAAAAGTCATTACTCATTTCACTCATAGTTGAGATTTGAACCAAGTACCTTCTGATTCTAGTGCAATATCCTGACTATTTGACCACCATAGTTTTCATTTAGTTGTGAATTACAAACTACATAAAATATTTTGTGTAATGTTATAAATATCAGTACGTAACTGAACTTTGCTTGTCGTTTTTTGTCTTTGCCTTGGCAATATGATAATTCCTAAACGAAAAGTTGCTTATATTCATTTCCAACAGTAAATATTTATATAGATAAACACTCTTTGTACTAACAGGTAGCAGGTATTTAAAATTTACCTGCTACCTGTCACCTGGCGTACTTATATTATTTAGTGCCACTATTTTTGAGAACATTAAGGTTACTGGTACTTTGGCACTAGAGTAGCATATAACAATACAATTATATCAAAATTCTACAAGATGATGGTATAAATCATTGCTTTATACTCAATGTAATGAGATATAAGATAGTAATTATCTATTAATGTAAAAATAAATATTTTATATTGATAATTTCTTATTAATTTTAAAGGAATTTTCCAATTTGAAATTTCTTTTTATTGTTTAAGACAAGAAATTTTGTGTAGAATTATAACTAACCCATACTCTTTGAAACACTACGTTGGTGTTGGGAGCTGCAAGATTATGCCCTTTAACGGCTCTAGCTGTTTTATACTAAGATGTAAATAAAAATTATAAAACAATATTTATTGTGAAAATTAATGGTATTGCTTTTAAATTGAAAACAGATTAATATTAACAAAAAAAAACTTGTAATAGTTTATTTTTCAGTAAATTATAAACCACTGTATTCAGATTGAGTATTGAATAAGGCTTTCATTTAATTGTATTCTTCTACTGATGTTTTAAGTTTTATTGAATTAATTAAAATGTATAATTTTCCCAGATGTCCAGCAAGATAACGGGGGAGGATTGCGCGTATGTAGTTCAAAAACTCCAGCGTGTTGCATCATTTTTACAAAGAGTAGTCTCTCTACCACATTCAGAGGAGCAAGCTTCTCTTCATGCTTTAAAAATTTTTATAAGTATGTATTTGCAACATCTAAATTTTTACATAATATTTTATTTTTTAATAGAATAAATACTTTAATGTTTTGTTGTATATAATTATTGACTATTATTTTGTTTATTTTTATAATATTTTTGTTAAACATCTACAATTTTTTGTTTCTGTATATTCATTTACCTGGTAAGCTGTTGATTACTTAAATTCTATGTTTTACTATAGATATGGCCATTGAAATGCTGAATTTATGGAAGGTGTTATGTGAGCATCAGTTCCATGTCATAGCAGCTGGCATACCACCTGAACAACAATCGGCTTTGGCAGCAGTCAGTTTTAGGTAGTCCAAGTAATTTTTTTAGTTTGTTTTCATTTAATTAAAAACTACTGAACCAGTTAGTTAATTTAAGTTTTGCACGCAGAATAGTTGTACCTCTGCCAAAATTCAGGCTGTACAGTATGGTTTCTGTACAATACAGTCATGCATAGAGTTGCCAGGCGTACGAATAAAGCCGGATATAGTTAGGCTCTTTGATTGCATGTCCGGCCAAAATAATAGGTATCCGGCTTTTCACATTTTGCTCGTTTGCGAAATGTGAAAAGCCGGACAATAATACTGAGGCACAAAATCCTCAATAGTGTAGGGTGTCCGGCCCTTTTACCCAAGTGTCCGGTCAAACTGGCTGGTCTGTCTGGTTATTTGGTTCGGCGAACTGGCAACCCTAGTCATGCACCTTTTCACAGATACCGCACATTTACTAAAAAAAAATTTGTAAGGGGTCTCACAAAGAAGCTAGATTGTTTGGCGGAGGTAGAAAGTGGGGCTGGTAGATATATTGACTCTGAGAAAAGTTGGGGCAAGAAATTCACTATTTGAGATATTAATGACATATGTGAAACTTCCAGTTTTTAGGGTCACAAACCAATAGAACAAAAAGGGAATCCTCATAGTTTCCTCTACCCGTCCACGGGCATTTTACTCAAAAACCACAAGATGTATGTTGATAAAATTCGGAGTATAGGTGTCTCGTATAAGCCGCTACTTGTTTGGTAAAATAACCAAAAAAAAATTCTTGTTGCGAGGCAGTAATGTAAAAGAATATGAAAAATTTTTTTTTCAGCAAACATTATTAATGTGTGGCACGTATTTCAAAAGTTATTTTAAAACACTTAAAGGTTTTTAAGCTATTTCTTTGATTAATTGAATATTTTCGGAAGTAGTCGCTCTGAAAGTAGCAGAAATTGTGTGTTCCCTTCTATTTTTAAAGCATACCTTCAAAAAAATATGAAAAAATTACATAGATAACACTTAATAATTACTTTTAACAAAATTAATTTTCAATATGATGGGTTATATTGTTTCATTCCTGAAAAACTGCATTTGTCAACAAAAGGATACGCTTGCCATTGCTTGGCTTATCATGCCATAAAGATATGCTCTTTTGCTGATGCACTTTAATTTACACCAGTTGAAGGATAATAGTCGACATTCCTACTTGTTTCTCTATTTATAGGTGGCTAAAAGGCTTATACCTATTCTACAGGAAGCATAAAGAACCCTACACTGAACATGGTCCGACATGTTCTTGGCCGGTTATTAATACTTATTTCTTCATTGTAATATGTAATATTTGAGTGGTTTCAAAAATATTTAACAAATTAGGGCATTCATGTCTTTAAAAGAATTTAAAAATGAATCATTGATGTTTTCGATAAAGAATATATTAATTAATCAAAGGAATTAATATTTTGATATTTACCATTTAGTTCATGCAAATTAAATGAGAAATGGCACAAACGAATCATTTGTGCAACTAGTCATCCAGACTGGAAACCAACAAATGTTTCTGGTGATGTGATTCTTTTTAAATTTGGAAATCAATTTTTATGTATTAAATAAAAATTGATTCCTATATATGAAAAGAACTAAACCAAATAATAAACGAATTCAACATCTCATCCATACTAAAATATTGCTACAAGTAATGGCACTACATACAGTATTGTGCTGATGTGTTGCAACAGGGATATGTCTTCGATAGCAATATAACTTTATCTTTTTCGACTAGAGTTGTCGAAGATGTTTGTTCATTAAAAATATCGCATTAAAAAAAACCAAGTATCATGCAAAACTAACATCTAAAAATTGACACATAGCACTTTTGATAAAACATAGGATTTGTGTTATAAGCCGAGTTGAATAAGATGAAAACTGAATGGGACTAAGGTTGGAAATGGAACTAGGATTGAGATCAAGAGTAGAAATGTAACAAAATCGAAATCATGACTGATATCCGATTATAAAACTTATTTGATAATGAGTCAGACTGCTGAATTGATATGGAATCATATGAAACATAAATGAATTTATCATACGTCCTTGCAAGACAATACGTGAGTAATGGACTAGGATTGTACAGATAAAGTAAAATTATTTTTTCTCAAATGTCTAATATTTTTCCACAATGACTTCTAATAGTAATGGTTTAAAGATATGTTAATGAGGTATGTATATAAAGGAAATAAAATATGCTATTTCATTTTTTTGGTTTATATAATAGGATATTACTACACATGTGAATCAGGATTGACAGTTAATCGGTCAGAAGTTAATTTTATAATAAATTACTTTAATACTACCAGGTATCAGTCAAATATAGGAGAGTTAATATTTTCTTGAACAACAGGGAATTGCTCGTGGGCGGCCAGGAAGTGGCGTGTTTCTTACTCGGCTCATTGGTAACCGGCTATCTTCGTGACAATGCCTCGGTCGATGGTATCTCACAGAAACTTCGCCAGCTCTGCCCAACATTGTACAGGCAAGAGGATGCTACTTGCTCCAAGGTATTTTCGAACTTATTGTGTGTTGTGAATGACACTTCAGCTAAGAAAGTAGCTAAGAATTGAAAAAAATCTATACCACATGCTCCTGAATTTATTAATGTGTAACATGTGCATATATTTTGTGTAAAAGTTGTACACTAATGGAAATTATACATCATGTGTTAAATTTTAATGTTGCGCTGGACTCCAGTTGACTTAAAAGTTTCATTTGGTAGAAAAAATGTAAATGACATTTCTAATTTTTTTTTATGAGATAATATTTTATTTTTTATAACATAATACTTCAAACCACTAGAAAACTTGTTATCGTATAATAATCTTTCATGGTTGTTTTGATTATCGATTTTTTCAAATTTGTCATTTACTATTTTGTTTTTAAAATTGTGTATTTTCTGGACAGGCTAATGAATTGTTGCTGTTTGCCAAACAACAAAAGAATCCTGCGGACCGAGAGGAAATGCTTCAACAAGCATTGAAACTTTGTAAGGTAATGCTCATTTTGGTTTCATATAGGTTTTATTAAAATAGTGTATCAAATTCTTTTATAAAAGTAAATCTTTTAATGTTTGTTAGTACTCTTCACACTGTACAAATGTGTAAATTTCTTAGATTTTTTTCATAATGTTTAATACTCCAAGTTACCACCATTTCTTTCGAAAATACATACAACAAAACGTTCTTATTTAAACTATTATTATTCACAACTATCACATAAAAGGTGAGAATAGCAGAGACAAAACCTGTTTCGTCGCAATATTATTAGGCAACAATAAATTATAGTGGACATATTTTTGCTAAAATATAATATACTTTTTATCTTAATCAATTGTTATCTATGTTTTCTTTGTTATGGATGGTTTATGAATTATTATAGCCTTAAAAATAATTACATTAAACAGGACGTGGCGCCGAATGTGAATATGCCCATAGTTTGCTCCAAGCTGTTGTCGTGCGGGTTCTACTCTGGTGTGGTGGAGCTTTGCGTTGTTTGCGCTTCGCGAATCGACCCCCAAGACAAAGCTTTACACTACTACCGCAGCGACCAGCCGTCGCAGGATCGGGAGGGACATCTTGCGTACTATAGAAGGTATTCACAATATCAATATTTATATTTATCCTTCACATTGTGCATAAAAATAAGAAAAAAAAAAACTCCGCTTTCCATTCTTACTACAAAAGAAAAGTGGAATCATTTTTACTTCAAATGGTACAAAGCTAAACCAGATTTGTCTCATACTAACACATACAGCAACATAGTTTTCATTCTTGTTTTATTTTTATTTGTTGCTTGTATTTTAAAGATTATTATCGTAAATGATAAATTTTAATAACATTTTACTGCTTTTTCATACTAAATTTGAATGATTGATTGACTCGATTGCTTGTGTTAGCAGTGCTCATGTATTATTAGTTACACAGTTACTCATACATTTCATAAAACAAAGTTTTGAGGAAAAAAATTATTATTGAAAAACCCTGGAGTTCAATATGTTATAGCTAGATATTATCGGGTATCAAAGTACATTACAAATATTTGTTGTATTGGACCCTAAAATTAATTCTTTCTGAATTTCCAACACAATTATCATTTAGTTTTTGATTTAAAATCAAGAATATAAAATAATTAAATATTTTTAATGCCTACTAGGATGGAGATATACCGCGAAGTGTGCACGGCGCTCGAACGCCTGTACGAGATATGTGCAAGCGGTAGCCAGGGCTCTGACAGTGCCGCCCAGTCCACTGGTGATGTCACTCTGAACTTATCTGCGGCAGATGCCAATTATCAGGTTTAGTTTGTCTTTCAAAAGGAATACTTTTCAGATTAATATTTTTTAAAATTTTATTATAAATTACTTTTTTTTCTATATAAGACATGCAATACTTATTTTATTTAAAACTGTATATATATTTATCCATAATACATTCATGTATATCCATAAGATTGCAAAAATTATCAATCTATGGTATTCTTTTTTCAAATTGTAAAAGGTCATTAAAAACAAAAAAAAATATACATTTAAAAACGTGCATTGGAGAAGAAACAAGAGTTGTTAATTGTCCGGATAATGTAAATAATTCAAATAAAATAAGTAGTTATTAATAATAAAATTGAGCTGGTGTACCATAATTTTAGGGGCGCAAACTCGTTTGGGAGTGTCTGTATAGAGAAGATGAACTACTACATGTAGCAATCTACGAATGGCTTGTATCGAAAGGCCTTGGCTCAGGTATTTTTATCCTATTTTTGTTTTTTGAAATTTATATGTTTTTGTTATCGAATCCTAAACAAAATGGGGAAATTTTACAGTTTTGTTTCTTCCCCTACTTAAAGAGATCAAAAATATTTTAAAAACTTAAAATTTATAATGTTAATTTATTTAATTTAAACTAACATTCCGGCAAAAATGCTCACTAGTTGACGTCATTCTATACGACCTAAGCTTTTCATAGCGTGTAGGTGTTATTTACTTACCACAGAAACAATATTTTATGAGTTTTATTAAAACAATTTGTGGATGTTAATGAAACAAGAGAGATATACAAAGATCATAATCATGTGGAAATCTATAGTCTCTGCCTATCCTTCTGGAAAATGACCGGCGGCGGAATATTTACGCCGGATTTATCGCAAAATTTATAATTTCTATACCCTGACATAGAGAATAGACTTATTGACAGTGGGACAGGTCAAACGTGAAGAGCGTTATCACACATGACGTATTGCGCAAACGTAAAACTATGGTGACCAACTATTTTTTGTTCAAAAAGAGTACACTTTGTAAGTATTTCTTAGGTGAAAAAAAAGAATATTGGAAAGATAGATATATCCATCTCTTTCACAAATGTAATTTTGACGTTGTTAGAAAGAGAGGTCTGTAGTATCTATCACTCCAAGTACATAATGAGGCCTCTAAATTGTGCTGGAAACGGAAGTCATATGTGCGCGCGAAATTCAAATCACTGTCAAACTTGTGTCTGGTGTTTACTCTGTCCTCTGACGTGCCGGAAAAGGCTAGCAATATGCGCGCGTGAAATTCAAATCACTGTCTAAAATAATTTTAAATATTTAATAATTAAAATTGAAATAGAATAATCTAAAAAAATGTTTTAGAAATACAAATGAGTATAAAATTATACAAATTTTATAGAATAAATATAATTATATAAAATTTATATCTATTCTGAGTACTTTCAGAGTACAGGATTTGAAAAAAGTACGATTTGCGAAAAAAGAGTACAAAACTCAGTAAATGAGTACAGTTGGTCACGTTAGTAAAACGGGTCCTTGAGCGGCCGGCGCGGTACGCGAGGGGTGCCATTAGAAAAATTAATGCAGGCAGTTAAAGCGGGATAAACTACTCAAATTAATTATAAACTGTAATTTGCGGGAGTGCAAGTGAGTGTTGTGATGCCCACGCGACGATCTCGGCCACAGTCTTGGATGTCTAGGGACAACGAGGCAGTCCGCCGGTATTAAGTGAGCTCTCGCAGAACAGAGTAATTCTCTTTACGATCAGGGCGTGTTCAATAAATGAATAGGAAAAAATAAACAATTATTTCATTATGATGGAGATTACAGAAATGTAGATAACATTATAGCGACAAACATCATAACATCTCTTCAAGACCTTGATATTTTTATTTTCACTATGTATGTTTAATATCTTTACTTAATGTTCATTATATTATTAGCATTGCCACTAATATTATATTAGTTTAGTTTGATATTCTATTAATAAAAATGCTGTTATCTTTCGGGGTGAAACAGTCAAATAACGATTATCTATTATTCAGTAATGTTAAAATTAAAATAATTCAAGTAACTAAATATTTCTCTTTTTTTTTTGTTTATGATTCAATACAATAATCTATTGATAGATAGATATAAATTCAACAGATTGATTCAATACTAATAATAAGTTTGTATACAGAATTGCTGTCGCTGGGCGTAGCACCGCCAACGTCTCTGCGTACTTATTTACAAGCGGCCGCTCGTAATGCGCCGCCGTCGACTGCTTTGCAGCTACTCGATTTATTGTGGAAGGTGCTGGAAAAATGTGGCGATCACCTCGCTGCCGCTAATGTTTTGGAAGGACTGGCAACTAAACCAGGGTATGATTCTTATAGGAGAAGTTTCAGTGGTGTGGAAATATTTACACATTTGTTGCATATAATATAATGACTTTGTTACTTTTAATTCTTTATGTCAGATTTGCAGTATAGAAATGATCTTATTGTAAAAGCATTTGGTGTTGTTTATTTATAACAAATCTAGATTCATTTTATTTTAGTATTACTAACAATTATGAAATTTACCGCATAATTGTTATTATTTTTAATTAGTACAATATTGCAAAATGTGTAAATTTTTCTTGCAAGCTGATATTTAAAAATATAGAGTGAATTACCATCGTCGTGACATTGTATTATATGAGAATCTCCATGTTCATCGTTTTAGTTCGGGTGCGACATTGGCTCAGCGAATGTCGTGGTTAAGCGCGGGTGTGGTGTGCGTGCGCGGCGCGGGTGCCGGTGGCGGCGAGCTGTTACGCCGGTTGGAGGAGGCAGCCGAGGTGGCGCGCGTGCAGCAGGCCGTGCGCGCCGCGGCCGCCTCGCTGCCCCGCCACCTCGCGCCCCCGCCGCAGCACATGCAGCGTCTCGACGACGAGCTCCTTGAGATTACGCAATTGTACGAAGAATATGCAGACAGATACAATTTATGGGAGTGTAAACTGGCGATAGTGCAGTGCTCCGGTCACAATGACACTTTACTTGTAGAAAATATATGGAGCAACATTATAAATGAAGCGGAGGCAGCGGCCCGGGCTCTGCCGGCCGCCGATGACCGTCTGGCAGCGGTACTCAGCAAAATAACTACTCTTGGTAGAGAGTATGTAAATACTGGACACTGTTTCCCTTTATACTTCATCGTTCGTCAGTTAGAAATAATGAGTTGCAAACTGCAGGCTGATCAAAGAATGGTTTTCAAGGCAATCTTAAATATTGGTGTATCCATAGACCAACTGCTGGACATCTATATAAAACTGGTGAGTGTGAATGAGCGCGTGTGGTTGGCGAGCGGCGAGGAGACGCACGCGGCGCGCGTATGCGCACTATTGTTGGAAGAGGCGAGGGAGATCGTGCCCACGCTGCCGGCCACGGCGCGCCGGCGCACGCTGGCCCGGGCTAAGGACTTGCACGAAGCTGCACTTTGCTCTCTACAGGCTAGACCGAACACGCAAAAGCTGATCGACAGACTCACGGCAGCGCAAGCGCATTTGGATCGAATGGATTGATTCTAAATTCCCCTGTAAAGGGAAATAATTGATATTCAAACATTTGCAGGCGCTTATTTCGCATGTTGACGTGAATATAACTGCGACAAGGAAACCTTGAACTGAATTTAAGTTAATATTGAAGTTACAAACAATTCTTATTATGATTGAAAATACAATTTAGTTGGAAGCAGTTTTACACCTGATACTGCTGTCATCTTAAGGCATATTGTATATACATAGATTGTGCAAATACAGAACCTCAAATTTAAATAAAATTTTTTGATTAATCTAAAGTTTTAAAAATATGGGGGCAAATGTATGTGTAAGGCATTATTCCATTTTATTTCAACAAATGAGTGATAGAAAATTTGTAAAATTATTATCTATAATATAAGATACAAATATGTTGACATTTTGTGGCTTGTATTTAAAATTATCCCAAAAAGCACTTTACAAGTCTTTCAAACTCATATAAATGTGTCTAATTAACACTAATTCAATTTGGTCCTTTTAACTGCTAAATTTTTAATTCAATGTGTATATTTCGAAATCATCCATACAAACAATAGCTTCCTTGTTAAGGTACAGACAGACGTCATTCACTCGAAAAGCTTTCTGTATTTATTTGGTATAAATTTATTTAACAGGTTAAATTTTGAGTTTCACAAGGATGGTGATTTATGAATGCACAGTTTTAATGTAGTCGGTCATGTTTGTGTACGCTGTAAGTTCAATGCTAATCTGTCTACTATAAACTAATAGCTCCGTCACCAGATTAGTTTAAGATGCAAAAGCCATAAAAAATGTTGTTATAATAGATATGAATTCTACATAAAATACAATAGTGGCATAGTTTATGGTGTAGATAAGTTTGCTATTAATGAAATTGAATGAAGTTATTTATAAGTAAAATATATTTTTATAAACATTAATGTAGTACAACTTTGTTACAATTTACAATTTATCATCTAAATTGACCGTTGATACAAAGGACAGCAAATTTTATTGGATTAATCTTGCAATTGTTTTAATATGATAAAAACTGAATTACTGGTGTATTTAAAATCTGTATTTTTATTATTTAGATGATTTAATCAAAGATTTTTGTTCATTTAATTTATGGAAATACATTTTTATTAAAAAGCATTGTTTATTCTAATCAAATGCATTATTTCTTATTATGATTGTATATCTATTAAAGTTTAGTTTTCAAACTGTATGTACATTATAAGTAGTTATTTTAAATATTGATATCTTACTGGGATTTTGAAAAGTGACCTTTAAACGCTAACAATATACGAAAATTAGTATTTTGATAAATTCAAAACATGTAAGTAAAATAGAACAGGAAGTATGTATGTATTATCATAATTTACCTTTGGTAAGTAATATTTATTCAATAGGGATATACATACAACACAATAGAATCTTTATTGCAAGAAATTAAATACAATAGGATTATAGAGTGCCCAACCTATGTTGTATTAATAAAACTTAGAGAATTTTTACTGCAAATAGAACGTAAAAACGTTTCTGGCTTGCTCAGAGCAGGGAGGCTTCACCAGGCCAAAGATACTAAACATATATAAAAAATTTCTTCTGCTGTGTCTTCATCATCATCATCATTTGCTCAACCTTCAGCCGCTTGCTATGATTGAGAGGACAAGTCCAAATTCATCAAAGATAGCTTAATAATATGAGTGGAGTGTAGATTCTAGTCTGGATTAGGAGTGAAGGGTGTTGTAGATCCAGTTGGTATTCATGCAACTTGTCAGAAACTGGAGTCGGGATAGGTTGCTCTGCTTTGTTTTCTTCTATCAAAATAATATAGCTAGTTACTGCACATGTGTTTTACAGAACTTTATTAAAAACCTGCATTCACCATAAGTTTTTTATAGGCTTTAACTTTCTCTAAATATTTCTCAAGTTCTAAAAATGGATAAAGTAATAATTAGAAAATGTGTGTTACACAACAATAAAATTATATTGTCATCAAAGATTATTTACTAATGTCTAATTTGTCGAAGTTGATTTAAACATTTGTAACGGCATATCTGTCCGATTAGCAAGTTACGACATTTATGTCATTACAATTACTAAAAAACTAATTAAAAAGTCTGCAATCAGAGATAGTCCAATAATATATTGTTTTAATCGCAGGCCCATGAAAATTGTCAATCACTTATGGAAGCCATTTTTTACCTGATTCGTCCAATGTGTATGAGGTCTTTATTTGTACAATAAATAGTGCTAATTTATAATAAAAGAACAGATCATTTTTTATAACTAAAATCCCGATTCTCTCGGATAACTTGTTTGGAAAGTTGACAGAATCGACGCCCGCTGTGTGTTGATTCCCTGTAAAATAAGTGATCATGATTAGCTAGTTTTCTTGAGCACAAAATTTACAATTCTAAATAATTCGCATTATTTGCATAGTAATCAAAGGATTTTTCATTATGATAGCGTATTCAGAACCTATAAGAAATTATGTAATTACGACGTAATGTATACTATTTTTACATAGAAATAATTTTGTATGGTTATTTCCTAAATATGTAACCCACAGTCACATTATTGTATGATAATCGTTACAAAATGGAGACTAAATGTGACAAAAGGTACTGTAATATTATGACAACAAAGCGGAATAAGTTACAGGATGCATTTCACGACCACGTATGCTGCTGTTGTTTATGTGAAATCATGGAGAAGTAAGGCGGAATGGGTATTTAAAGGCTTAAAGGCTCGGTTTTCATCTTTTCATGTAATAAACTGCCTATTTTGTTAGCAAATTAAAAGTATACTTGTTCATTCTGAAAAAAGTTTTAAATTAAAACGATAACTCTAAATCTAAATCATTTTGAATGTTCCAGGTTTCCTTCATCTGATTCAAACAGTTTAATTGAAATATTTATTTATGTGTATACTATGCATGTATAGTTACATCGGCCAATAGATGTCTCACTACTGCCTATATACTATAAGTATGAAATGGTGGGTGCCACATAACACCACGTGGGCCCAATGTGGACAGCGGTGGTGGACAAACAAGCAAATAAACCGAAATGCCTATCACAATCGTACTACATAATAATTATAAGGCCTCTATAATATCTATAAGGATCGTTTTAATTCTAATAAGAGGACTCCCTCAGAATTCTATTAGAACTAAAGATAGAAATGCCCTTATCTGAGTCAATCTCATAAAGTAAGTTTCAAAAGCACAGAAGTGCTCGAGTTAGATGTCCATAAATTGAGTCTGGGACAGTCACCCATCAACTTTCAACTTTGACGTAGGGTTACCTAAACTCGGTATCGTTAACGCCTTAGTCTCACCGCTGAACGACGCCCATCTAGTATGATATTTTTAAGTTCTCCTTTTGCATGAGTAGATACCACTCGACTGCGTTTTGTTCTAATGTGCGTATTATTTCAAAGTTTAATACAGAAGATACCTGATTGTCATCTTCGGGATAATTATAGAGGCCAGGCTGAGCGCCGCCGGCTGTCGGCAGGCCGACCGTGTTCATAGGCGAAATTATCACGTTGTTGTAGTGTGGCCTCGTCGGTTCCCTCAACGGGTCAGTCCTTATTTCCGCGTAGCCGGGTGCGGGCTGGCCGGCCCCCGTGTGAGCCGGTTTGGCGGGCATGTCCCTGCCGGTGATGCGGGTGCCGGCGCGGTAGCTGCCAAACTCGTCCGGGGGCGGCGGCAACGAGAACGCATCCGAGTTTTGGGCTTCGTCGCTGTTTTCTTTTTGCAGCTTTTTCGAGTGGCGATGTTTACGCGGCATCGTGTAAAACACTGTTGGCTGAAATGCGAAAGAATTTTTTGGAATGTATTAACCTTTTGAGCACGCAATTTTAATAGCGCTTTTTACCGTCCCGCGCGCCGCTAATCTAGATGTGTCAATGCAACGCGCACCCTAACCAAAAACTTTGTAAAATAAACTGAAATGCTGATATTTATCATTAGTTTTTTTTTTTATTTAAAATTAGATTCTTATTAAACATTAACTACTCATATTGTTACAGAAATTACATTTTAGTGGGAATATAATAGTAATGTGCAAATCAACTAGAATCACTTATGTCAAATTTTATTGCACATTAATTCAAAAAAATACTCTGTTCACGAAAGCTAGATAACTCTGTTGTAACGTTATTATAGGTTTGATAAATTTATATATACGATAGTAAAACTGCATATTTTTAGTAAAAAATCAACAAAACATGACCACCGAAATCGCTTATGGCGCCCATGCATTACGCTTGCCGACGGTTCTGATTATAGTACGCAAGGAAACTTAAGGCACATTTTTGACCCATTTACTTTCGAGAAACTAAAATTTTACTATGCTATAAAGAATTCTAAGTATTTTAATATATACATAGATACATATATCAAAAGAAAACACTCGCGATTTTGTAAAATGGATTATTATAAACAGAGATATCGACAAACCGGCTACGACAGCACCATCGCGAAGTGAACAACGATTATTCAACTTTATAAATACATTGTAAATTTTTTGACGTAAGTGACGAGGAAGGTAGATATTTTTTTGCTGTCTTATTTCCTAAAGAATACAATTCAATTTCTTATAACAAACAAGTATAACCCAGAAACTTAAAGAGAGAATTTTAAATGCGAGGAAGTAAAGAATTATACAGCGTGGCCTCGTATAAGGCCACGGGCGCTCGACGAATTGGTGGATCTCGCGGTTTCACAGAAGGCCGTGCAAGTTCAAAACGTTAAATACATACTCAAACGACAATGATATAAAAACCTTTGTATCTACTGTAGATATTCTAATACATTATTTTGTACAGTGGTAAAGATCTATGGGTTAATTAAATGCAGTGTTGGACTGGCCATATGGTCAAGGTGGCGTTTGCCAGCCGGGGCCCAGCCTGCGCAGCCCCTACCACACATACGCTCAGGCGTACAACCTACATGTAAAATAGTTTATTCATACTTAGAGAGAAACAAAATAGACAAATTCGAAAATGGTTGACCACGAAGCCATTCCCGAAACTTCTAGCGCAATGTAGCTTAGAGTTATGACTCGCTTGTACATTGTTAAGCTTAAAATTATAATGCGCTTTTTTTTTGTTTTGAACAACAGGATTTACCAATTAATTAAATTGTGGAATTCGATGCCGGTTTTTAGTATAAAAATGATGTATTTTCAATAGTATTACTATATGAGAAAAAAATAAATTTATTTTAAAATGACGTTTTTCAAAGGCCATCCATATCTTTTAAATGAAATAATCGACTTTTAAATATTTTTTTCGATATATGAAATGTTGGATGTATTAAAACTGAAATGTTAAAAAATTGGAGATAGTTGGAAAAAAGCACTTTTTTGGAAATATCTGGACGGCGGCATCTATTGAACGAATCAACCGATTTTGATTTGCTTTGTGACATTCGACGACGTTTTTAACTACTAAAATTATGAGCTCGTCTATCCTTATCGAAGGGAGATAGAAATGAGCAAAGCATAACTTATGAGAAGCATGAAGAGCCGCGGAGTTAGATTTATCGGTACCCCGCGGCGTTTCTGTGATTCAGCCCATATATGACCAAGATGTCGAAGAGGGTAAGGGAGGTGGTGGTATCGTCCCTAACCTTATCGAGGGTTTCTGGAGAATCCTTAAATTAATACCTAATACCACACGGGCCCTTCAAACCCAGTCCGACCTTGATTGAATGTATGGGTTGTCTAGCATGCAGTCTCAACACCGGTCCGTTATCATTATATTGATGATGCGTCACAAAATTTATTGAGAATTCACAAGAGAAATAAGCCAGTCATAGTATTGATGTTTATCACGTCTGAAGTCAGTGTACGCATGATCTCGCTCGCAAGCTCGTCACGTGCTCCCTCATTCATTCACTCCCCCACTCACCCCACTCACACACAGACACACGATGCCCATTATATATTTGCGGGAGAGATCATTTGAATATTAAGCCACAAACCAAATATTCAAATCGATTAATTAGTAGTGAATGACAATCCGGATGTTTTTATAGGAACCATGCATTTATCCCTGCATAAAAAGTAAACTATAATACATGAAATTTTAGAATGCAATTTCTTTTTTAATCTGTACTACATATCAACACCGCACTACAGTAGTAGTGCGATCCTTTAAAGTTTTGTTTCGACTGGGCTTGAATTCACGCCGTTTTCTCACTTTCGGCCGTTTTTCTTTCTTTTAATTTTTTTTTTCATGGGTAAACATTTTCACAATAATAATTTCTAAAAATTCATATACCAACTTGTTGATATTTATCTAATGACACCAAAACCGCTTCTATACGTCTGACAATTCTAAAGCACTAAGTCAAACTAATTTGCGCGCTGCAGATTTTTGGGATTTTTACAGCACAACGCACGAAACTTTGCCGCTATGAAGTTAGTCACGAAAGCGTCACAATGGCGTAAAATAGGAAAGCGGGGAAGAAGAAGGAAGGGTCGGGGAGTGTTGATCCTGTGCATTACATCATTCGCAGGCAATTCAGAGCGGCAAAGTTTCATGCATTGTACTGTAGTCAGTTTTTCCTCACTTGATTAGGTCATCATTTTAAGGCCACGGACGCATAACTGGTACCGATTTGAAAAGTCGCCGAAATGGTAATTTCACCTTTTGGCTATCAATTAACAGTTTTCGAGAAATCGCTGTATCAATTGAACACAAACTTTTATGTAGCTCGAATTTCTAGTGTGCACCTCCATCCTGAGTGTGTTTACCTCAAAACACGTCAATACATTGCTCGTTACTGGGGAAAAAAAGACAAACCATCACATACACAGTCGCATTTGTAATATTAGCTAATTGATAAAATTCCATAGTCACTGCTATTGTTTCATATAACACTCCAAATCGGCTTTTTACATCCTACTTTAATACTCTTACAATAATTCACTTCAGACGCCAACTTTTTATGAAACCATCAAACTAATGCAATGATATAAGTTCATAAATGTTTACAAATAATAGTAGATTTTTTATACCAGTGATAATAGATATTTATACAATCATTTTTTTAGTCTGCACGACCATTAATGAAAATTTATAAGTATGGTAATCGTTTAAACCAGGCATGGCAAAACCTTTAACATGTGGGCCAAACGTGTGCAAATACGTTCGCGGGCCGCGTTCAAAAGTAGTGCGTTTTAAACTAGTGTTTTAAAAAAATAGGGTTCATAATTTGTAGCGATAGATACCAGACTTGAAATAATATGACAATGTTATTATAATACAATTTAATAAAATAACAAAATTAAATGAAAACAATAAGTTCAAAATTATAATTAAATCGTGACATTTGGAATTACTACAACTACGAAAGTTAAACAGCGACACCGAAATCAATAAGACACTTGAGCTTGAATTTGGGAAACTAATCCATCGATGTTTGGATTAATTCCACTGATACAAAGGCGTATAGAATTTTCCAAATTATCGTCAGTCAGCCTTGTACGATGCTTTGATTTATTAACTTGCATCATTAAAAAGAATTGTTCGCATCTGTGAGTACTACCAAACGCACAAACTAATCTTTTTGCGAATTTTCTAAGCTGCTGAAAATGGTCTTCGACGTATTTTTTATAGAAATCGCACAACTCCACGTCTTCAAATTTAGATTTTAAGAGTGAATTTTCTTGAATCTCGATCAACTCCATTTGCAAATGTATTGAAGCATTTTGTACGTTACTTTTTGTTGGAGTAGCAATTAAATTGAAATAATCTTCCATGTTTTTGAAATCGCTAAAACTGTTCGGAAATTGCTTGGGAAAACAGTAACTAGAATTCTTCATCGTATTGAGCATAAGCAATACGCTATAACAATATTTTCATAAGGAAAGAGCATGGTGAAATGGTAACTTACCAGACAGCATCTGTGCCTCTCGCAAACGGATTTTATTCTGAAACGTTTTCAAATGGCTGTACAAATAATTTACTAACTGTCCTTGTTTTTGAAGTTTCAAATTTAAAGAATTCAAATAGCTCGACCAGAAATGCTAAGTCACATATCCATTTTGGGTCACTCAATTCAGATAGTGGTTTATTCTTTATTTGCATAAAATCTGCTATCTAATTTCTAAGCTCGTAAAACCGTTTCAGCATTTTCCCTATGATTAGCCATCTGACTTCACAATAATATGTTACGTCGTCATATTCGGCTGATATTTCATCCAAAAACGCCTTGAAATGACGATGGTTAAGCCCTCGGAATCGAATAAAATTGATGGTCTTTACTACCACATTCATAAAAATTTGTAGTCGAATGGACTTAGAACACAAGTTCTGTTGGTGGATAATGTAATAAAGGATTATCAAATAATCTTTTTGCACATTTAATTCAGTTGCTTTTTCATTCCAAATTCCGATGAAACCTTTGCGTAAGCCGACTATAGGAGGTACACCATCTGTGCATACTCCAACTAATTTTGACCATGGCGAGCCAAAACTTATGACTACCTTTTGAACTTCATTAAAAATGTCCTCTCCTGTAGTATTCCTTTCAGAGGCTGTAAAGCAAGCGATTCTTCAGTTCCAGTGGACTCTTGCTCAACATCTCGAATAAATATAGCCAGTTGAGCTTTGTCAGACAAATTGCTGCTCTCGCCTAATGCTATGGAAAATGTTTCAAAACCAGCTATAATATCGGTCAATATTGTTTTTATATTATTAGCGATTATTTTAATACGTCGGACAACAGTTCGTCTTGACGAACTAATTTTTTTAAATTAATTTTTCTTTTCAGGACACAAAACACTGCAAATTTTTAACATATACTCCTTGATAAATTCCCCTTCAGCAAATGGTTTTAATGACTGCCAATTTAGAACTAATTATAAAACTAGCTTTCATTACATTATCAAGTTCTATTCTTTGTTTATGAAACATTTGCTGCTGCTTTTCCAAATTTGCAATAAGGTTCTGGATCTTGTCTTTTCTTATTTGTCCCGTCAGTGAGTGCAGCATAGGACGCTTAGTTGAGTAATGCCTCTTTATATTGAATTCTTTCATAACTGAAATGGTTTCACAACAAACAAATAGGCTTACCATTGCACAAGATAAAAAAGGATTCTTCAATCCTTTTTTGTTGAAACCGACGACCCTCTGCATCTACTTTTCGTTTCTTTCCACCAGACATCATTTCTGTTTACTTTTCGTTCCATAAGCTTAATAACAAAATATAATTAATAAGCACACAAGATGCACACAAAATCACAAAGCAAATTGACGGCACTAGCAGTTCGTTAGGATATCGCTTGTTGAAGTTATCTCCTCAGTAGCTCAAATAGAACTGAACTAAAGGTCGGGTTATCCACCCGCTTATAGGCAAAATGAAGGAATGATCTAGAATCGTCTAGTGTAGAACAATCGAGAAGCAATAATCTTTTGTTGCGCGGCCAGTGAAGCGGCAAACATCTAAGGCTTTGATGTTTGCCGCCTCACTCTTTGACGATCGCCGCCACTCGGCTTGCTCGCTCACTTGATTCCATGAGTATGAGTAAGTCGTGTAATTTTTTTTATTGGGTTTTTCAAAATGCCTCGCGGGCCGGATCAAATATTACAGCGGATCGGTTGTTGCTCACGTATGGTTTAAACCGTAAAACGATATGCACTCTTTAATTCTTAAATTAAATTACCCACAAACGCTCATAAATAGCGGTGTTAGCTCATGTATTAACTATATGAATAAATACAGAAGAAGTATCGAAATAAGAACAGGAATGTTTGTCCATGCGGGGGAAGCCGCGTGCGAACGTAAGTTATACAGGTAAAATCGGTACGCACATTTTTATGATAACTGTAGTGCGTGTCAGTGGGCAGATAACCGGCCAAGTGGTCACAGAGGATGTCCATCTCTCGCCTCCTGTTTATGTTCTGCAGCGAGTGCACGCGGCACGCGCTGCGTTTGCTTTGTCTGCACTCCCCGCGGGAGTTGAACGAGCTGCTCCGCCTGACGTGGCGGGGCGAGGGCCGCGGCGCCGCCCGCCGGAGCGACTGCGAGCGGCGCACGTGACACTCGCTGCCCTCGTCGCTATCCGCCCACGTTTCGCAGTTAGACTCTGGAATTTGAAGTGAAGGGACAGACGTCGAAAACAGATTAGACGGGCGGCCTGCCGAAGAGACTAAACTAAAGTCATTTGCTGTCGTCCTGTTGCTTCGTCATACTCTCATATTTCCGGCCGTCTGTTTATTTTGTTTGTTCCAGTACATACAAATTCATGAAAAAGAAGAACATAAGTTTTGAAAGAATAAGTTTTGTCAATATGTTATTATAAAAGTATGATAAAAGTCCAATCGGAAAAAAATAAATGATGAATTAATTTAATAGGTAATATTTATATGTATGAGATTGGTAATATTTAATAATTCTTTGCTACTTTTAAAAAATACGATTTCTTGTCTGTCTTTATCCGTTCAGCAAAAACTTTGCAGTTGATATTAAATTAATTTCTTAACGAGCTATATAGAAACCTAAAACTTTAAACATAGTTCTTGATAATGATGCAGTGAAATTAATATTATGAAATATAAAAAACACATGTTTAAGCATGTCGATGACGCAGTGATGCAAACTCACAATTTAAAGATTTCACCCGTCCGAAAATCGCCTAACATGCCCTATAGGCACGTTAGGTGATTACCGAAGTAAAATTTGTATCACTTCAGTAATCGTATAAACTATAAAAGTATAAATATACATAAAACTTTGACTACGAATATGTAAATTATTTAACTCTTATCACAAACTTCGTGACACATATTTACCAGCGCTACTATAAAATACATAACTTATTCTTGAATACATTTTTTTTTTTATTTTACTCTGCGTATGTGATATAAAAATTATTTTCTTACAACGTATTGTTTCGAAGTACATACTGCAGTTGTCTTTCTTATATTTTACTACTAGATTTCGGTAAAATACATTTAGTCCATGCACACATTGCATTTCTCCCAGTTTTTAACCGTCCTTTTGAATTGTCGGTTATACAAACCTTCAGTATTGTACGCACAGAGAGGGGGCTCGGTGCTGGGTGAACGCGTCAACTCCACAGTGGTGACGCGCTCGTGCGTGCACAGCACCAGCCCGCACGCCAGCAGCACCAGCAGCGCCACCCCACCGCACAGCGCCAGAGACAACGTCGTGATATCTGCCACTACATTCGCCGGTTCGGCCATGCCGGCTTAAAATATAAAAAGTAACCTCTGTTAATATATACGAGAAATGCACACTTCATTTCGTCGTGATTTTACTGAAGTGACGTTAGGGTGGTACAAGTACTCTTTATTCCGGTCTTCGCTTGCGTGAAATGGACAAAATCCGCAAAGTACTTGTAAAGCCACGCGTAATGTACGTGTGGTTCAACTTGAATAGTGAAATATTCAAGATATTTCTACATTTAAATTATATTTTTATTTACATGGTGGCAAAATGGCGACACTTAGCTCTGTACCTAGCTGTTACATGTGAAATTGATGCATCGGTTTTTGGCAATTAATCGCCTGACGGTAATTATATTTTCGTCACTGAAAGTACTCGACGGCCGACTTTAATGAACGAATGTAGGAATTTTATCGTAAATTCGTTCATGAAGGTTCATGAAATGCAATCACAATTATATTCTGCTTACAAAAGCCTCCCGTTACTCGTGTTAGCTGCTTTTTCTCTAAAAAATTTTTGCAGGCAAACGATAAAACCTTGAGACAAAAGAAAACTTTTGAAATCGTAAAAAAATCATCACCCAAAATCTAATTGAAGACAATTAGGAGAAAAGTACTATGCCACTTAAAAACCTTTTAAATATCATAAATCAATCACAGATTTCTCTAGGTTTTAATTTGGGCTCGTTTTCATGATTCTAATTTAAAATGTATACAGAGATAAATATATAGAAATGCAAGAAAGGTATTAATCAAATTTTCATTTAAAAATAGCATCAAATAATATAAGAAAAAGAAATAATATCCCATCAATTAATTACATATAATACTTTTCACCTTATAACAAAATGTCGAATAAATTATGTAATTTTTTAAATTAAAAAAAAAAACAAGTTACAAAAATAAACGCGAATATTCCGAAATACTATTTTAGAAATTGCCCTGTTCTCCCACTTCTGTCTTCAATTATGTTATCGGGATTTTTGCTACAGACGAAATTCAATTTGTAATAAAAAAAAACAATCAACCAGCCATTCCTCACCAAAAAATATTCTATTAAATAAATAATTTTCTTTTAAACATATAATATTTGAAATTTTAACATTTATAACCAGCCAGGAGCGCAAAATTTTTAGTGCGCCTTACTATTCATAGGTAATGTAGTTTAGTATGAATCTAAAATTTAATTGAATATTATTTGTTTTAGTAAATAACTTTTTTCCTATTTTTCAATTTCATTACCATTTATTGCTTTTTTTTTAACTTTAAGCATTTCCCAATTTAGAAAGTCTATATAATTTACAACTATTCTTACCAATTTCTTTATCGATTATTTCATCTTGATTTATAACAACAGCTTCGCTCTCTCCTTTGTCGTTGATGGCCACTATAGTGAGCTCGTAGGCCTCTTTCGGTTCTACGTTTACTTTGAAAATTGGTACCATATTTGTTATCGACATGATTTCCGATTGACTTTTTAATGTTCTAGCGGTTAAGCTGAATCTCTGAAAAATCAGTCGCATGACAGTCAATAATTTTAGAACGTTTCTGTTTAGATAAAAAGTTAATCCGTATAGCAAAAATTTGCATTCAGAGACTTTCGTTACACATAAAAAATGTTTTTGTTGTTCCCTAGAATGTAATTTTTACTACGAGCATTCGTAAGTGGCACTATAAATTACGTGCATTTACTATAAATAATTATAGCTGAAATAGGCCAGCAATAGATTCTACTTGGTCGATAAAGTGAATGAAGGCTAGTAGTATGAAATAATTTCCACCATTATAATAATTTTGCATTTAATGACATACTTCGCACATTTTACACAAAATCGCAATAGGTATGTATGCAATGTTTTATATTTGGGCAATTCCTGCACATCTAATCACTATACCAGTGGGCGATAAGTGCTCAGACAGGTTTTATAGGTACAATTCCCAGTAAGAATACTAAAAAATATTTATTTTCATAGAGAATCAATATTTCTATCGTCAAGATCGTCTTAAACTACGCAGTGGCCCTCGGGCACACGGAGACCGGGTCCTTGAGCAGATAAAGTCGGAGGCCTTAAGCTTAGAGAGCCAGAGTCCTCAGACGCACAGAGCCGCGGTCCTTGGACACACAATTATTGCCTTTGAGTACATAAGATTGGGATTCTTTTAAAAGGTCAAGTAATACCTGCATGAAAATTTGTAATTTTACGTGCACATTAAACAACGAAGTCGGCAGGTCGAGGCGCCCACCGGGCTTGTGCCCTGAGTATCCTAATGGAAAAAACGGAACTGCCTATCATCCTACAAATTAAATAATAAAATAACAAAATGTATAACACCGTGCAACGATAATTACAACTGTGTCAAATCACATAATTTAATATAGTATAAATAAATTCAGTCGATTTAATATTAGTAAGTACTTATAAAATATGTACTATCACGTTTCTTAAAAAAAGTAGATTCTGTCGGTACTGATCACTTAAATAAACTTAAAATCACGTAACGAGCTATGCTCGGGAATTCATGCGACGTACAATATGAAAAAAAGGAAAGCCGTATATGAGTAAAAGTAACCTAAATTAAAAGCTCACAGAATCAGTAAGTTGTAGAGGCATTGGGCAGGCCTAACCGCTCAGGGAACCTATAACTGCTGAGGATAGGTTGTCGAGGAGCGACCACAATCTGGACCTCGCGGCGTGGGACGGCCTCACGTTAAGCGGACCGACGACCTGGTCAAGGGGACCGACGACCTGGTCAGGGTCGCATGCCACCACAGGTTTTAGGTGACCCAGAATTTTAAGTCGTCAAATTAATATGGGGCAGGCCTGCAACCAGCGGTGGACGTCCGATCGCAGTACTGATGTCTGTCTATATAAACAGTTTTAAAATCCGTGTGATTTCTGGAACTACTTACGTGACCACAAGAAGTGATTGGAAAATTATTTCCCGAAACGTAATTGGAACGGTTATAATCATTGAATGATCCTTTTATCTCGCGCTATTATAAAAAATGACGAAAAGATATGTTACATAAAAGGTTGTTCACGTGAATGCAGTTAGAATTTTTCAGTGCAATTCCGAACCCTTTCATCTTCTACAAGAACTAAATGAGAAAAAATCTCAAAAAAGAAAGATTTCATTTTTTAAATATATTTATGTATACATACTTTGTGCTTCAGTCTATTATTTCAGTTTATTGTCTATTTCCTCTTTTATAAATAGGAAAAAACGTAACAAAAACTGTAACCCCTCCGTGAATACACTTAATGATATTCAAACAGTCCTTAAGGTCACCTGCCCCAGCGGTCAGATATAAGATAGCGGTATGAACTGCGGTACTAATAACAGTTCATTTATGCCGGTCTTACCTGTGGAAGACCACCGTTGTGTCCTTCCTCACACCTCACAGCAACGTCATCCTGCTCGTTCCTAACAGCCTTGCATTCCTTAGGCGACTGCGGTACTGTTTCATTCGTGATGATGAACTTACATGGCTTGTTGGGTACATCCGCATCTCCATTGAGATCTGGTATGCCGTTCAAACCCCAGCAGAGAATTGTACCTGGATAAAAAATAAAAGTTTAAATGCTAAAACGCTGACCATATTATAAGCATAAAAGTGCGAATTTCCGTTATTGCAACTTCGCCAACCAACTCTTAATTCGGAACATCTTAAGACAGGTGTTTCTTATATTACATTATAATGGATACTTCATGAAAGAATATAAAAAATAAGACACGTACCATAGATTACATCGCTCGGTCTATTGTAATCCAGGACCTGGGCGGAACTGTTGAGTTCGGATGTGAAGTTTTCATTGTCGGTAGCGTTTGTCCCGTTAAAAAACACCCAGCGATAACTTATCGGCTCAGGGTTAGCTTTTACTTCGCAACTGATACGGACAGACTCTTTGCCCACACCGAATTTTTCTATGATATCTTTGGTGCATATCGGTGCATCTGAAATCAGTTGATTAAAATAATGTTTCTTCACTTCGTACGATCTTATTTGTCATAACATAGAACCGAAGCCATAACAACAGTCAGTGACCTGTATGCCATCGAGGTTTGATGTCGCAGAAGAGCGTACCAACCGTTGGGCTTTCACTGCTATGTAAAATAACACTATATGCGTCCACAAATGATTTGTTACATAGCTATGCTAATTGTGTATTGGCAAGTATTTTTGTTATAGGTCGTCTATCGATTGCGACCGTGACTGCGCAAGAGTCACTTTATGTTAAAAAAAAATGCTTTGTTCCTTTCTTGGCATGAACAAGCATCGTACTGTGCCCGACGCCTTTTCACAGCTGCCTCGTGTCGGCGTCGGTGCGGAGACTATCCGATGGAATAGTCTCGGTGAAGTGGGTGAATACATGCGCTTTAACAAAGGTCATTTTCTCCGATACACATCGATATCTGATACACGTAGATTTATTGGTTAGTAAATTATTATCTAATTATTTTTAAGTTTTTTGCCACTACCTATATTAACCTATACTAATGAGCTATGTGGCCTGGCTGGCCTTGTTCTGCCTTCGGCAAATGGTGTATGTTTTCGCTTTTTTCTTTTTCTCATTTTGATAAAATTTTGCATAATTTTCATTATTTCTTGTTGGTCATACACCCTTATTTTGTTAATATGAATATGAATAAAATTTCTAAATTCATATTTTTTTATAACTAAACCACAGCACCACCTACTGAATTTATGTTTTTTGATTTACTTCTTTTGACCCTATGCAACATCCTATATTATAAAATGTATCATTTTGGTTCAAAAATCACTGTAGTATAGCCATACAAGGGGCGTACCCACGGCGGGACAAGATGGAGCGTCTGCTACACCCTGGCCCCCTGATCCTGGCATAGGAACCGTATTCTGGAAGCACAAAATAAAGAAAATGAAATTGGAGCTAGATTTAGCTAGAACCCTCACAAGTTATTATTGAAATAAGGTCAGTAAATAAAAACCATTTTTAAATTCCTACACTTATCGAGATTATTTACTTTTGCCCCACCCTTAACAAAATACTGGGTACGCCCCTGGGCCATTCTGTGGCCAACCTGGCTTCAACAGAGAAATGGGTCGAATCTACCGGTGAAGTACCACACTCTCATAGAATACGGACGTGAAGAATAGCTTTTGCTGTTGTATTTCGTCCAGTGAGTGAGAATTCCGATGGCGCCCTCGCCCCCTTCCGTCAAACCGATCCCATTCTATTAGATTGCCCTATTCCCTAGAGGTCGACAACGTCCTGGCGACTCTTCTAGAGTTGCCTGCCTTTTAGGAAAGAATAGGCTCTTTTCTTCAAATAGATTTCAAAATTTTGATTAACATCCTATACTGTATCATATCTAGGATCGAACCATTCTATTTTAACTTTTAGTATATCCAAGTCATCCAATTAAATTATTCTCCAAGTATTTGTTCTAACACCAAACTCTATAAGATGATGCTTCAGGCGCTACAACAAATCAATAACTCGTTTCAGCGACGAAATGCATTGCTAGAGAAAAAAAATGAGCACACTAACATAACACATCGACAACAACAGCTTGACTCTCGTTCCTCCCCTCGGCGTTGACGGCGCCGCACCTGTATTCGCCGGCGGCTTTCTCTTCTACGGAGTCCAGCTGTAGCGTCGGCTGCAGCTGGATCGAATGGCCGGTGTCGTTGCTGTCATATATTATTTCATCCTGCACGGGAAAATTGACGTTTAGGTCAGTGGGTACTGATGCGATTTACATGATTTTCTTGCTCATTTTCTAATACGTTGGTTATAATAAAACAATTGCAGACACTTTCAGTTTGAATAGTCCATATTTTTTTTTGCGAGATGTTTTTTCGTCGCTATAAATATATACAGCTTACATTTGACATTTTATATTCATGTCTGCCTTTATCAGCATGAAGATGAAAATTAATAAGTACAGTATAACGCACGAAACTTTGCCACTCCGAAATTGCCTTTTGGAATTTATAGGTAGAGTAGTTTAAAAGATATTTTTAAAAGCACTTTTAGAAAAATTTCTCAACGTGCGCACATACATATGCACGCAAGCACGCCGCGTACACACATACACACACAGAGAGACACACACACACACACACACAGAGAGAGAGACACACTCACACACAGAGAGAGAGAGAGAGAGAGAGAGAGACAGAGAGAGAGAGAGAGACAGAGAACGACATTATATATATTTTTTTCTGAACCAAAAGTAGCGCGTGTCGAAAACAACGATATAAACAGTACAATGATAATCTAAATGAATTAAATGCTATGTTCTACGGTTGCGTCTTGTCTGGTCGTGTCTGGTCTATCGTGGCTCGCTTTGCCATTATTCTAAAAAATATTTCGTTTTCATTTCACTGAACTGATTTTGGAGAAACATTGAAAACTTAAAACATCAAAGTTGCATTTCGTGCTATACCATAATGGTTAATCTAATGTACAAACTTTTATTTGTGTCGTTCTCAATTTCTTTTCTAATTTATATATACAATGAATTGATCTTTTAAAGAAATACACTAATAAAGTGAATATGTAATAAATTACGTCCATGGATTGAGAATCCGTAGCAGCACAATTTTCTTCTTTTTTAACAAAATTTACTTTTCAAATTACGAATTCCGTAAGTTTATATTATTGGCAATAAATACTCACTTCGTGATACCAAAAATAATTGTCAATTGCTGGATTGGCGCTGATACTGCAGTTAAGGGTCACGTTGGAACCCATAACCACGGATAAGGTGTCGTTGTGTAATTCTTCATTTATTATTTCCAATATCGGTGGATCTGTATGAATTTCAAATAATTAAATATGCAATGAAATCCATAAGATTTTCTTTTTTTGTAAAATGGACCTATTTTTTTATGAAGCTAGGTAAAATAGGTAAATATATTTTAAAGTTATAATTTAAAATATTAGTGGAATTTTACAAAAATATATTGTAGTGATGACCCAATTTTTTTAATATCAAAATAAATCTCTATGAAATTAATACAATATTCGTGTACTCTTGATTATTATAATATTGTGAAGAGTTGTGAAAATAAATTCTATGTAGTTGTTCTAACAGGTAACGGAAAACGTGAAGTTATCGGCGCAGATGTAGCTGTCGTGACGGTCGTATGCGCTGGCACAGCACATGATGGGTGCTTCGTCGAGTTCCGGAGTCACGATCAACTCCACGTCGCTCACTACCAGCCGCTGAGATGCTTCAATCTATTAAAAAAGCATTAAAAAAGTTGTGGAAATCGAAAATTATGAGGTCTAAAATATTTTAGATAGAAAATTATTTGCCTTAACAATAAACTGTTACAATTATTTTACACATGCATACGCACAAATGCACGCACGCACTCACTCATGAGCACACCACACGCCACACCTTAGGATTGTGTACATAACAATAAGTTTTATAGTAGTACAATACAGTAAAACAGCAGTAATTCACGCGCAAGGTGGTATGTGACCGCGGCTGTCCTCTGTGCAGGGGCGTAGCTACCGCCGTTTATACCGTATCAATTATACGGGGCCCCCAACGTGTGTAAGCAAAAATTAATAAAAACTTCCCAATTTTTTTTTATTTCACAAATGACAAAAGTCAAAAAAAGCAATTTCTTTTTTTCCCACGTAAAGTGTGCGTTCAAAAGTTGGCAGCATTCCCTAACAGCAATCATGGACTAAGAAAGCATGTTAAAGTGATAAGGTTGAAGTTTGAACATTTTGGCAATAAATGAAAGACGTACTATGATCTATTTGACAATGAAAGAAAAAAATTAATATTAATGTAATTCGCCGCACATAAATAATTGCGGTTGCTATGGCAACGATGAAGATGGCGTACAAAACCCTTTAGTACTTAATGTATGAATAAAAATATTAAGGTCATTATCTTATTTTTTAACGAATTTTTCAATTCTTTAATGGTTATTTTGTTATCCGGAGCACAGTCGAATCCAAAAAAAATCCGAAAAATCGCTCTAGCCGTTCTCGAGTTATAAATGGTGTAACTAACACAACTTTCTTTTATATATATATATATAGATATGAATTGTTTGTAAAAAATTTTGAAAAAGTGACAGATAGATAATTATGATGAATAAATATTTCCTTTAATTTTATATATTTTTTTTTTATGAGAAATCTTTACCATTCCTAAGGGCCCCCAAACAATTTTTGATACGGGGCCCCGCCAAGGCACGCTATGCTTCTGCCTCTGTGTATCGCTGTCTATGTATTATGTACCATTAATTTAAAATGTACTTTAAGTTATCTACTTATTACGATAAATATTGAATATTTTGTTGATAAGAATGAAAGAAGATATGAAACAAGAATATTTTTTTGTTTCATACAAGAATATTTTCTTGTTTCATACAAGAATATTTTTTTGTTTCATACAAAAATATTTTCTTGTTTCATACAAGAATATTTTCTTGTTTCATACAATAATATTTTCTTGTTTCATACAATAATATTTTCTTGTTTCATACAATAATATTTTCTTGTTTCATACAATAATATTTTCTTGTTTCATACAATAATATTTTCTTGTTTCATACAAGAATATTTTTTTGTTTCATACAATAATATTTTTTTGTTTCATACAATAATATTTTCATGTTTCATACAAGAATATTTTTTTGTTTCATACAATAATATTTTCTTGTTTCATACAATAATATTTTCTTGTTTCATACAATAATATTTTCTTGTTTCATACAATAATATTTTCTTGTTTCATACAATAATATTTTCTTGTTTCATACAATAATATTTTTTTGTTTCATACAAGAATATTTTTTTGTTTCATACAAAAATATTTTCTTGTTTCATACAAGAATATTTTTTTGTTTCATACAATAATATTTTCTTGTTTCATACAATAATATTTTCTTGTTTCATACAATAATATTTTCTTGTTTCATACAAGAATATTTTTTTGTTTCATACAATAATATTTTCTTGTTTCATACAATAATATTTTCTTGTTTCATACAATAATATTTTCTTGTTTCATACAAAAATATTTTCTTGTTTCATACAAGAATATTTTTTTGTTTCATACAATAATATTTTCTTGTTTCATACAATAATATTTTCTTGTTTCATACAATAATATTTTCTTGTTTCATACAATAATATTTTTTTGTTTCATACAAAAATATTTTCTTGTTTCATACAAGAATATTTTCTTGTTTCATACAATAATATTTTCTTGTTTCATACAAGAATATTTTCTTGTTTCATACAATAATATTTTCTTGTTTCATACAATAATATTTTCTTGTTTCATACAATAATATTTTCTTGTTTCATACAATAATATTTTCTTGTTTCATACAATAATATTTTCTTGTTTCATACAATAATATTTTCTTGTTTCATACAATAATATTTTTTTGTTTCATACAAAAATATTTTCTTGTTTCATACAATAATATTTTTTTGTTTCATACAATAATATTTTCTTGTTTCATACAATAATATTTTCTTGTTTCATACAATAATATTTTCTTGTTTCATACAATAATATTTTTTTGTTTCATACAATAATATTTTCTTGTTTCATACAATAATATTTTTTTGTTTAATACAAAAATATTTTCTTGTTTCATACAATAATATTTTTTTGTTTCATACAATAATATTTTCTTGTTTCATACAATAATATTTTCTTGTTTCATACAATAATATTTTCTTGTTTCATAGTTTTAGAGCGCGGTTTGTTTCATAGTCGGGTTTTAGTTTTTGAACTTGTTTTTTACTTTAATACATAGATTTGTTAATATTCACTAGTAACTTAAAAAATGTATCTACAAGAAGAAACATGCGCATTTCATTGAGACTCATGATAGCGATATTTTCAGCATTGTACCTGTAATGATCTCCTAAGCATAAACTAAAACGTATATTTTTTTTTATACAGAAGGACTGTAACCTATCACTATAGGTGTAATCCTAATAATATTATAAACGCAAAAGTTTGTAAGAATGTATGGATGTATGTTTGTTATTTTTGCTAGCAAAAATTACTGAATAGATTTTGATGTAACTGTACAATTATATAGCTTACACATCCAAATAACAGAAAGGCTATAATTTATAAAGATATAATGTGAATTATTCAAAATATAACGATAAGTGTCAAGTAAGTAGGAAAAAATCTATCATCTGCGAGCTATTCTGGCGTGCGCCGCAAAAACCGTTGGAATTACACGTATGTAATGTGTAAGGGAAATGTTTATCTTAAATAGTCCTACAAAAAAGTCTGCGACAGCATATATCTATCTTTTATATGTAAACCATTGTCGCCAAAATAGTGAACCACAAATACAACAAAAATTGTTAATTTATTTCTAACGCACATTTGGAAGTAACAAATTAATCCTTATATCAGAATAAATACTTTTACGGCAGAATAAAACCTTAAAGGTAGCAAGAATACATTTGAGCACGCCATATTTTTCCCACAGCCAGCTGTACGTGGCTCGCTCACGCGTTTCTAAATCTCAAAATCTTCATGTTTATACAGACCGAAATAAATCGTTTAACATAGTTTATAGGAGTATATTACAGTAGCCACCTATAACTTTTGCATTAACATCAATCATCATATACAATCATCATATCTATCCTTACAAAATATAGCGTTTTTAATACCTGTAATATAATACCTATTAGTGAGATCATCATAATAGTTCCAACTTACATACATTACACAATATAATCGTTCGAACAATTATAACGGTTGGACCGATTTTCATAATTTTTAATTTGTTGGATTTTTCTCCGTCCCGAATAGTAAAATAATATAAAAACATTGAAAAATTGACAAAAAAAATAAAATGCTTTCTATCATCATTATCACAATTTTCCATCACCACGCGGCTGAAACCACGGCGCGTAGCTAGTAGATAATAATTTAGTTAGTGATGACGTTATCGGTAATGGGTTCGATACCTTGATGTTCTGTTCTATGTGCGGCATCTGCTTGCCGTTGAGATGCCAGACGACGTCCGGCGGCGGGCGCGCGCCGAGCACGCGGCACTGCAGCGCCGCCGCGTCGCCCGCGCGCACCGCGCCCGGCGGCCCCCGCAGGCTCACCAGCTCCGGCGGTACTGCCGACACGAAACGGTCAGTCTGCATATCGAACGCACGTATTTACTATTGACGCAATGTAACGTAAACTATTAGATCTTTTATTTATAATAAGGCTCTGTGTTAAGGAAATTTCAAAATTATGACACTTTTTCGGATATGTCATTTTTTACTCAAAAAATACTTATAGTTTCTATAAATTTTCTCAGTTTCGATGAAATTGTTGAGTAATTGTAATTATTATCGATTCATTTCGCGCTCAGCTCTGTCCTAAACAAGAAAAATAATTTCATTAACGAATTTAACTTTTTGCTGTATCATAAAAAAGTATCTAATATATACGAGCATTACTCTTGATGTTGACTATAGTGCAACTCAAAATAAAACAAATAATGAAAACCAGTCAAGTATGAGGTTAACCTGCGCTAAGAATCTCGCCACACACAAACACAATTTTTGATAAAATTACATAACACAAATCTATAACACAATACATACACAAAAATTATTATTCCAGGAGGGTGTTGGCATTACTGGAGAATCCCTTCGCGAATATATCCCGGCAGAGCCACTAAGGGGGTAAATTATTGATCTGCCTTCGATCAATGCCGGGGTATTCGCTTCATCCAATCGGATCTGATTGTCTGACCGCGTAAAAGGTTGTTAACGTGTAGGTCGGAGGCTCTTCTAGCTCCGCGTCACTGTGTGGATTGACGCCGACATTTTTTTTGACGGTACTTGTCCTAGACATGTCCAAACCGACCGAAGAGTGGTGGGAGTTTTGGCTGACGGAAATGAGAGCGTTGTCATGTTTGTGTCAATGGCTGCGTTCGGTGTACAGCAGAATGGATATCAAAAAGTTTTAGATGAGTCCAAACACGAAAGCGGAGTGAATAGGATAATTTCTAGGTGAGTGTGGAGAAGAAATATGAGAGAGCGAAAGGCAATTGCTTTATTCTATTGTACCAAAGTTTAACTTGTGCATAACAAACGCTAAGTTTGACCACAAACGGATACAGTCTTCTATACGGCGAAGAGAGAATATAATTATGATAGTTTGTAATTCTAGATGATCAGTTAAGAAGCAAAGTCGTGTACAACAAGAGTATACTGTAACGTCAATTTTGATGCGGTCAGTTCTTAAATGTCTGACGAATTAATGTTTAAAGTCAGCGTTAGCGATGCGTGCAGAAATTTAATGCAAAAATCATTACAAAACTAGAATGAATAAAAGTTGGGAAGCTTCAAGATCTAAATGTAAAAGAAATTATACAATATGCTCGTTTAAATATTGACAAATTATTGGAATTAACGAAATCTGTATTATTAAACGAAGCAAAAAAAGTATGCGGGGTAACAATTACTAACATTATTTCAACAAATGTTAGTAAGAAAATTAATGATTGGTGGAATCACGAAGTAAGGGAAGTAACAGATGAGATAAAAAAAGCACGGCTGGATTCCTGCCCCCAAAGTCAACCAAAAAGTGCAAAAATTTACCTTTCAACCGAACCATTACTTTAAAAGATAAACTAAAAGATAGCGAATTACAACAGACGATATGCTTCTTTTAAAAAGCGCATGAAAACAAATGTCAGCAAGATGAAAGTCATGATGTTTGAAAGATGGAAAAGCATAGCCGAAGGCAATATTACGTATAAGATATGAGGAAGTCGAACAAGTGAGTTTATCTGTTTGATTTGTATATTTACAAATGACAAACGGAGCCTTATTTGCTATTATAGTAATGAATAATAAAAGTGTTAAGCGACATGCGCATTTTACTATACACAAGTGTGTTCTGGACTCTATGCTTTGATCAGTGAAAGTTGATGTGCCAGAAAAACCATGCAAATAAAAACAACACAGTCGAGATGCCATCGCCGAATACTATGTTTAGACTGTCTTTGAAAGGTATATAGGAGTGTTGATGTTAAAGAGCGGTGTGTGGTATAGTAGAAAAAGGCAAGTTGAGGTGGTTTGGCTATTTGAACAGAACGGACAAAAGTAAACTAACAAAAGAAATCTATAGATATAAATCTATAGGCGAGATAGAAGAATTAGTACGGGGTATGCTGGAAAATATGTTTTGGTGGGATATCCGAAAAATTGATGGTAGTCAATGAAGAAATAGATTTATGCAAAAATCGTATTGTGTGGAGATTTGTAGTGTCTGCCTTTTCTTCTGAGAAATATGAGTGATTTTATAAATAAAAAAAATCTCACTAGGTTTGGGTTAAATTTTTCATCGCCCATTAGTGATGAAAAACCTAACCTTTGGTGCGCGAGTCTGACTTGCACTTGAACGATTTTTTTTTTATAAATAATTTAATTTTGAAATATAAAAATAAAATTTAGAACACAGTTACTGTTGAAGTAGTAGGCACGTACTATCGTATATACCATTAATAAACATGAACGTTTTTTGACATTGCAATTTTTGGAAGACACAACATTCAGATAGGCATTAAATAATGAGGATGCCTAGTATTGAGTTCCGATCTTTATAGGTAAATCGTAAAACTTACAATACACATCCAAAGTGATATCGATCGACAGGGCGTCGATATATTTGTTGTTGGCGGCGCGACACGTGAGCACCCGGCCGTGGTCCTTGCGGCTCAACGGGCCGTATATGAGAAGGCTGCGCATGCGGCGTTCCGATAATTGCATCGATGTGTCTTTGAGGACCCTCCCGCCTGTCCACCACGTTAGGTTGGGGCGAGGTTTCCCTATTAAATCATGATTTAATGAACTTCGATCAGAGACAATGTATTTTTTTTTTGTTTCACTTAGAAGTAGTATTGAACGATTGAGTAATTGTAATTATAATTACGTCCTTATTTACCAAATAATTCAATGTATTATGCAATAGGTTACTATAAAAGTATGTATATGGACTCAAGTTTAAAGAGTAATTTAAGTAGAGTACGAGCCGAGTGTAAAAAACTCAGAATAATAAAGTAACAAGATAAAATATTTCTATATTAAGGACTTATATAGACGATTAATAAGCAGAGATCTTTAAAATACGATATTTCAAAATATACAAATGCAATGACTATCAGATCGATGCTGATAAAATAATATATTTTGGATACGATTCAATATTTTGTAAGAGGACAAAGCAATATAATAACTTTTTGTACATAGAAAAAAAAAAACGAAATAATGATTTTTAAAAGAATACAAATTATCTCCATCATGTTATTGGATTGAATCTTTACGTCTGTAGACGCATAGATTTGCATCCGCAGCTTCGACCGGAAAAGGACAGCTATTAGATATAAATTAAACTATTAATTAATATGCAATCATTTTACGTACATTTTCTTTTTTTTTTTTACAAAGAATGTACTATATCACTCTCTCTACATCACATGAAAAAATACCCAACGCAATTTAGTGATTCGAACAGAAGTGGAAATATAGAATATATGGTGAATAATCGTGCACGTCGAATCAATAATTAATGTGTTAGTAATGATAAAATATTTACCACCAAAGACGACGCACATGAGCCGTACGTGGTCGCCCACGCGCAGCGGGCCCAGCTCGTGGTTGGCCGTCGAGATCGACTCGCCCACGATCGACCCGTTCTCTTGGATCACCCACAGCCGCTCCGGCGGCGCTGTGCAGAGACAACCATAGCTTATCCCGTGATCTTAAAGGTGCATTCAGTTTTATTACATGCAGTCTATTCAAATCGAATTTTATAGAATGTCATACGAAATACATGTAAAAAAAGACTGTAACCAGCGCGAGCTTTATTTACATAAACGCAGTATGCCAGTACGTGAATGAATTCCCGAATTTCCAATTAATTTGCCCCCCCCCCCCTTCTCGGCCCCAACCCGATAATATGTAAGGGTTTTAAAATTTTCATTAAACATTAATTCGTTTAGAAAAAACTACCCCTATTTTACAATTCTGGCAACGTAAACTTAGTCCATTCTAAAAACGCTCATTCATTTCTAATGATAAATAAAAAAGAAATCAGCAAAACCACTATAAAAGTAGGTTTATTATTTAGATATATAAATTATAATTATGTAAGATTTAAAATATCCTCCCTTTACAGTGGGGGAGGATATTTTAAATCAGAACAGATTTTTTTTTTAATTTTTCCTGTCCTCCTAAGTCTAATTACATATTTATATACTTATATTATTTTTATAAACTACTATTCATTTATTCATAAAGTGAAGCAAAACGTTGTCTAGATCTATTCGTTGATCGATAGATCTAAAATGCTAAAGTACCTACATATTTATGACATTTCGAGTGAACCTAGTGTTATACAGCCGTATCTCGAGGAAAATGAATTTTGGAGTTGTCCTTTTCGCTTTTAGTGTCGTCTCCCGTAAACAGAAATGTCTAAAAACATGACCACTATCAGACGTCCCGGTCACGATCAAGTCGAGGGGGTCACGTAGTCGAAGTCCAGTCAGGATAGGCTCTGATTCGATTACAACAGTAAGATAGATACTCAGCCCAAGAGTCATGACCCCATGACCCCCAACTGGAGTCCACGTCGCTAGTGTAGCAGTAATCAAAGCAATCTTTAACTTTTCGGTGTGGTCACACATTTAGAGACAGAACGATTGTGTGTTATACAAATGTCAATTTAAATAATTAATTGTACGAGCACATATCATCAAACTGTTCCGGTGGCCGTGCGTCAATTTCCTCATTAAGCGCGCGGACCAATTAACGGGTGCGGGCATGCGTTGTCGCTATCCATTTATAGAATTATAAAAAAGTCGATTTTTAGTATGACCCCCTTACTGTGACGCTTAAATTATATTTATCCTACATATTTCCTTGCGCAAAATTGAATATGTATAAAATGAACATATTGAAATAGAAAAAAAAAATACTTAACAGTAGTCAACATAATGCGTTAAATAATCATTATATTTCTATTCTAATGAAATTAACCGTCCATGAAAAATGAAAGTATTGCCCACTACCAGACATACGATTTAACGACGCACGCGCAATTTAAATATCATGAGATATTTATTCTGAACATTGTACCTTGCAAGACTACATAAAAAAAAAAGTTAAAAACTAGACTATTACGAAAAAATTGTGAGAATGTTTGAAGATTTCTAACATTTTTTTTTATTCTGGATACTAGGTTATAAATTTAACCGAATTAATGTATAATATATAATATCCTCGCTGAGCTATCTAGATTTGCATAAAAATTACGGGTCCCAGTTTAGCTTTATTATGGCGCGTATTTGACTCTTATTACCTCAATTCTATGACCCTACGCGTGCCACAGCATATCATCACATGCCATATCTTCAACGGGCATGGGAAAAGGGTAACCAACCATGAGCACCCTCGTCATTGAGCAGGTCATCAGTTTAGTTACTCGGGGGTCGTTCTACTTTATGACTTCGGTCTGTTGTCGCCACTGGAGCATCTGTTTTCCTCTATTTTAATCTTTTTCTCTTCACCGTTTCTATTTGCTGTATAACTCTTCAATCACCAGGTGGATGTTCTCGTTCCGAATTGTGTGAACCGAAGATACTCCGACCACAGATAGGTCCTTCATCTCACGTCGAGAGACTCCGAATTTGTTGACGCGATCAACAAGTGAGGTACGATGTCCGATATCCGTGTACAAAATAGGTACTGTATAATATCTTTAGTCAATCGATTACGTTGTAGATAGTTTATGAAGGATAGTTCAGCGTGTATCGAGAAAAGGTCCACGATTCGATTGAATCGAAAAATTTTTTTTGCATATTCAAATTCAAAATTATTTCATAGATTAAAAAATAACACTTGAAATACGTCATATCAATTTAAGAGTTTACGGTATTTCAAAATTACCATTTTTCTGAAATTACCACTGCGTAAGTTATGCCTCAAGAAGAACGAGCAAGAAATTATAAACCACGATCAAATACGAAACTATTGCAAAAAATTATACTGGTTATGTCCACTTATTCTCTCGATATTCAGAGTTGGTGTGATACATTTTTTTGCAATGTGTTTGCTCAATAAAGATTTTAAATTTGTATAAGGGTCAATTTTGTATTTTTTCAGGAATCATATTGAATGTGCACACACAAAGCCCCTAAATGAATTCGCGACCTTATTGTAGTCGACTACATATAAACAAACCTTAATTTTTATAATAGAAATGATCACTAGCATTTTTAGACAATTCAAAATTTTTTCTTGCGTATATTAAATATTCATATAATTATGTACAAAATCTACTGGAAATTGTAAAAGTGGTTTATAGTACTGGAACTTTTACGAAAACCGCTGTATTAGAAAGGTTGGAAGTTGTTGACCCTTCTCATAGGCAAAAATTCTTACAATTTTTAAGAAAATAATAGGAGCACATAATAATAAACAATCAAATAAATAAATAACCGACCAGTTCAAAAATATGCCCATACCGTGACAAGGATATTTATAATAATGCCTGGACATCTTGGAATTACTTGCCGTTTTTCTACTACTTGTATTTCTCAACAGGTTGTAAAAAACTAATATGTTTTAATATTTAATGAGAGTGTATAAACATTCCTATTAAATATTAATTCCTTAACTCTTTTTATACATATTGTTTGGTTATACAAAACATTTATGTATCCAGTATTTATACATTATATTTTTAGTTTTATATAGATAATCTGAAATTATAATTATCAAGAAATTGTTTTAAATTGATATTTATTAATTAAGACTCGTATTCGGGAAATTTTGTTATAGGTGACTATTTCATTTACCAGATTCTGTGTATTTTATTGTCCAAGTAATAAATATTTATCAACTGTCAAAACACGTCGAAGTTTTTTTCTTTATGAAGTGTAAAATCTTGTTGAAATATAATTAGAGATATTTTTGTACAATGGAGATATTAAATAAATAAATATTGTAAATTTTTCCTAGAATCTATGTATTTTTTTTGTTACTTTTTGATAGATTATTCAGAAATATAGTCCAAAATGGAATGTCTCCTTTTACTTCTTTATAGTTATAGTGTTAAAAAAAAGATAATTAACTGTGATGGATGTCTTTGTGTATTTTTGTTGCATTCTAAATACGCTTATATATGAGTATGGTTGATGCCTTATACCTTAATACATTTTGTACATATCTTATCTGTTCTTAAACGATTCAACTTTCATCTCTTGGTAAACATCATTTCAATTTTTTTCTTTACTTAATAATATTCAACTTTTTAAGTAAAAAGTAACACAGTTCGCGTTCCTGCAACCAATATCGTACTAAACCAAAATTGTTATCATAGTATCGGTATATGGAATACTCACATATCACGATCAGGTGCACCGAAGTCTTGTGCGCGAAGCTGACGCTGAAATCGGCGTAGCAGTAGTAGAAGCCGGCGTCGTCGGCGCGCACGCGCGCCACCTGCAGGTACATCATGTCCTTGGTCTCCACGAGGCGGTACCTGCCGCGGCGTTGGCCCTCGTCCACGTCCTTCGCTTTGCCGCGTAAGTCTCGACTGCTGGCGCGCATCACGGTGACAAAGATTATTATAATTTTCCAAATGTTTCAACGCTCTTATTTAAGGAGTTAAATGCCCTTCTTCGTCTTCGACTGCTATAATTACCGACTTGTAGCATTTTTTTTTCAATTCAACTTAATTTTTGTCGTCTTACTTCACATTCTATTTAAACATATTACTAGCAATAGAAACATTTTCCAAAATATAATATCTACATACATATTTAACTTCGATATAATTACATGAAAATTTGACCAAACCGATGCAATAGAATATTATTATTCTAAACTTTATTTATTTATTGCCACAGTAATGTGGGATAAGTTTTTTTTCCATGCAAATGTCCGTGACGATATATCGAATGTGTAAAGGCAAGACAATATCTGCCTCATATTTGGGAACTTTAGTAGTCTGTCTGTCAATGGAAATCTCATAAGGTGGCTCTACTAACATACGCCACCGTTAAATGTAACCGAATCATTAAATAACCAAAACATTACTTAGTTAAAAATAATTTAATACACGACCATGTCTCACTTTCGAATCTTACATACTGCATTTAACTCTGCATTACAGTACTGCGAGGCATTTGAGAGTGCTCTTACGATCATAGTTTTACGATTACCCACCGAAGACGTTCAAGTTTTAACTACAGGTGTGTACGGACCGCGTGCACGTCTTACGATTGGGCGTGAGCGCCGGTTGGCCTGTTACCCGTAGATGGCGGTGTCGGTGCCGTTCCGGTACCAGAGCAGCACCGTCAGCCTGTCGTCCGGGTCGTCCGCCGTGATGTTGCACGGCAGCTCGGCGCTGTAACCCGCCACTGCCTCCACTGAAACGTACGAATTTATTATTTTACGTAGTCCCAATTGATGAATAATATGTCGTTGATCCCTGTAAGTATTGGTAGTGATTATCGAACTCGAGCTTTCCTTTATCGAAATCTATGTACACATGACACAAATAGTTCGAACCTAAATTCTAAATAATTGTTATCTCTTAGATTTTCTCAAAGGGATGACAATTATTTAAAATATTGGATGTGAGATTCCGTTTAAATTCGAAGACTCGCTCAACTTCTAGTTGAATTCATGTGAATAGATCTTTTCGAAATGACGAGTATGTTATGTGATATTAATTCATATTCCTAATCAAATTTTTACAACTTTTATTTTTTCCAGTTCTGCAATTTATAATATTGTCTAAGATAATTATATCCTTCTAGAGAAATATTTTTAGCCTCAAACTTTTTTGGATTCATCCTATTGACCATTTTCGCGAAATTGTGCGCCTGTCTTTAACCGTCTGTCAAGAAGCTTTTTTGCGCGTATATACGATGTTTGTAAGATTTCTCTTATTGTTCAAACGGCTGGGCGGATTCCTACAATTGAGGTATCATTAGATATATGTTAACAGTCCAACTGTTTTAGGATAGGTGACGTCAAAAAGCATCAAATGGCCGATTATAGGCGTCATAATGTCGAAACGTTTTTTTCCCAAAATCAAGTAAAGTATTAAAATTTAGAATTTTAAAATGTTATTACAAACATATATACAACATACATGCTGTCAGAGACATACATCTATATAGTATAATTACACATGTACATAGTTACAGCAAGGAAACACGAATTTGATATCTCGGACTGCAAATATTTGTCACATTTGATTCGATGATTTTTACATCGTCTTGTTTTCATTTGTTAAGCTCATTGTTACGAAGTCGGGTTTCTTATTTTTTTATAATAATTATCTTTTTTAAAACAACATTAGGAATGTACCTAGTATAGAGCTTAACGATAGTTAAAAAAAAATACGTGTAACACATGAATCGAAAACTAAACTATGCATAAAAGTGCATCTCGAATTAAAATTTGAAGTGGTATTCCAACAAGTGACGAGACATTATCTCCATGAATACTTTTCATTTCTAATTTTAAATGTTGCAAAATCTCTACAAATGCTGTAGGAAACGAGTTTTGATTTGTCACCGAAGCCGTTAATGACATTTTTTTAAAGTTTGTAACTTTAACGATTACATGAACGTTCCACAAATGTTCAACTTCTAATTTCGTTTAGAAGAAAAATGGTCTCTTAGCATTCGTTTACACGCAAACAGCCTCTGTGCAAAATTTTAATTTTTCACACCCAGTGGTTTGGGTTGTAACAACCTAATCACGGCGGTCGTGAAATCAATCGGTTTCTCGTTTTATATACCTGCCTAATGCAGATATTTGCAGGTGAACACGTAACGGCTGCATATATTAAATATCGAAATAAACGTTTCAATGTTTTTGCTGCGTGCACATTGCAGAAAATACCACAAATAAAATTAAAAAAAAATGAACCACCATGAATTACATTTAGAAGACCGCTGCTAAATTAAAATTGGTTGCCTGTAAAGTCGGTATACGGGCGAAAGTTTTACGTGACAACGACTTTGAGTGGTAAAATCATTTTAATGTGAATATTCATTCGTATAGTAGGAAGAAGGATGAAATAATAGTAACAATTTAAAACATTTATTTATACAAAGAATTATATTTAAAACATTAATTTATACAAAGAATCTCGCACTGAATTTCATATTAACAAAATTTTATTTTTACCTTTACACATACATACGTATTTATATACAAATATACATACAATAGTCTGTCTCTCTCGCTCTTAGGCGGGCTAACCATGCCCGAGTGGAAGGGACGCGTGCCTCTCACTCGCTCTCATTGTGAGCGCATAACGTGAGCGGAGCGTAACGCAGTTTCTTGAAGTGTCACCCGGCAAACCAATTTATAAGACGTTGTCACGTCAAAATGGATAAACTAAAAACGGATTGCGATGAAGGTTATTCTTTTTATCAGCTCTTTATCCGTACGTAGCTCCGGACAATAAATTTTGTCACGCATTTTTTACGTCTCTAAGTCAGACAACAGTATAACCAAACACGTTGACATTGCTAGTTTTTCATAATATCAATGATTCTCTGGAATTGCGTATTTAATATTTAATTAATGAGCTTTATCAGTTGCACTGTCTCCTTGTTGACTATTACTACACATTTCATTGAAGTTTTGTGCGATACGCGGGGCACTGATTGATTGATGTGCTTATATTTACATAAATACGGGTCCATGTCAGCTGCATCCTGGAATGTTATCAAAACAAAAGCTAAAACCGAAAACTCGACCATTATGAAAACAATGATTGATAAGTAATAATATAATTATAATTAATATCATTTAATATTATGTATAAAAAAATTGGAAAATCCATAAGGGCACGACTCACACGCGTATTACATTACAAGAGAATAAAAGGAATGATAATTAGAAGAATAATGGATTAAAAAAAATTGTTGAAACTCTTTTTGTTAATGTATTAACAGCCAATCGTGAATATAAGCAATCTTTTTTTCGATTGTACAAAAGAAAAATAGTATGCAATATATTTTGATAAGTAATCCACCTCCACCCTCTTTCCACCACAAATAATAGTTAAGTTGTTTTATTGATAAATAATACATGATATAAATAAAAATTAATATTTTATTTTTTCTATCATTTTTGTAATTTTTCTTTTAATTTCTTATTTTTTGTTATTTATTATTTAAAACTACTAACTCATTGACTTAGTACACTTATATTTTTTTCATTTTTCTTATGGTCGCGTCACCTGGAAATGTAAAGATTAATAAAAAAACAATCGATGAGAAACGAGAAAAAAAAAGGTATAGCATGTGCGTGTAATAAGAAAGAGATGCAAATACTGACAACAATTGTCACTAGAGAAAAAGTGGAGAACTTGTTTGACTTTAATTAATTACTATTAAACGGTTGTGAGTACAATAACAAAAATCAATAGAGACCCTACTTAGAATATGAGGAAACTCATTTAATACAATTCATATTAATTCATTATTAATATTTGTCTAAATCGTGAAGACCCACGGACGCACAGACCAACAGACATACAGATTTTTCAATTACAATCTTTGTTATGTAATCTAATGTAAATCAATTAGAAAATAAAATATTCTTATAACCTAAATATTGTCTTTAATTATTTAAGAATTAATAATAAAGGGGATTTAACATCAAATTTAAAGTATAAGAACGATTTTATGTAGCGAAACTGAAGTATGCCCTCATATCAAGAGTAGAGCACTCTCATAGGCTGCGCGTTGTGAGTCGTGCAATACACTGATAAATAAATATTTAGTTAATAACTCGATGGTTATTAAATTGTGTAGACGCGGCGCCCTTTACGCCAGTACTGAAGATCACATTATATTGTTCGAATATTTGAAAAAAAATAAAAACGTGAGGTCAGACAAACATAATGCATAAACCATTAAAGTCATAACTCTCCTTTACTCTACGCCTCAGAACGAATTTCACAAACTAATGTCAACAATTAACAGGCTGTTAATTTAAATTTGGTCTTTCTTCATACTAAAAAGTCTTTAATTTTAAGAGTCTGTTAATTTTTAACAATATTTGGTTGATGAAATTGCGTCAAAGTCGGGTAAAAACACGGAAACTGTTTAAAATATTTGAGGCGTCAATTGAATGTAAAAATTAGGAGACACACAGCAAAAAAAAATGTTTTTTCGTTTCTTTTGACTTCTGTTATCTTGTGCCACTTACGCGAGATTTTGATTACAAGACTTTTCAACCAACTTGTAAAACGCTAAAACAGACATGTTAATAGGTTTATCAATTATCTTTCATTCTGAAGTTTACCACTTTTTAAGGTTCCGTATGTCACGATGACAAAAAGGGAACCTTTATAGGATCACTCGTGCATCTGTTTGTTTGTCTGCGACAGCTATAATTTATTCCGGCTCTAAAGGACCGATTAAGATGAAAATTCCTTAAGTTTCGCAATTCCTATCGTATGAAATATCAAATGAAAAGACTTGTTGTGACAGTCGCAATTTTTTTACTTTATAATTTTGGAGTAAACATTTTTAAGGTACTTTCAGAAAATAGATGAAAATTGGCCATCCATTCTTGTTTTCGCAAGTTCTGAGTTTTTTTTAATATACAGAATTTAAGTACTTATGGATTACCGAAAAACTTATACGAGGTCTATGGTCTTGAGCTAATATAGAAACTCTCTTAATACGAGGACCACTCTGGAATTATTGAAATACTGTCAAATGTCGCTTTACCTGCGATTAGGATTACGCATGCGTTCAAGTCGGCGGCTTCACTACAAAAGCGCGCGCAGTAGTCACCTTCGGCGTTTTTAAACGTAGGTACCATAAGGTATACTTCTATAAAATGGAAATGAAACATGAGCACTGACGAGCTATGATATACTATGATTTTAAGGCTGGTCTATCCAAAGGGCAATGTGCGCAACGGTTACAGTCAGCGTTTAATAAAGAAGAGCTATCTCGAGCCACTGTGTTTCGATGGTTTAGAGAATTTCGTAATGGACGCAACAAACTGCAAGACGAAGAACATCCTGAAAGGCCTGTTTCAACAGTCACTCCAGATAATGCACCCGCGTTCGTAAAATGACAAAAGATGACAATCGAAGCACCATATACCGGACACCACATGATTCAGGATACTCTCTGGATTGGATCCGTAGCAGATTATATGAATTGGCATAATAAATTACAAGCGAAAAAGATTTTTTTTTTCTCATTGGATTCCGCATCACCTTACACAACATCAAAGGCATTAAGGTTATCGAATAAAGGCGGTCACCGTGTAATATCTAAAATCGTAAAGGATAATGAAACGCATATTCTTTTTTACGTCTTGCCTACGAGTCAGGAAAGTGGGATGTCGATGCATAAAGATGGTCCAATGCCAACCGTCGTGAAAAAAAGACGTGCAATGAAAAAAAGTTATGTATGCCGTGTTTATGAAAAGTACGAGCTCGTACGTCTAAGCTATTGAATTGAAAGGACAGAAAACTATAACGGCGGCCTGGTGCACGCCACACTCCTTGCCAGAAGTTCTCCAGACTCTTAATGCTGCACCACGACAACGCGTCTTTTATATATTTTCATTTTATTATGGCTTCCATTGACAAACTTAAAGAAGGCGTCTGATAAAACCGAAGGTTTAAATTTACAATAGTAGTACTTATAGAATAGCACGAAAATTTTTGTGTTTATTGCAATGACGAGCGACTTAAAACTGAAATTATAATAATTTCACAATTGTAAGCGAGCGCAAATATACCTACACTTTACCTGTACAGTTAAGATCAGAGTCGCTCACTTTGCAGGAAACTCGAGTCGGTTTTTTTTGACGACATTATATTGCAATTCATCCACACGCAACAGGATTACAAGACGATGGAATTTAATATAGTTTAAGTTTTATCGTTTGGAGCTTATTTGTGTTCGCGATTACATAGTTATAAATTTATTCTGATGAAGTTCAAATCTATTTTCGGAAGCTCCATAGATAAAGCCAACATTTATCAAAAAAGAAATAGGTTTCGTCTCTACGCTCGTGTAGACGCCTTGTGGAGGCCAAGAAGTCGTAGTCGCGAAGCTCATTGATTAGTTCTACATAAGAGATTGTTGAATTTCTTACTGACTTAATAAATATATCACTGACATAAAACGTCACTTTAAAAAAAAGATTAAAATTCTATCGAGAAAGTACTGGTGCTCTTGGTCTGGGCGGAACAATCTTCGAAACGTTTTTTCGATTTCAAATTCTAAATCGGGCGAATAAAATTTCGAAATTTTTCAAAACAAAAACTTACAAAAAATATGAAAAAGGAAAATTGTTTCGTAACTACTCGTGTTCTATGCGAGTAAAAAAATTTTTCAACGAAATAAGAACGCGAATGCAAACAAGCTAGCGATCGCATAATTTTGAAATTTCCGCCGTATATTATAATAAAATCAAACGAAACTCACCCGTTACAGTGTCGTCGGTTTCGACACTCGCAAAACAGAACAACACTAAACAAATATAGCACTTCATAGTTTCCAACGATTCAGTGTTCCGTTTATTGTGAGCGTGCGCAAACGCCGCTCGTACTTCGGCGGGTGAACGACAGCACGTTACGGGACCACGTCCACTATCGGAGTGGAATAAGCAGTCCGCCCGTCCGGCGCGCGGCCGGCGCTTCCGGCGCGGCGCATCTCGCTCGCGTACTAAATAAGCTTCATATTAATATGGAATGGCCCGCGATTGGTTTGGTGTCTGCAAACGGATGAGGGGTTACGGGTTCGATACCCCCCCGCACCTCTCCTTCTTTAGCCAATTTTTCTGCTAACGAGAAACCTTCTGGTCAACTCTGCACCTTAGCCCGTTGTCTATACTTTAATATATATATATATATATATATATATATAATTGACGTATATACTATATACGTCAATTTTATTTATCATCAGCTGATTGAACTATAATCTTTTGTTAATGAAATTGGCTGGAGTTTTATTAGTCTGTTCGCCTTGACTGTAACCCTATAGGTACACCGATACAAGTTTACTTTATACTTATTTACTTCATAGTTTTTTGATAATGTTTTATGCATATTTATATTTTTAAATAAATCTTTATTTTATTTACCCATCATGGGTGGCTGAATGTTTTCGCACTCCTACCGTATGTAACGTTTGAAGGTAAGGCGCTGACTTCAGGTTTAGAAGTTTTGAAATGGCAAAGAAAAAATAAAATAATATCGTATAAGTAATGTGTTATAATTCGGATACGCAGTTTTTGTGCATGTTTTCTTCTAAACCTCTAATTAACTCAATATCTTAGATACTTAAGTTCCTTGTAATTACGCATCACTACTAACAATAATCCTATGTAAAATGTTTATCAACTTAAAAAATAATCAAGACATATATTTATTCATCTACGCTATTATATCCACGATATTAAAAATAAATTGTTTGTAAGTTTGTGAATCTTTGGAATTATTAAGTTCCGCTTCAGAAAATTCTTTCGCCGATAGAATGAATTAGATACGGAGTCACACAAATAATGCATGCCGCAGGACCAGGATTGGTATCGCGAGCGGGATTGACATCGAGTTCGAAAGTTATGCTAAAATGCGATCAATATAAAAGATGAATTACGATACTTTTTGTCTCTCAAAATACATTCCAACAGGATTCAATCTTAGTCCAAATTCAATAGGACTCGCATATGAATGAAACCAAGGTCCACATAGTCGATATAATGACTGATCGGGAACGGAATTGAAATCGGGAGAGCAATCAGAATCGAGAGTAGGGCCGCATTTGAGAGCGGGATCAGAATCGAGAACGGGATTGAGAACGAGAATAGCAGTGGGATTAGCATTAAGAACGAGACTGCGATCGTACGAACAATTGAACACGGAATGAAATCGAGAACGAAATCGTGATTAAAAAAAGTGTTTGCTTGATAGAAAAGGTGATAAATTAATTCTATGTCCACACGGAAGGAGTTACGCGGGCGCAAACCAGTAATCTATGAAACTGAAGATAATTCTAATAAACGTAGTTATGAAACCCTCATGGCAGTGTGTCTAAGAGATATTTTACCTGTTTCCATAAATTATGAATATTCAAAATAAATGTTAAAATATATTTAATTTTATAAAATCTTGTCACACCTAATGGGTTAGAATTTCTAGCAAATAAGCAAGATATGAATAATTCATCAGTAGATATAAAAATTTGTAAAAAACATTATATTAGTCTAGACGGTATAATTATTATATCGTAATTGTGTTTAATAGTTTCATCCTCCTGTTACGTCACAGCTGGCTGCGCTGGCGGCGGGCAAACATCGACCGTTTGCCGTTTACCTTATGCCTTTTAATTGGCGAGGTCGAAGAAATTGGGTCGCCATGAAAGGCATGCCTTTTTGCATAAACTGTGAAATGGTTTCTGCCTTCATTTCGGATGCTGCATATTTATATTAACTTAATACAATAATGAATACTAAACAACATTCCATGCTACTGCTTCGATAGCAAGTCCTGAAACTTCTTTTATAGAGCAAGAGGCCGGATGCTACAGATTATTTTGTAAAACTTGAAAATTTTTCCATAGATGTATACTGCAATAGGTAGAAGCGATTGGCTATTGTTAACAACGGCTCGCGGTTAGTTTGGTAGATAACAGTTAGCAAAGATATTTACATTTCTTGTTCAAAATCTTTAAAGTATAAAATGTGATTTGTTGATATTTTCTAAAGGGCATTATTATAATTTATACCATCCATTGCTAGACACTTTTTAGGGTTGAATCGTTTTGCCAGACACCTTCAACTCTAAATAAAGTGTGATCCTTATGGTACTTACATCGTAGTATAAAAGCTAAATTTTATATATAAAGCAGGGAAAAAGTTTTTTTTATATTTAAATTCATCATATTTTATTTACATTTAATTATTATATATTATATATCATACATATTAATACAGTAAGGTTAAGATGTTTGCCTCCCTTTTTTAGAAAAAACTTCACAATTACTCCACATATATTTTATATATTTTCATAGATGATTGCTTGTTCTACCGGCATCAATAACTAAAAAAAATATTATTGCTTTTGTTTTTGTAAATTAATTAATTATTAAAATTATATATGTGCTGCCATCAACCGACTTTAATTTTAAAATGTCAACATGATTAATAGACAATTAATTTTTTGTTCAAATATTTCTTCGATCTGTCATCTGAACTTCATAACATAATACAACAAAAAGAAGAACGTTATAAACAGTGTGCAAAATTAGAAACGAATTGAATACCTGCAATAAATTTAGTTTCGTTAAATTGAATTACAAGATTTATTTACATAGTAATTACAAAAACGATAAAATAAAATGCCTAGGTTTGGAACACTAGAAAATCGAACAGAAAGATGTAGAAGTAAGTCAAATTGTATCAGATGACTATATATACTTAAAGTATTGTTTATGAAGAAGTTTTGAAATAAAATTAATATTTACAGTAATTTTGAGATCTGATAATTATACATAATTTGTGTGAATTCTTAGCACAGGGTACTTCTAATATACATATATTTATATATATATATATATATATATATATATATATATATATATATATATATATATATATATATAAATTCATCATAATTTTATCATATTTAATTATGATATATGTATATATATGCCATTCTGTTCAACAGCTTGTTGCTATTTTGTAGGTAGTGACATAATGAAATTACTGTAGAAATTTTTTTACTTTGGTAATTTACATACCAAAGTTACATTGGGTACACTAGCTCTTTGGCAGTGCTGTCACAATTGGATGCTGAAAATTGACTGCCCACAATCAAATAAGATCGATGCTATTAGACAATCCATTTGTAAATCATCTATCAAGAATCATTAGTAATTAACAGAAAAATTGACTAATTTTAATAAACAAAATTACTTTTTTGCCTAATCAACTATATAACTGTACAATAAATAAGTCAACAATTAAGTTTTGCACCAAACATTTTTGTGATTTAAAAAGGTATTTTTTGGGAGGAGGAGGAGTAAGGATTTGTACTCATCCTATCAAAGATCAAATAAAAGAAATTCAGACCATATTAAAATATGAGGTATAAATAGAACAAAAATTATCATAATACCCATTGCTAAAAGTATATGTTGCCATAGAATGTTCTATGCAAAATTCGAAAGTAACTATGAAATTTTTAAGTACATAACACTAGAAAACAAACTACTTCCACCTTTTAAATTGTTATTTAAATATTGTTTAATGAAATTGAAATTAAATAAAGAATAAAATAATAAACTCGATTTATACAACTTCAAATTTTAATACACACTGTACCTTATGATTAACAATTTTCAAACTTATAATTTCTTCAAAGAATTCAGAAACATAAGGGTGAGAACAGCTATAGTAATAGTGCCAACTGTTCCAACAATAATCTTTTTCATCTTGAAATTATTTTTGGAGTCAGAGTATACCTGTGGTAAGAAAATGAAATTTAACTATATAAAAATAAATCTCAGTATATGATAAAACAATGACTAATAAGTATACTTCTACCTTAAACTTAGTATGAAGAGCAATGTCCATTGAATTCAATATGGTGTTTATTTCACTTAGAGTAGCCAATGAAATATCTGAAGAATATTGATCTTTATATAAAATACAATCTGTAATATTCTTTGTTTTTTTCACAGCTAAAGTATTAGCTAGAGTACTTAAATATATTCTGTAAAGATGTTGTGAAGTCTCTTCTAGGACTTCAATGATTTCGGAAAGTTTTAAGCCATAATTTGTAACTGCGCATTCACTTTCTTCATAAATTGGTAAATTCTTGACTTCGTTAATAATTTTTTGTCTGATTTCAGCATCATCAACTCCCAACTGAATAAGATCTTCATCGGTAAGTTCAGTGAGAGTACATTGTCCTATATTGTGTTTCCTGTAATGTAAAAAAATTAAGTTTTGTATACCTAGTGAATAATGTGTATAATCATAGATTTGAAAATAGGGCATTTGTAATAAAAAAGTTCTTTTAAGTCTAATAGAAAGTTAGGATTCGAAATTGAATGGAATAGAGTAACAATTCAGCTTATAAGCCATGAAAAATAGACAATCGATTAATACGTAAAACTTGACTTTTCATTTCAATTTCACAGTATTTAAAATAAATCAAGATAAACATTAACAAATTTATTATAATTTACTTGAAAATCGGAATATATTTTTCAGCCTCCAATCCAATCAGCAGAGCATTAACAGTTAAATCGAACTCGTTCGGATTTATTTTGTTAACCGCAGAAATATTAGCTAGACTCTCCATTTAAATCAATCTTTATATAATAAAAAAAAAATTAAGATAGTTACTGTTGTGTTAGACACGTAAAAAATTATTACTTCCTATTATACAAAAGTTTATACTTGGTAATTATTACTTCGTTTTAATACAAAATATAGATTTCATGAAGTTCTTTCAAATCTGACATTATTACTTTATACTAATATTTAAGGTATATGGATACTAGTTCGTATAGCTTCTAATATGATTTAATATGTATTACTAATGATAAAATTAATTTCGTTTAATCAAACAATAATTAGAAACTACTACATATAAATTCTTCAGTAACAATTATATTTGTATAAAAAAACTTTGTAACACTCGTTTTAATTAAATTATATACAAAAATCAAGATTGGAAAGTATAATCTAACTGAAAAAATAACTGCAAAAAAGTTCAACCTCAAAAATCTATTTATCTCTCTTTTTAAATTATTCATTAATAATTGTAGTAATTAATAATAATAGTTCATATTCATAACAAACAAATTTAAAAATGTAAGACTTAAATGAAAAAATCTGCAATCTATAAAGATATTCCAGCAACTGCCGTGGAATCACTAAATATGATAGATCGCACAGATCATGTGTTATAATAATAATAAAAGCCTTTATTTAATAATCATACATATTTACAAATTATTTTTATTTTATTTTACTCTGAGTACAAGAAGATTGTTTTACTTTCTAGCATAAGCCTCCCCCTAAAGCATGCTATAGCATACAATTCTGTGTCTTCTTTATCCATGTAATGTCTGCTACTTTTATAATGTCGTCCTCCCATCTACAATGCTGTCTTTCTCTCTTTCTTTTGTGATCTCTTGAACACCATTCTATGACGTCTTTAGTCCATTCTTATTTTTTGCTTCTTATCACGTGATCTGTCCACTTCCGCTTCAGGGTTTTGACGCAGTATGTTACAACTGTAACTTTAGTTACCTACTTTTTCGTATCGTTTGTAGCTTTATTTTGAGTTTTTTAGTTAGTTTTATATTAAATAGGCTTCGCTCCATATTGTGTTGACAAGTCTTTAGTTTTCACATATTATGTTCTGTCATGTTTCAAGTTTGGCAGCCATATGTTTTAATGGGCAGAATACAGCATGTTTGTCTTGTTTTTGAGTGGTACGTGAGGATTTTTCAAAATTTCTTTTAAGGACCAGTATCTTTTCTAGGCCAATTTATTCATTTGTTAATTTCTTTTGTTGTCTGATCCTTTGGAGATATTATTTGCCCGTGATACCTATATTCCTCCAGATATTCTGTTATGGTGCCATTGATTAGAATCGGAACTTTGGCAGTTTTGAATATTACTTTGGTTTTAACATTATTCATCGACAGGCCGACTTCATCACTCTCGGTTAAAAGTTGTTCGAGCATTTCACGCAGATTACTTGAGTCCTGTCTAATGATTATCAAGTCGTCTGCGAATCTCAAGTGATTTAATAGCTTTCTGTTGACACTTAATTTATGTGTCCCATTCGAGATGTCTAAAGACGTATTTAAAGACTGCCGAGAAAAGTTTTGGCGACAGTGCATCTTCTTGTCTAACTCCGCGTTTAGCAGAGAATTCTTCTCCAACTTTTTCTGTACGTATTTTTGCCGTCATATTTTCATCTAAATAGGTGTATGTATTTTGTGTTCGGTCCCTGTATTATCATCGTTTTCCAAATTTTGTTGTGTCTTAAGGAGTCGAATGCTTTGTTATAATCCACGAAAGCCACGTAATAAGTAATACGGTATGTATCGCATTTTTGAAATACTTGTTTTATAGTGTGGATATGGTCTAACGTTGAAAAGTCACTCCGAAATTCAGCTTGTTCCTTTGGTTGATTTTCATCAAATCTTTTTGTTAAACGTTCTCGAAGAATTTTTGAGAATATTTTGTATTTACACCCACATTGATGGGTCTGTAATTATTAATGTCGTCTTTCCGTCACTTTTCATGGAGTAGTATAATAATCGATGTAGTCCATTGACAGTGAATGTATTCGGTGTGTAATATTTCATTGAATAAGTCCGTGAGGGTGTTTAGTGTTCCTGCAGATGTTTCCAAGATCAGTTCGTTAGATATGGAATATTCTCCTGGAGCTTTTCCTCTTTTTTTTTCTGATTTTACAGCCTTCTTGACTTCCTCCTTCAATATATATAGAATTTCTTCGTCTGCTTCTCCATCGAGTATTATTTTAAGAAACGGGCTTTATTCGCACATAGTCGCATTATCGTTATATAGTTCATGGTAGTAATCTGTTGCTATTTGTAAAATTTTTATTATATTTGACTTAATCTTCTTACTTATTCGATGTGTCATGTTGTCGATCCAGTTTAAACTTTCTCTTAAATTGTACTATGATTTTTTTAATGCCGCTTGATTGTTCTATGTACTAGTTTATTGTGTCGGTCCTTATTTTTTGTCTATATTTGCAAATTTGGAAATTTATTTCTTTACTTATATTCACCATTTCCTGATTGTTATTTTTTCGGTCTTTGTATAGGTTTTTTCTTTGAACTATTAAAAATCTTGCTTGCGCTTCTAGTTTGTCTTTAATAGATTTTATGTTAAATGTTTTTTCTAGTATTATTTTCGGTTCTTTTTAACTCGCTTTCCAAAACATATTTATCTTGGACTTCACGGTTCGGACTTTGTCGATTATTTAACCATTTCTTTCAATTTTTGGTTTACTCCATTATTTATTTTTCTTTTACGGATAGTTTTAGGTGAAATTTAAAGGTTACTCTTAATACTTAATTAATTTATTAAGTACGAGTATCTAGTTTATCGGTAATTATAATTTTTTTTCATTGATTTGTTACGTGTAGTTATAGGTGAAACTAGGTTAGTTAGACCAGTTATAATGGTAAGATCTTTATCAAAAGGCGCTGCTAAGAAAAAAGCTTAACCGATTTTGATGAAACTTACATATTTCCCTGAGTTGAACTATACCTAGTCTAACTAAAAAAGAATTTTTGTTACCCAACTCATAGTTTTTGAGATATGCGCGGACAAACATACAAACATACATGCTCTTATGAAATTTGACACACATGTATAGATGCTAGTACACACTAACATATACAAAAACTGGGCAATTTTAACAATATTACATACATACGGATCGCATTGATAACCTCCTTTTTTTGAATTTGGTTACAAACAAAACCAAAACCCGCAAGCAGCCAAAAAAATTGAAAAACAGACTATATCAAAATAGTGTAGTCTTACGTTTGGACTGTTAATCAAATCGACCATGCATTTTGTGTGAATGTGTTGTGCAGTTACAATTTTATTTAAATAGTACCATTGTATCGTTCCTACTTGTAAGAATGCTGTCAGGTTTATGACAGAAAAGGATGGGAACACATTTACTGTGTAAGTTACGCATTAACTCAACATTTTATTTATTATCATTCAATAATTTGTAATTGTCTTTATGGTCAAAGAAAAGAACATGTTTATTTAGATATAGTTAATATAATTGGTTACATTAACTATTCTTAAAATTAGGTACGGTACTTTATATTGTACCCTATTTTATTTTGTTCTGTTTATGTTATAACTTAGATCGAGAAATTTTCAACTATAGTATTTGCGCACCTAAAATTTTGCCTACCATTGCTTTTGTGGCAATGTTCAGATAAAGTTTTGCTTACGTATTTCAATTAAGTGTAATATTGAAAATGAAATAGGTGTACTAGTCATCGAATGCAACCAACTAGTATTTCAAGCAATTAAATATGGCTTCTCAATATCTTGGTACCCCTTTCCCCGATTATAATTTTCGTTTCAAAACCAGAAGACATTTTATCTCGTTTTCCCTTACTAAAACCATTTTAAAAAGAATTATATATAAAATGAATAACATCATTGGACTATTGTTTTAAATGTGTTTGTATAATCGAGTTATAACAATCATTACCGCAATTTTTTTTTATAGTTTATTAGTCATCTTTTTTTGTATTCCATAATGTCCTTAGCTGTATAATATTCCCCGTTAGGTATTCGCTACTGTTTTAATTTATTGCGAAAGAGCTGCTTTGATTTGCAAGAGGTGTCAACGACAATGATGGCGCGTCATGTTTAATTAATAACCAATCACGAAAGGCGCTAACATTGTCTCTTCTTTGCTACCTGCTATTGCTTCATTCATAATTTTAGTTTCCATTCGATGGTTTTGAGTGCAGCGAACTAGTTACATAATCAACTGAATATGTATAGTAAAAAAATTAACGTCATTTAATAGGAGACGAGTATATATTTATATTATTTACTTTTATAGTACAACGCTTGAAATTCTGCTGCTGTGAAGTTAGTCACGAAAAAGTCGCAATGACGTCAAACAGGCAGACGGAAGAGAAGAAGGAGGTATCGGGAAGCGTTAAACCTGCGTACATCATTCGCAGGCAATTCAGAGCGGCAGAGTTTCGTGTGTTGTACTGTACTTCACGGACAATGTGAAGGGAACTTTGCAAAATTTGAAACCCACCGAGAACGCCATGCGTCTGAAAAATCGCTGGGCAGTACTTAAGTGATAGTAAACGTTTTCGGAGCATTAAATAACTATGTCCTTTCGTATCAACTTTTTTTTACAAATAGTCCGCAAACAAAAATGGAATGTTTTTTTTGGTTGTTTAGATGTAAAAAGAAGAAGTTGAATCATAAGTGGAAGTATAAAAGAGAAGGGTTCTCTAGTAGATAAAGTAGGATAAGAACTAGAAATCGTCGCAAAAAAGGAAACCGATATGGTAGAACCAGTAATCGCGGTAGTTAAAGTTAAAGCAAAGACATTTAGAAATAGTTAAATAAGAAGATACAAAAAAAAAGTGGAAAAATAAATAGCGTTGTTAATAAAATCAAAATTTTACCTGGAGATAGGAGAAGTTGAAAAAGTAATAACAGTTAATGTAATAGAAGTAAATAATTGGAAACACACGCATACACATATTAAATAAGAATTAAAATTGAGAAATATTTTAATAAAAAAATTTGATTTGTTTTACTTCTCAATTTGAACAAAAGAAAATCCAGTACATCTATCAACTAATTGCCGTCGTGTTATAGAAGATCCCAAATAACAATGTTATTATCTAATAATAATTATTTCGAAGAACAAACTTATAGTCACAACTCTCGGTGAAAAATTACTCCTGTGATATGGTAGTTAATGTTCTGCCTGAATAGATCCAACTGTGTTTGCTGTATATTTGCATGTATACGTATATGTAAGGTATGAATGAAATCTGAATTGTGGCCGTAAAGGAGAGCGACACTGGAAGTAAGACCAAGACCACAATTACGGCCGTAAAAAGGTCGAAAGTGATATCGGGGCCTTATTAAAACTAATTATACAGATTTGGTATTTAATCGACATTGATATATCTATCGCGTACACAGAATAAGGTCCTTTTCATCGGCATTAAAAAAGAAAGTTTCTTTTAATCTGATTAGTGGTACAAAATCGTATACAAAAAAAATCTCACAATTTTCAAACCACTTTAATATCAACGTTGAAGGTTTTACATAGTAATGCAGAAAGTGTGAAACTGTGAGACTAAAAATTTTATTAGAATTAAACTAAGTAAAGTAATTGAGCAAGTTTTCAGGCGATATAACCATTCTGTTATAATTTAAGTAATAATCGAAATGGTTACTACTAACGTTTACATAATGTTGTCTATAAAATTTCGTCTACTTACGATTTACTAAATATTTAATATAAAATTGTTTTGAAAATGAGATTCAATACATAGACTTATGAAGAAACAATTACCTATGTAGTCTTTACAGACATTAAATAAGGGTATAAATTAAAAATAAATTAATTAATTTACTTTACACTTTCAATCTATTATTCTACGCCTATAAGATATGCAATTATTTATTTTTTATTTAATCAAATGCATTTTATATATGCAATTGCCTATTTATTTTTTCTGTGTGGAATTAGTCCATTTAATGAGAGGTTTTTAAAATGTGTTTATTTTAAATTTCAAAAACCGCTAATATATAACGTTGTACTGAAATCAAATGTTAAAATAACAATGTTAATTTGCTTTATTTGATTTATTTCCGTATATAGTATAAAAATTATAATAAAACGAATAATGGAATATTTTTACTTGGAATATATTAAGTTTAATATGAATACAACTTTTATACTAGTTCGAAAATATTAAATTAAAAAAAAAATAAAATAAGAGCTATATAGTCTACTTTTATGCGTTTGATTTTGACAGTGGCTTTGAATCAGCGCGCTCAATCGAGTTAAACAGTATTCATTTCTTCTTTTTGTTAGCATTTCGAAAACCTCTCATCAAAAAAAAGTGCTATATATGTAAAATATTTATTGATTCATTACACGAATTGCATTTTACATCAAAATAGAAGAGACGTATTGCTTGGGTAATATACGCACAAGTATATTGAACAGAGTTTGAATTGTACAAATGTATAAATTGATATAAAACATTATAAATAAACATAGAATCTTAAAACACTTAAATATGTTGGCAACTCAATGTGTCAACATAGGTTAACGCCTGCGTTGGTCTTGTCACTAATTACTTAGAAGTATAACATATTTTTTTTTTCTTTTGTTATTTCACTATAGGAACAACAGTACAATCACTTAATCAATTCGATGAAATAACCATTGATATACAAGTTCGCATTTTTATTACCTAATATGCATTACACTGACACATCAGAATTTTACACATCGTCACCCGAATGAGGACCCTGTAAAGGGAATAAATACCGCAAAGGTTATCTCCCATATCCATAAAAAGTTATGACGCAGTTGAGCAAATCTGCTCGCATTGTTTGCTGAGTCAAGCAATGAATCGATACAGGATTAGCTTTACAATGCTACATCCATATTTAGGTTTATTACGTAGTTTATGCTGATTTAATGCAACGCCCCGATCATCTTGCGCATGGCCGAGTAGTATCGTTCGCCTTTACGTTTCGTTCTTTCTTTTGTTCCTCGTTCACGCTCCGGGCGTGAGATTGTCGACGACGGCCCTGATCGCCTGCCACGTTTCTCTCGCCGTGGAGACGATCTGCGAGCCCGGCAGGAGGTAGCCGTAGGGCCCGCCGGCGTCCCTCAAGTCGACGTGGTACGCGTACTTGACGCCGGCGCGGGCCTTGGCCCAGTCGTGGGACATGCCGGACGCCGGTTGTTTCAGCTCCGCCGCTGAGCCGACCTGGAAAATTATGAAGGCGTATGTAGAATCGAGAGAATGGAATGCATATGTTATGGAATCGTTTCAATGTAGCTCCGCTGAAGTTATCGAAAAAACGCTTAAAGTATGAATTTGAGTTATGTATATATTAGACAAGTCAATGTTGATGGTTTGAATTTACGTTAACTTATTTAATGTAAGCCTTAGAATTTGACTGCAAATCGAATAAATACGTAATTTATTGTGTGTATCTTCATGGGTTGTGTTCCATGCGAATTTTCTATAATTGAAATTTACACTGTACAGATACATTGCGTTTGAAATTTCGGCTTATTGCGTGCAAAAAAGTACTCGTAAGGGGACATACCCAAATTACGTGACCCATATTTTACAATTTTGACCCCCCCCCCCTTCGGTGACCAAGCGTAGTATTTGCTAAAACACTTCCCCCCTACTTTTCACGTAGTAATTCATAGTTTTCTTCTAACAGAATGTTAATATAATCAAGGAGAAAAAACTTATTTTAAAATATATAGTAACTTACGTTATACTATAAATTATAGAATACTATATAAGCGCCCCACTTCTAAATAAGTACATAAACTATCAGTTTTGAATCAGCTGGCGTCCCGGCACATTTGCGTTGCAATCTGTTAGTTTAATTTGAATATATTTCCGAAAAAGCGCGAGAATTCTCAGACTATGTGATGAAGCATTGAGCCGCCGCCCAGGCGTGACCAAGCGTGGTATTTTGAAGACCCCCCCGTGAATCGGTCACGTAATATGGGTATGTTCCCTAACTATGTCTTATGAATTAACTTCTCTTGGAAACTTGAAATAGATAGATAAATCGAGAAATCGAAACATTTTTAAAATTCATTAAATTAAATGTTCTTTTCCAGTTTCGTGTTCCAAACAGTTAAAAAGGAGCTCCACTGAGCTCCAAAAAGTTCTAAGTTGGTCGTTTGTCGCACAGCCTGTTCCGCTATCTGTTTAAATACAATCAACTAAAAAAATTGCCCTAAGGTGCTAAATCTGTATTGTAGGGTAGGTGGTCAATTCTTAAAGAGTAGTTTCTACTCATAGCTCGCTCTGTTGCAGTCGTTCTAAACAGTACGGGTATCTGTAAATAAAACTCGGGGTCGCATACGCATTATGTACGATCAAAAGGTACTACTTTTCAGCCTGTCGTTGTACTTTCGCACAATTTATTATATTACAAATTGTAGAACTCGAACTCTTAGTCTTCCACATCTGATCTGAGACGAGTTAAAGGTTCGTTATCATCAATGCGATTATAGAGCCCGGCGGCTTAACGAAGCTAGTGGATTAATTGAATTTAAGGTAAAAAACTCAGTAGTGAATTCGCCCATGATCAAGACTCGATAATTTCAGGTTCAAATAACAATGTTCTTGGTTACTCGGCCGCCACCACCACTTAATTTCTTCTAATATGGAAATTCAATGGAAATATCAACATATAAGGTTTCGTTCGCGGTTCCGCTGGCGCTAACGTGGTACGAATTTCTGAATGTTTTATGACGAGCGATCTCTCTTTCACTCATGATACGGATACCAGTCCTGTTCTTGGTTTAAATCCCGATTGTGTCCCGAGTTTGTAACCGAGCCTGTCCCGATTGTGATCTTGTTATTAGTTTTAAATCCCAGATCATCATAGTTATCACATTAATCAAAAGAACTCCGTTGTCGATTCCTTGCTCGGATCTAACTCTCGATTTCGAACCTGCATTGCGCTCTCGATCGCGGTTCACCACTATATACTTAATTTTAATTTATACTGGTATTTTCTTTTTGTTATTGAAATGAGCACAGCTTTTTATCAAGTCATTTAAATGTTTTCATGTAGCATTCGTAGAGAATAAGGTTTTTTCTTAACATACCCGCCTTTACATCAGGCGACAGGTCCGTCCTATGAACGTAACGTCATTAGCGATACGAGAATAGAACCTACGATTATAATACCAGTCTGACGCAGTTGAAGACCAATTAACGGGTGTGTGTGATTTTTTTTACTTATCGTTAAAGGTAAATATTGTGTTATTTCTTAACGTTTTAAGAAGTCTGTTCAAGGCATTTGTATTGAAATCGCAGTCAAAGTCTCTTTTCTTTGAGAGAACTTTGTGTATCTAAATTAGTTCGTAAGTACACGTGAAATTCTAAATTGTCTATTTATTTATTGATTAGCCACTGAACAAGCATTGTAAAGAGAATATTTAAAAAATCGATAAAAACGCGATTGCGTAAAATTGCACTGAAAAAATGGAAAGAAAATGATTTAAAAATTATTCAATCAAATATGTCAAGTATTTGCAGTCAGCCAGACGTTGTTACCATAGTGATGACAACGTCTTGGTTTAACGTGCGCCTCCAAGCACGAGGTAAATACGTAACATAAAATCGTATACTGGTACGGTATCCTCGTTCCGTCGACGGGAGTCCCGAGAGCGGCATTTTGTTTATATTTTTATTATTCACTCATTAGGCTCGAACTATAAGAGAATCCGAACTTAGCTTCGAAAAGGATCCCACGTACCTGATACTTGGTTCCGTAGAGGTCCGCCAGCGCCGCCGTCGCCAGCTTGCCCATCTCCATGAGCACGCCGTCGTCGGCGAAAGGCGCGTGCGCGTGCGAACTCGGCATCAGCCACATCTGGGAGTACGCGTGCAGCGACACGTACACCTGACACCCACGAGAGCAATATGACATCACAGCTAAGGAATGAAGAAATTTAAAACGAATACTAAAAAAAAAATAATAAAAATATTAGCACCCTCCTTATTACAGGTCTTCCTCTGCCATATGAGACGCGGTTTACATCCCAGACTTGTCGCATTATTGCATGTTTTTCTAATTAATATATTATAATATCAATTGTCGTTTTCTGTAAACAATAAAACTATATATCCGAAAATAAATGTGAAGTTCCTAACACGCATTGGATTAGGAAGGAGGCAATAACTTAATACCGCCTTTGAGGAGGTACGTATACTGAATGAAACGTAGAGTACTGTCCTACTGCATCGCGACAGTACTCTATGGGCTGTGTAGGACAATCTTTACAAGAGTATTTCTAGATATTCTCCACCTTTACGTCTCTTAAGTTATTGTTTCAAGGCGTTCGAACCATCTCATCTCGCATCTCATGTATCACTCATTTATCTAAATTATGATTTTATACGACTGGGTTATCACGTTTCAAATATGCTTCACATTTTATAAAATTTATGCTAATTTTATACTTTTAAAAATTTAATACAAACGGGGTTTTTTAAACTATCGCTCGCACACATGTCATAGATAACTCGCGTCACGTAATGATGTGTGTTTACGTATTGTATTAGATATAACTTTGGTTTCAGACCTACGTGTTCGCATCCACATGGAATCTTATGTATTGTTTTGTCAGGTTTTAATCACTTCACTGCCTAGGCGCACACCCTCCAATGATCTTTTTGTATTCCAGACTGACGAGCTTGGCCTTGCGAGATCCCCCAGGCTTGATGAGTGCGCACAGACGTGATGGTGATATTCGCGACCGATGATTGCGACGCATAGAACAAGTGGTTTAGTTTGACTTAAATAACAAACGTATTGATCAATTCGCCCTTGGTAGGGTCTATCCCGCTTTTAGGGCAAAGGGAACACTCTTAAGCACTGAATCATCACCGTCCTTTTTGTCTTCTATATTTTTTTGTGTTGACGCAATCTATATGTTCATCCGCTTGAACTATATCCCAATCATGATAGGTGTATATTTAAAATTTAGAGCGAAATATTAGTAAAAGAGTAGTAAATTGTAATAAGCATTATTTTTTAAATCTATCTCAATAGTTCGACTGCGAGGCGTTCGAAAGACCGTAAGACGAGTACCATTTATTGGTGAAGCATGAACGCCATCAACATCTTCGCCTAGAATAACAAAATCGTAATGAGTCTGCCGCTTTATTAGGAAATTCACAAATCTAGTCTTTACTCATACGTGCTCAGTGCTAAACTACAAATTTGTTATCTGGTCTTAGAGAAGAAAAGACATTGGCTAACAGTATAATCTACATTTCAGGTACCACGAGGCTCACATAAGTGATCCACGATTAAAGCCTTCTTACTTATAAGATTAAAAACAAAACTTCATAGCAGTATTATTATTAGTAGCAATATCCGTGGTTCCCCAATACTACGACTCTAATGGTTAGATATATAATTCATGTAGTTTTGTGCAGTATGATGCAAAAACTAGATGAAGCTTCATCGAAATCACTTTAACTAGCAAAAAAACTTTAACTAGCTAAAGTGCGCTACTCGTGTTAAATCAAAAGAAGGTTAATGAACGTAAAACTACAAAACCCTTCCACGCACACGTGCGACGTGCGATTGGCCGGTTTTTCCCTTGGCGCTCTCTACGCCGACATGTCACGAGCGCACGACACACATTCATCCGAATGATTATGACGTAGGAGTCGCGAGGCGCGGCGGCGCGCGGCCGAACCGTCGCAAACGACCTCTGCGCCGGCGCCGTGTACCTACTATTGTTCGCGTTTGGTTATTTTCTTTTTCAACCCATTACCTATTAGCGTAAGACGGGATGCTTTCACCATCTCGAATAATGCCCATTCCGTATCCAGCCATTGTCTTTCCGGCCAAGGGTCGTATGAGATGCATACGTTTAGTTAGTGAAATTACACGTTACTCGGTGGCAGTGAGTTTTTCCAATTCTACATGCCTAACGTCACATGCATCCAACCGAGTGGCAGACTTTCAATAGTGGCGTTAACGCGTTTCGCAATTTGCCTACATTTCCTATGCAAAAAAAAAAACAAGTTTGCGATTTCGAATTTACTTCGAATGGACAATAACATTTATATTTGTATGCCTACAGGTAACGGCTCCTCTTTTCACAGACTAAAGAATTGAGTACTGGAAGTTCCTAAAGTTCTTAAGATATAGATGTGAATTCGTTATAAATATGAGTTTTATGAGACGTCTCAAGTTTTGTTCATAACAACGTTTATTTTATTTCAGACCCAAGGCTATTTTCCAACACAATTTGACGTAATATAAAAACAGGCAGTCATCGATCGATTCCATTTACGCCAACGATGTCACGATAAGTTATTATTTGACATTTTAATAACATTTTTCAAACACCTTGTCACTACATTCGATTAGGCATTACTACTACAAAACTGCATTTGTTCATGACAATTAATTACCATCTTTAATAATAAAATTAACACAAAAGCACTCACCCGTCGTTTTAAATCAAACAGTAACCGGAAGAAATCATTAACAGTCGGGAAATGATTTGCTTATGATGCACGTATTGCCTCGTGACAGCTTCTTAAACGCTATTCAAGTTGTTACAATAAGTTAATTAACTTGAAGTGGCCTCTTTAGTTAAAGTGCATTAAAAATTTGATATCGCGATTTCTTTTTAGAAATCCAAAATTCGAACTTTGTTACCGTTTATTATCGTAAATATTATTACTTTCATGATTATTATTTTTGGCGAGTCCTTATATTACATATATATTTTTTTAAATAAAGTCATAATTCTTGTAATAATGAATAATCATCGATGTATTGTAATATATATTATTATGAGAAAACTGAAGAATGCGTGAAAAGGAAAAAGGATAAAAAAAAGTCTATGATGTTGTGGAACATAAATTTGCGGGAAAAACTATTATGGAATACGGTGAAAAAGGCACATAATAATTTTGAGACATAGTGCACAAATGCGAGACGACAAAGGAGGTATACAAAATAAAGAAATCCATGCGAATAGTGTTAGAGACTTATATAACAAAAGTGTTTTCGCACGTGAGGGCACAACATTGCTACTGCCAATGAATATATGAATAATAATGAAAACGAAATGAGTATGTGAGAAATTATGAAAGCTGGGAAAGCTGCCGGATGCAATCCTCCCGTCAGAAACGCCGAAGTCTGACGAGGGTATCTAGTTACCTGTACCAGCTTTTTAATAACTGCTGGTAAAGCGCAAAGTACCGACGACAGACGCAAAGTCGTCATTACACCCCTCTATATAAAGAAAGATTCACGGCAGGTTTGCGAAAATTACCCACTCTGTAAGTCTCTTCTGGGTCGTTGGTAAAATATTTGCGAAAAAAATATAGAAATCGTCGTAAACCGGGAAAACGGAAAGCAGGAAAGGAGATGAGTAAACGATATTTCATACCTAGTTCTTTCCTGCAGAACGTAACGGAAAAAAATTTAGGCCACGGACAAAAAGTTTTTCTGTAAGTACCTAAATCTAGAAAAATGAAGTTGAGATAAAATGAAAAAGTACGATCAATGAAAACCCTATTCACGTATGTTCGTGCATTGTGCATTGATAAGGGCACCTATACAGAGGCAGTCTTATTAATCCACTACGCACGACGTAGTTTTCGTTAGAATAAACAGGGCATCCACTGACTGGTTTGACATCCCAATGATTTCTGGCGGCTATATGTAACGTCTCTATATGTAACATATTTGGAAATAGCTGTGTATATAAAATAAAAGAATATGAGTGTGGAAAAAGAATAGATGAGGGATCTGTTAAATGCCCCGTATACGCCGACAACCAAGTAAACCACACGTCGTCAGCGTGTGAGTTGCAGGTGGCGATAACCAAGAAGGATCTATGACAAAACATGAAAGTAAATATAAAACCCATAGAGTTTTAAACTCATAGAGACAAGACTCATAGAGTTTTAAACTATATGCTTAAAAGGTGCGAGACGGGAAAGGGTGAAAGCGTTTTTCTTTTTTTAATTTAGGCAATTTGTTTGTAAATAAAGGTAAATAAAATAAAGCGAATGGAGCCATGATAAGTAGTAAAACTGTTTTAAAGCAAGCGCCCTTGATTAGCCATAATGAAGTTCTGATCCCTAGGCAACAGCAAAAGTTAGGTGCGGCAGAATAGAAAAAGAGCCCTCGACGGCCAGACTTTCATAATTTTATAAAATCTGAAAGTTTCTCTATGTATAACCATAGTACAGGTAACAAACTACGAAGTTTGATCCATGGTGGCTTTGGCAGTAACAGATAAGAATAGTGTTTAAAATTACACCTCAAATTCGTTAAAGTATGAAACTTTTGCACGCCTCACAAGCGGAGCGTTGAGGTGGTGTTTGTATATCTATATTTATATACAAATGAAGATTAGCCTTAAGCCATATGTGAAAAGTTGAGATCAGCGCATGCGCCATTATAAATATCTCACGAAATGGCGCGAAATTTGAATTTGATAAATCTTTTTTTTTGAAATTGCATTATCAAAAACTCTATTGAATTTTTTTATTTTAGAAGTTAATGACCGCGGTGAGGCGTGCACTTTTGGATTTTCCAATTTTTTTTACATATTTTATTCGGAATTATTTCAGAAACGGTATGGTTTTAAAGATGTAGCGACTAGAGTTGAAACGAGGTTATGTTGAAGTCGTTTGCCTGTATGAGACAGGTAAATGAAAGTGGATTGACAAAACCGATCTACGAAACGAATGTGTGCCATAAAAGAGCGGGTAAGAGATGCCTTGGAAAACTTTATGCACACCAAATTGGTTGCATATCAAAACGGACAAATTTTAGGTACTCAAAACCAATGAGCTTATACCGCGTCGAAATCAACTCTGCCTACCCTTTTTGGGAAATATTCATAAGTTCACTATAACACAAAAAAAATAGTAAAAAATCGAATATATTGTTCATAGGTCTTGATTATTGTCTACGGCAAAGAACGTAGTGCAAGGTGTACAAAATGCTTTAGCTTGATTTTATTTCAAATTTCAGCCGAATATTTGACGTCATCTTTTATTAATCAGATCAATATTCTGTATTTGTCAGCAAGAAGACGATTCATTTTGCTACTTTTCTCTATGGCATTATTAAGACGTATATGTTTTGACATTATTACCATCGCTCGACAGAGCCACCGCGTTAGTTTCAAATATTCTACATCCAAAATTACGAATAATATTTCATCTATGTTATGTAATTTATGCCGTACAATAAATTTTTAGATAAGAATAAAACGACATCGTTTCAAAACCTATGCAACAATATTAATGATATACCATAACTATTAATATTTAAATAAATTGTTTACTTGTACCAATTTTCGATATACTAAGGACCATAGAAAAAAAAAATACAATATTGTGGATGTGCTCCCACGCCGTTGTGACACTGATCGTACAGTTCTTGATTATTTATTATAATTATTATTATAATTTTAACTGTGTTCTGCCTCGAAAACTGTATGTTTTAAATTTGTCTATGTCTTTGTTTAGTGTTCCTTTTTTAATATTGTATTTTTATTATATTTTTGTGGCTTTTTAACATTTTTTCTAAGCTGCATAAGTTTTACTAAGCTGCATTTTTATTCTAAGAAACTAGCCAAACCTTAACATACTCATGCTCAAAACCAGCGCGACAGGCCAGGTTGTGGTGTTACGTTAGCGAGAACCGATTCGGTACTTTGGTTTTAATTTCACACTTTGCAATCACTACTTCACTTCTTCTTTTTTGATGCGTAATTAAACGTTATTCTTTTATCTCTTTATTATCTTATCAAAGAAGAAGGAGAAGCGCTGCTGCTGCTTACTTAACTTTTACTCGCAAATATCGATCACCTATATTTATATCTCCGATTTGATTCGAGAGTCACGATCCACAGATAAATTCATATTTAGAGAATCGTGGATGTGTGACAAAGAAAGTCGAACGCAGGAAGAAATTCAGACTTTTATAAAATTATCAGGAATCGACGCCACGTTATACGCTTATGCACCGTAAGAGATTGGGTGAAGATCACCAATGGGTAATTGTAGTGAATTGAGGATGAAATGCGCTAAGTACCTCTCCCTTTAACGTCCCCAATCGTGGTTCGGCGCCTACATCATGACTAGGGGCTCGATTGTGCTAAATTAAAACGATGCAAGCAGTATCGTAGTGGCGATTGCGCGTGACGTAATTTTGACGTCACGACTTTATAGGCTACATCGTTTCAATTTAGCGTAATCGAGCCCCTGTGTAAAGGCGCAGTGCCATCACGTTTTGTTTAGCAAGACGAACGCCTTACTTAGCCTAGGTAGCGCGGAGCTGCGCGCGCCAGTGCGTGTTTGTTGTCATATAATACCATTGCAATCTGAATGCAGATACGTCCATGTTTGTAGCACATCACGACGCGTGACACCGACTCAGAAAAGGTGATCAAATACTAAAAAGCTTTTACTGGCTTACTGAAGTCATTCTTCGCTTACTTTCTCCTGTATCGTTTGTTATGGGATAGTTACGTCTTGTACAGTATGATTTCTCGTATTAGAATCATTTCAGCGTTGTTTATTGTTATATTGTTAAATAAACGATGACAAACATGCATTCAGGTGGCCTCGAGCGAGAGCAAGCAATAGGATACCACTGAGCGAATTGTACTTATTCACGTATCAGATCTATGATTTGTGGCATAATGTGGTTATTTATATGAACACGCTATGAAACATGTTGTCTCATTATAGAGGGAAACGAGAAAACCTAACACTTTTGCGGTATCTCACGCACCTTTCCAATTTCACTGGTAACTATTAAGCTTTATAAAACGTTTTCTATTTTGAACCACTTTTAGTTCATACGTTTGAAATACAAAGACACGATAAAGCGATAATAGTTATCAAATTGTTTATGGTATCTCATTGGGTGTAAAAACCGCCTAAGCTAGAATCGGATTTAGACAATAACTTATATAAAGGGTATACATGTATATACCCTTTATATATTCCATACATATACAACTTCATTTTGCAGGTACAAAAAAATATATAAAGGGTAATTATATAAAAAAATGTTGTATTTTTTTTTTTGTGTTATCGCGGTTTCTTATAAAACGTTGAAATGGAAGTGGTACACACATTATATGAGATGGAAATGAGTAGATGTATAGTTATAAGAAAGAAATGTATATAGTTGCAAGAAGCGTGTACTCTTCGAATTCTTTCACTATTTCTTTTTCGTTTTGAACGCCTCGATTGCGAACGTGTTTGATTGAAAATGCATGCGAGTGGCGAAACTCACGGTAATTGTTACTTAGAGGCTATTGCGTTATTTCATTTTAAAGTGACATTTAACAAAGAGTTCTTATTAAAATAAAAATTTGTATTTCATGTCTTTCTTACTAGCTTTAGCATGGAGCCATCGTTATGGGCAGGACGTGAAACGCAAATTTTATTTTAAAATGGACTTTTTGTTAAATGTCAGTTTAAAAGAAAATGTCCTTAAAGTACTAAAACTGTGGTTTATAACGAAGCGACAAACCATGCTATGAAAAGAGGAAATAGTTTTGCAAAAGCAATTTCTTTTCAAACATGTTTCAATAATTACATTAAAAATGATTAGATTAAAATTTCTTTAAACTGTATTAGATTTCTACAATAACATCGCCAAAATTTACCGCATTCTCCAAAAAAAAATATGTATGTATACGCTCATATCGAATAACACGATTTATTGGCAAATTAATAATTTTAAAACTTTAAGGCCTATGTTCTCATCCGTCAAAAGCCACATAAAACGAACATGAACTGTCACGAACACGGTAAGAGCGAACATCCGACGTCGTTCTAAGCCGGGCAAATTAGCGGACAGACATAGACAGGTGCACGGTATTTATATGGTCTTTAAGAGTGGTCGCTCGGTCGCGCCCCGCGGCGGCCGAGCCCGCAATTACAGGAGTGCACGCCGCGAGCAACCGGTGCATGCCGTTGCGCGTGCGTGCGCGCAGTATGCACTTAACTATATTTCACTGCTCCATATCGCTAATCTGTAACATATCCCTTACATTATATATACGCTAATCACGAACCCTTGTTCGTAAATCTTTCACGAGAAAAATTCACACTCCATAAGCAAATTTAGAACTTTCAAGATAAATAATGCTCTTTTACCATTATGTGTTTAAAACTGGAAAGAAAAGGAAGAGATAATAATTAACACTAGTACTTGGGCAACCGAGCTTTGATCGTCGTCTTTCTAGTTAACCGTGGGAGTATGATTACTCACCACGGGAAATATTGCTTATATTCATTTCCAAAACTAAATATGTGAATACATTACAAACATGGACTACACAATATGTTAAATTTACCTGCTACCTGCTCTTACATTAATAATTTTATGCAGTGCCGTCTGTCTAATTTATGTAAAGTAGTCTCATCAATTCTCGAGAACTTTACGTTAAGCTTGCTATAACTCGGCGCTGTATTTAATAGCATAGCAATTTAATTCGATTATCTTAAAACAAACTCTACAAGATGGTGGGGTGAAATTTGAAACACAAAAATTTAAATCACATTTTTCATGGGAAGACAACCTATTTTAACTATGTTAGGTGTCTTCCCATGAAAAGAAAAACGTTGTCAAAGTATATATCTTCACAAGAAACATTACCGACGTTTCTGAGATACCATTCCATAAATTTAATACAAAAAATCGCTCACCTGAAGTAATAAACTATATCGTTATTACTTTCACTAATAAAAACAAACCACCAAAAATGAACGATTTATTTTATTCTGCATTTTTTATGTTACAACTAATTAATCCCCAATTTTTTTTCTACAGCTACTAGACTTACCCACTTAAAACCAAAAAAAAATGTTTGTCACATTACATTATTACGACTTAGGTAAAGAAATAGGAGTGACTGATTTTTGAAAGGTGAAAAGAAGAAAGACGCTGCAAAAAGTGAATTGGGCTACATACCTACTTACGAAAATCCTAAATCTGGCACTTCTTTACATTATTATATTTTAGTTTCGGCATTATTATTATTGTAGAAATTTTATATTTCTCTTATTTCTATCTTTTAAGAGATAAATAGTCTTGACAAATTTCCATTCCACTTACTCCATAAATAAAGACTCCTTGAAAAAAACAGGAGGTGAATAGAAATCAATGCAAGAATTGTATTTTAATATAATGTTCACATTTATTGTATTTTCTGATAATGTTTTTCTATTTCATGTGCAATCGGTATTTGTCTATTGTTAATGATTATGATTAAAAATCGCAGTAGAAATTTGCGTCGTTTCAAATGGTGTACCTATAGAATTAATTTTCACATACAAAATCTTTGTAGTACCAAATTTATTATTAGTTTTAATCTATCGTCTATTGTTTTTGACTATATCAATTTTTTTATTTGAATTAACACCTCACACAATACAATATATATCAATTTTATAATCACTTTTTCAAGTTGCTTCCATATTCATAGCTTTTGACGAAGTGGCTTAAGTTCATATATTATTACGTTGATTAAAGAACGACACAGAAGAGAATCAAACTTATTTTTATGCACAAAGTTACAGGTTTGACAACTTCATAAATAAAGGTCTAAATGGAGTCGATCAAGGTCTAGGGTCTCAGATTGGTCAGAGTAAAAGCGACCGGCTTCCGTTGTCAAAATTACGCATACCTTGACTCGGTCGCGATGCTCGTTCAGGAACGAAGATATCGCGCGTGTCTCGGGCTCGCTGAAAGGGTGCGGCCCGGCGTAGCGTTCGGAGCACGGGTCCCGGGAGGAGTCCGCCTCGCCCCAGTGGTAGTCCCAGTTGCGGTCCGGGTCCACGCCCACGCACTCCGACTGGCCCCAGTTCCATGGAAGCCTGCGGTGACGCGACAGAATGACGTGACCAATGTTCCGGATTGATTTTTATTGAATTAAAATCGACGATGGGTCCAAATATAACACAACGCTTGTTGAAAATAAAAATTAGTTGTTATTTCTAAAATTATCATAAAATATAATTTATACAGTATATACAGTACGAAATAAATAATAAGATAATACATTACATACATAAGATGGTATCTATAAAATCTACAGCTCTATCGTCCGTTATTTAGACTTTTTTTTTATGTAAACGATATTTTCAGTTCTAATAACACAATCAAATATGAATAAACAAAAAATGACTATTGATTTATGATATTTATCATTTTGTGGAACCCGCTGATAAATAAAAACTCTGATTGCTGAATTACATAAACACATAAGTCTTGACATGTAAAAATAATTTGTCAATGCATTTTTCTTTTGGCGCAACCTGCCATAAAAATTCTAACCATTATATGTCTGACGATTGTTTAAAAACTGTTCTGCATTACAAGACTAATTTACTTCATGCAGACATCTTTACTTTTCACAAACGTCATGTTTTGGTTATCAACAATAATTAAATATAAAACAATCATTTTATGTCGATAACGGGTCCATATTTATATGATAATAGCGGTCACCCGCCCGTTTCGCTGGGCGTAAATTTGAATTTAGCAATTTTTTTATTATTCAAATGTGCCCCCGGTATCGCTTACAATGGCCGTCTCAATACCGATCTTGGTCCTCCCTCGGGCATTAATAGTAGTAACAACAAATTAAGATTTATTTTGGAACGGACATCGAAATGGCAACGAAACGTATAAATACCATTATTATTGGTGTTTATACAATTTTTACATTAAAGGCAATGTTATTATATGTATAATAAAACATAATCTTATTCATAGATAGGGTATGTCGTATAAATATACAGGATGTATGTGATGTACACATTACATTCGCGCAGAATGAAACCATTTTGTCGCTTATACGCTTTCTTTAATTTGGTACAAGCGATTATATTGCAATAATAGGTCACTATTGATAATTACAATATGGTTCATTCTCAGTGGTTTGCATGCTAATTTGACACTTTCCACAAGTGCAAATAGGTACAACATACTATTTAATCATAATGAACCTTCGTAGATTGCTAGTAAAAAATAAAATAAATAAAATTGTAAAAACTCCTTAATTAATTACAATTCGAGGTTGCACCGATATTGAATAAAAATATCATTTTTTTTTTATATTTTATATAATTTTCTTATATGAAAGACACAACTTAAACGTGACCACTAAGTTCAATCTTCACGGTTATGGACCAAGCATTCTATCTTTAAATAATCTTAAGTAAACCAGTATGTCTAGTTTCAAAATTATACAATTTACACATAAAACACATACACACACACATACGACATAAATCACACTACGCGTACGCGCACGCGTGGACGTATTCCACGCAAGCGCACACTCGCAAACGTACGCATATACATATCTTGAACACGTTTTAGAGAATGAAAGTAAAAATATTGACCGCTTTTCTTTTTAATTCAATATTCATGTCCGGAATTACAATGTTTTCAGTTCGTTACAATCTATAATAACGATCAAATTGATCTTTCTTTGACGGACCAATTCTGTAAAGAAAGCCGAGCGAACGCGATAGTGGCCAAAGACATCCCATTTATCACCTCGTGCGCTCGTGCATGCGTTTCATCACGGAACTCCAAAAACCTGCCTCATAACCCGTGCCCGTGGTGATGGAGCGTTGCTATTGTCTCGCCAACTTTGAGAGCCGCGTACGTGCAATCGTTCACGTCTCGTTTACACCGCCAGAACCGGAAACACTTGTTCCGAAATTCGTTGAATTCTTCTCAGATAACTTTTTTTATATGAGAAGAATTCAGCATCTCTGAAGATCTGAGATTCTATTCGAGAAGAAGAAAAAAGAAAAACTAAGAAAAAAGGAAAGAAGGGTCATCACTCGTCGAAAGCGACGAAACCACAACGGCGTTAGCGCCGTTCATCTATAAAATTTTGCAGTCCGGGTTCATTCCATATCGTTTTCTAGTCGTGATTACGATCACGCAAGGGCAGAAACGGATTTAGACGAATTCTAATAGCGGAGATCTAGTTTTTACGTGAATATGACTTTCAAATAGAAAGAGTATTGAATTCAAGGATGCTTGGTTATGATCAAAATGATAAAAATATACAATGCGGCTCGCCCTAGGATTGTGCATTAAACACATGATTTTTTTTATTAAGTAATAGTATACTTCAGGTAGTTACATGAGACGACAGAATTGTTTTATTAGGAGTCCCCGCGTAAAAGATACGTTTTAGCATATCTATATAGAAAAACTGCTTACCATGCAGTGAAAAACTGTTCATCGCTTTCAGAAGGCCTCGATCGCGTCTTGCTCCACAAGCGATCGTGCGCGTGCGTATACTCGTAGCCGTCCGGATTGACCACCGGCATGATATAGAAGTCGGCTTGCTTCAACATCTCGCGGTCGGCACCTGTTTTTGACGTATTAAACGTTAAATTTTATTAGTGTGAATATGCAAACGCGCCGAGAGTTTATGGACCCTATGAATATTTAAAATTTCACGGGAAACGGTCCGGATTGGTGCGATGTAATAGTAGTGAAATTAAAAACAGTAGTTAACTACTGTTTATAATATCACTACAACAGCCAACCTACAGTTAGTTATTTATACAACAATTGTGTTTTCCCAGTACTGTATATCCAATGTACTTTGCGACTAAACTTCTCGGAAATTTGAAAACTAGTTGAAAGTTCTGATAAGACTTCCACACATAGATTTTATCACACTCTCTCTTTTCATCGTTAAAATTAAATACATAGTCTAATCGATAATATCCGTCGGTAATCTAGCGCAGGACTCAAACTCCGGGCGTGCTGACCATTAAAGTGACACAGTTCTAGGAGATATATATCTCGTATGGTTAGTACGGTCACAGTATAGACATTACTACCGGTAATTTCACTAGCTTGATCTCAAATATATATTACAGCTTCGCTCCTGAGGGCTATCACAAAATTGAAAATAAAATATTGTGAAGGGTAAATATTTCTCATCGGGTAATTGTGTTTTAATTAAGTAAATATGAAATAAATCACAGGCTATGAACAGTCCATGATTATGTAGTATAAGATATATTACTTTCCTTCATATGCTTCGAGTTCACCTCAAAACCTTTTAATCTTGAACGACATAGATTAGCTGAGAATTGTCAGCTCATTTATAGATCATTACAGCTCGATTTAGAACCGATGAATACGTGCGTTGTCACAATAACGCGCATCTTTGATGAGTGGCTCATTACCAACCATGCGTGAGAGTTAAAGCTGTATACAATTTCATTGTTTTACAAAACAAAAAGGCCCTATACTTAAGACAAATGTTAATTAGCGTCACTCAGTACATCCGCTGGTTAAATTTATATCCGAATTATTTTTCTCTCGCTATTATATTGGAATGCCTTTTTATTCTTTTCTCTATCTCTTAACGTTATTGTTTTAACTTTGTTTTTATGGTGCTTACTGTTGTTGTATTACCTATTAGCTGAAATATGATGGCTATATTAGCCTTCAAATTAAAAGAAAATTAAATAAATAGCCAATCTCATGAATTAATTACGTACAAGTATAATTTTCTCTGTAGAGGTACATTGCGAATAGAGCTAACGCAACCTACATAATATACCATACACTTTCCCGTTCGACCCAAACGTTGTTCTGTATATGTACATGAATTAATTGCTAGATGTAATAATATATATATATATATATATATATATATATATATATATATATATATATATATAATGCCTATGTTTATTCACTTCATTCATTAAATTCGTTTCTATACGATAAAATTAATTATATTACGTAAATATAATTGTTATATACTCTTTTAAACAAATATTTTTTGTTCACTTTTTTAAGACGTTCTAATAGGTAATCGGGTGTAATATATCTGCGAGGATTGTAAGTTGTAAATGTTGTTGTACTACTGTTATTCTCTGCGCTACGGCGTAGCGGTCGTTATGCGGTACTATACTAGGTCAAGTTAGCTCACGACGTCGTACTTCTGAACCCATTCCTTTCCTACGTAAAAGTAACATAGCTTTTAAGATTGTATTTCTCTAGCAATCGTTGATATATTTACGTATTGTATTTTTGGATTCTAATTATAAAAAAATAAAAATATTATTATATGTATATGTATACAAACATATATTATACTTTAATATCATCGGGTACTCTTAGAGATTTGTTTGTTTTCCGAAATGTGTAATTATTTCTATTAAAACATTGGCGTATTTCAATATAATGACAAATTTAAGCGAATACGATATTTTAAAGAAGAATTTAGATTACATGTGGAGATGTTTTTGTGAATATTTTAATAATTTATAACACAAATTCCCATACTTATATGTATATAGCTGAATTATATTGAATGTTGTGCATATACATTACTAAATTTTCAATATATATATTTGAATAACCGTAAGGTTCCTTTATATTCAATGATGTATTTAAAAAAAAAATTCTTTATATTAGACTTCTTCCAAATTCTGCAATGTTATAAATCTTAACGGCACTACCTAAGCCTTTTTCGCCTTCAACCAACGAGTGTAGGATCCACGTGGTGACAGCGGGCGCGATCCACTCTTGCGCGTGCGCGCCGCCCTCGATCCACACGGCCGGCTTCATGTGCGAACGCAGCCTCCATTTCTTGTTGCCGCCGGACTTATGCGTTGGCTCGTTAACTTCACTATCGTTTGATGGCACTGACACCTTGTGACAAAAAAAAAAAAACATTGAATCGTGAGTGCCATGAATGCTAGCACGAAGTGTTATCTTTGTAAATACACTTTGTATTTACAAAAATAACTGTTTACTGTACTTAACTTTTGACATACTAACGAAAGTAGTCGAAATAAGTCAATCGATTTATAAGACTAAAGGAAGAGGCGAACTTTATAATTGTACCAGCCGTTCCCCACCCGCTTTGTTGTGCACGGTAAGTTGAGGTTAAACAGTGATTATCTCCACACGCTATCTCGCTCACGATTTCGATGCCGGTCCTGTTCTCCATTCCAATGTCAGTTCCTAAGTATCCTTTGGATATTGTGCGATTCAATGCGGAGCTTTTGAGAATGCTTTACGATCGAAAAAATATTTACGCCTCTTGTTAGCAACTATTTCTATCGATGTACTCTCGGGAAAATTTGCATTTATTGATATAGCCTTTTAAAAATTGACATACACTCGGTCAGCAAATGTACCTACTGAACGTTATCTATGTTTTTTTAATTAACTAAACATTAAAGTCGTGCACTATTGGATTTGCCAATTTTTTTGTTATTTTATGCCATACATACTTCTTTTTTGATAAAATGTATGTTATTTGCAATTTAATTAATCCCCATTCAACTGTTTAAAAATCGGCCCGAAAAACGGGTGTCGTACATTGAAGTTTATTTATATAATAAACATATATGTTGATCCAATACCTCATGGTTTCAATTATGATTTGAAATAAATAAAATTCAATTTTCACTTTTAGAATATAGCGATGGCGTATGCTATGTTTTAAAATTTGTTATTATGAATATAAGACCGCGATACCTTTACGGCTACAAGAGGAAGACCCTCAGACGAACGTCCCAGTGGCATCAGCTCCACCAAGTCCCCGTGCGAATGCTGCAGGTACTCCAGGTATCGCAGCATGTCAGAATAGCGGTGGTAACGGCGCCAGGTCATCGGGTGACCCCTTAGTTGCTCCAATTCTAGCCGCTGCTTCTTTGACAACTTTGGATTTTCGTACATTATGGCTTTCTATGAAAATGTTTTATCAATATTACAAAAAAATACAAAAATGCATACAAAATTTTAATATATATATATAAGATCAAAAACCAATCAATATGTATATTGATTTAAAAAAAAATGAAACAGTAAAACCCTAACATTATTCTAATATTTAGTTTTAATTTTCCATGCAGAAATATATTCATATTTTTAGAATGTTTTTTAAGGATAAAAAAATGCTTACAAAATATTTAAAAAATGAGTTATCCCGTTACTTTAAAGAAAGCTTTAACTTTTGGTATTTTAATTATCAGCTTCTTTTAAAAGTATTATAAATACATGTAATTAATAAAGTCATACTTAATTTATTTTCATACGTACTTTTCCAAATGCTTTATCTTAATTAACACAACATTTTCGATATATGCTGTTTACTATTATTAGTGTCAGTTTACTCTTTTGATTTTAAACAGAATGTCTCAAAAGCAAAGGATGTGCCAAAGCCAGAGATGGCTATAATGCGTCCATAATGTATTAAAGCATGATGTAAATACACATGCATGACTGTTTTAAATCGTCTAATGAAATTTATTTCGAAATATTCTCATTAATGTGCTTTTTTAGTTTTTTTTTAATGCATTTTAAATCAATACACTACAATCATTTTCAAAATTAAAGGAACTTGAAAAGCTTGAAAAATCATGTAGAATATTTAAAACTCCACCAAAATCTATTTATTTCTTCGCGAGATATCATTTTCAAAAAAAAATAAGAAAGATTTTTTTATTTTAGTATCATAAAACCAAGCTTATATACTACCAAATTTTTTTTAAATCGCCCTATTAATATATTCTCAAATTTTTAAACAGTACCAACACAAAAATAAGGACAGTTGGAGCTTTTAACAGCTCGAAAATAGCGGTATAGGGACGGTCTGCAGCGTCAACTATTAAACATTTTTTTCTCCGAATCATCTCCAAGCAAACCGACCGCATTGAAGCCACGGAATAGAGGCAACTATGATATTGGTACAAATCTCTTATGCCTTTTATATTAAATATCTACGTCTTTTCTGTGGTTATTGACATGTCTTGGATAAACTTCGACTAGTTACAAACTTTGATGTCATGAAAGTGCTTCTACACTCAAAATCAAATCTGAGATATCCAGAGTGTAGGCAGGTAGTCGACGAGTTGCAGATAAGACAGGAGATCGAAGAGATATCGATAGCACTACTACACTACTACTAGTTCTTCTACTACGTAGAAATAAGAGTAGTAGAGCTGCGTAGTGTTAACGTAGTGCGTATTTTTTTACGTCATAACTTTGAGTACAAAGTTTTGTCTTATTAAAAACAGTTGAGCCATTTTAAGCTTTTTCCAGCAAAACTGGAGGTAAGTATTGTGGAGATTATGGTATATTGTAACAAACGATTTTTCATTTTTTTTGAAGTTATACTTCTTTTGGGGCGTTTGGATGAGAGTGAATTTGTGAGCTGCGCGCGCACAAACGACATGATGAAGTTAGCCACAGAATAGAAATAATAAAAAAAATATATTTTCAACACTGAATATAGTTACAATACTGAGTGTTCATACTATATAGTACATAGTACAGAGTGTTCATGCTATATATTACATAGTACTTATATTCATAACCCAGTTCTTGCAAAATATAGTATTCATATGAATAATCAATTTTGAGTATTAATTTTCTATAATTATTATTTTTTGTTCAATTTATTATATATATAAACATTATTTTAAATTTAAATGAAATTTTGCATGCATGTACAAATATGATGATAATGCAATATTATTATGACGTAGAGCTGATCTGTTGATGGAGCTGGAGGGCGGCCATAGGAACTCCGTAATTAAACGACGCAACCCCATCGAGTTTGGGCTCTTTAATTCTTCTTGACGAGTACTTTGATACTATATGGTAACCAGGGTCTGTTGATGGAGCTGGAAGGTGGCCATAGGAACTCCGTAATTAAACGACGCAACCCCATCGAGTTTGGGCTCTTTAATTCTTCTTGACGAGTACTTTGATACTATATGGTAACCAGGGTCTGTTGATGGAGCTGGAAGGTGGCCATAGGAACTCCGTAATTAAACGACGCAACCCCATCGAGTTTGGGCTCGTTTAATTCGTCTTGACGAGTACTTTGATACTATATGGTAACCAGGGTCTGTTGATGGAGCTGGAAGGTGGCCATAGGAACTCCGTAATTAAACGACGCAACCCCATCGAGTTTGGGCTCGTTTAATTCGTCTTGACGAGTACTTTGATACTATATGGTAACCAGGGTCTGATGATGGAGCTGGAAGGTGGCCATAGGAACTCCGTAATTAAACGACGCAACCCCATCGAGTTTGGGCTCGTTTAATTCGTCTTGACGAGTACTTTGATACTATATGGTAACCAGGGTCTGTTGATGGAGCTGGAAGGTGGCCATAGGAACTCCGTAATTAAACGACGCAACCCCATCGAGTTTGGGCTCGTTTAATTCGTCTTGACGAGTACTTTGATACTATATGGTAACCAGGGTCTGTTGATGGAGCTGGAAGGTGGCCATAGGAACTCCGTAATTAAACGACGCAACCCCATCGAGTTTGGGCTCGTTTAATTCGTCTTGACGAGTACTTTGATACTATATGGTAACCAGGGTCTGATGATGGAGCTGGAAGGTGGCCATAGGAACTCCGTAATTAAACGACGCAACCCCATCGAGTTTGGGCTCGTTTAATTCGTCTTGACGAGTACTTTGATACTATATGGTAACCAGGGTCTGTTGATGGAGCTGGAAGGTGGCCATAGGAACTCCGTAATTAAACGACGCAACCCCATCGAGTTTGGGCTCTTTAATTCTTCTTGACGAGTACTTTGATACTATATGGTAACCAGGGTCTGTTGATGGAGCTGGAAGGTGGCCATAGGAACTCCGTAATTAAACGACGCAACCCCATCGAGTTTGGGCTCTTTAATTCTTCTTGACGAGTACTTTGATACTATATGGTAACCAGGGTCTGTTGATGGAGCTGGAAGGTGGCCATAGGAACTCCGTAATTAAACGACGCAACCCCATCGAGTTTGGGCTCGTTTAATTCGTCTTGACGAGTACTTTGATACTATATGGTAACCAGGGTCTGATGATGGAGCTGGAAGGTGGCCATAAGAGCTCCATAATTAAACGACGCAACCCCATCGGGTTTGGGCTCGTTGTTTCGTCCTGACGAGCACTTTGATATTATATGGTAACCAGGGTCTGATTATAGAGCAGGAAGCTGTCCATAGGAACTCCGTAATTAAACGACGCAACCCCATCGAGTTTGGGCTCGTTTAATTCGTCTTGACGAGTACTTTGATACTATATGGTAACCAGGGTCTGATGATGGAGCTGGAAGGTGGCCATAGGAACTCCGTAATTAAACGACTCAACCCCATCGAGTTTGGGCTCGTTTGATTGGTCTTGACGAGTACTTTGATACTATATGGTAACCAGGGTCTGATGATGGAGCTGGAAGGTGGCCATAGGAACTCCGTAATTAAACGACGCAACCCCATCGAGTTTGGGCTCGTTTGATTCGTCTTGACGAGTACTTTGATACTATATGGTAACCAGGGTCTGATGATGGAGCTGGAAGGTGGCCATAGGAACTCCGTAATTAAACGACGCAACCCCATCGAGTTTGGGCTCGTTTATTCGTCTTGACGAGTACTTTGATACTATATGGTAACCAGGGTCTGATGATGGAGCTGGAAGGTGGCCATAGGAACTCCGTAATTAAACGACGCAACCCCATCGAGTTTGGGCTCGTTTGATTCGTCTTGACGAGTACTTTGATACTATATGGTAACCAAGATCTGATGATGGAGCTGGAAGGTGGCCATAGGAACTCCGTAATTAAACGACGCAACCCCATCGAGTTTGGGCTCGTTTGATTCGTCTTGACGAGTACTTTGATACTATATGGTAACCAGGGTCTGATGATGGAGCTGGAAGGTGGCCATAGGAACTCCGTAATTAAACGACGCAACCCCATCGAGTTTGGGCTCGTTTGATTCGTCTTGACGAGTAATTTGATACTATATGGTAACCAGGGTCTGATGATGGAGCTGGAAGGTGGCCATAGGAACTCCGTAATTAAACGACGCAACCCCATCGAGTTTGGGCTCGTTTAATTCGTCTTGACGAGTAATTTGATACTATATGGTAACCAGGGTCTGTTGATGGAGCTGGAAGGTGGCCATAGGAACTCCGTAATTAAACGACGCAACCCCATCGAGTTTGGGCTCGTTTGATTCGTCTTGACGAGTACTTTGATACTATATGGTAACCAGGGTCTGATGATGGAGCTGGAAGGTGGCCATAGGAACTCCGTAATTAAACGACGCAACCCCATCGAGTTTGGGCTCGTTTATTCGTCTTGACGAGTACTTTGATACTATATGGTAACCAGGGTCTGATGATGGAGCTGGAAGGTGGCCATAGGAACTCCGTAATTAAACGACGCAACCCCATCGAGTTTGGGCTCGTTTGATTCGTCTTGACGAGTACTTTGATACTATATGGTAACCAGGGTCTGATGATGGAGCTGGAAGGTGGCCATAGGAACTCCGTAATTAAACGACGCAACCCCATCGAGTTTGGGCTCGTTTGATTCGTCTTGCCGAGTACTTTGGTACTATATGGTAACCAGAGTCTGATGATGGAGCTGGAAGGTGGCCATAGGAACTCCGTAATTAAACGACGCAACCCCATCGAGTTTGGGCTCGTTTGTATATCTTCCCGAACAAGTATAACTTCTCACGCGCGTACTTAAGTACACGCACCCAATTTTTTTTCAGTTTCGGTTTGACTTTGTTTCTGAACCACTTGTAGATAAAAAAAAATATGTGTGCAGTGAAACGTTCCCGAAAACTAAACTACGAGAGAATGAGACGAATGCAGTATCAAGTGTGAGACAATTACAGGTCTTATTTAGCATAACATTGCTACTATGTTTAGAGGATATTTCACATTTTATTATTCATACTCCATGTTTTCAATTTCAACAAATGAGAATACATAAGAAGCACATATATTTCTTTTCTCGCATTCTATTTCAGACTCTTGCAGGGTAATTCATATAGACGTCTAATTCATATGTTTGTCTCTTTTAATGTCGCTTTTTCTTTTCATAGGGTTTTATATCATAACGGTGCTAAAGAACTTTCACTTCATACTTTACCTATACTTTTTATACATCCATAAATTTAAAAACATACCTTTTTTTTCTACTTTGGATCTATATGACATGACCAGCTATATTTCCTGATTTGGATAAAATCACTATTTTCCACATACTCATATATTTTTGGGAAACTATTCTTGATTGTCGGTCTTATTATGATGCGTCAGTTGAGGGATTATAAAATAGCAATTGTATCAAAGCATCCAAACCTGCAAGTCCCATATAATGACGTCGAAATCGATTTTGTGGCTTTTAAGGTGATCCTTTATATCTGGCAACAGATCTGGCGGAACCAGCAAATCAGTGGGCCCGCTCAGGGTAGGCGCGCTCCACCAGGCTACACCGGACCCTTGCGCTTCCTCTTGCAGGTCCAAGAGCTCGTGCACCTTCCATTGCACGTCAGGATACGCTCTTAACAGTTGATATCCTTTATAATTCTTCTTCGGTGACTTCTTAGGAGTCTTTTCTGCCATACAAAAGTGATCAATGTAAATAATATTGAATAAATTTGGTTATAGTACGAAGAATATTATTTTTTTTTCGTTCATACTATGACCAATATAAAGAGTATTTAAAAAGAATACTTACTGACGTTATTCGTCACATATGCACCGTCGTCTTCTTCTGAATCTAAAAGCGAATAAAACCAGTCGGCGTTCGTCAAAGTCCCTTCGGCTCGGACCTCCAAACGAAGTTTCGCCATCGGTACCCCAAACCCATTTGTATACCGAGGAAAACAATCCTGGAAAAAAACCTTAACTATATAAACTCGTTTCTCTAGTGGACACATTCCTCGTGATCAATTCTGTTTCTTTCAACTTTGTTTCTCTCGAAACAAAGTGTCTTTTTATAATAGTATTCTAATCCAGTCTGTTCAAAAAAATTTTCAAAAAAATTAGGACAAGTGCGAATTGAACTGTCGTGGAGAGGGTTCCGTACGATTAATATGTTGTTTACCGTATTTTTTTAAACTAACCCAAATTTGTTTGTAACAACAAAACAACTGTAAGTAAATGTAAATATTAAGAGATTTACCATGTTATTTTAAGACTATACACTTCTTATAGGTTCTCGTATTAGGTGTAAAACTATTTTTTTTTCTTTATTCAACATTTTAAGGTCAGTAGTTACAAAAATAAGACGGAAATGATCAGTTTTCATTTTCATACATTTTTTTTTATTACAAAAATAAAAAAATATTGACACCCTTCATTTGATGGGTACGTACTTATTGCAAAACTCTATTTTATTTTTTTAATTCGCCCCAAATGCGACCAAGCCTAATCAAAATACATTTATTTACGTTTCATATCCATGTTTAGGTCATCGAAATTCATATCATCTTTCCGAGTAAATCGATCCATTAGATTCGGAACAATCTGGCTGTGACAGACGGACAGATAGAACAATAAGTGACAAGGGTTCCGTTTTTTCATTCGGACGTAAGGAACTCTAAAAATATTGAACATTTATGATTTTGAAAAATGAAATAGGTACGCATTACTTTCGTCGAAAGCTTGATTGAGTGACAGTACCAAAAGATTGCCATGGCAGCAAGACAATCCTAATCGAAGGATAATTTATATCTGGAATTCATGACAATTTATTAAAATACTTTTACTCTAGCTCTATTCAACGTTTGACGTCAAAAAGTTCCATAGTGGCCTCGTATGCCAAAACTGGGAAAATCGAATCCAACTATTTGGTAATGCCCACACGTCGACCGGCACGACTCGTGATGAGTGTGAGACCCCGATTAACTAACTAACCCGCATCGGTTATGCCAGTATAAGATGTTGCTGGCAGTCCGCCATTAGCGGGATGGGATTACGCACGCACGCCTTTAGCAATATTGATTTTCTACGTATCAATATTGGAGCTATTTAATGAAATAGAAACAATGTTTCCCGCTGCATAATTTTCAAAAGTGCTTTTCCTACATAAAAATTCAATGTCTGGGATCTTTTTGAATTTAAAGATAATGTTCTTTCGTACATAAATAAAGATAAGGTGTACTTATACAACACTAGATCATCATTGAACATATATATTATTCAAAACGTTAATTAATAACACTACAAATTTTAAAAATTCCATTAGATAATCATGAACAATTTATCGATCACGTAATTGGTAACGTCCAGTAAACTAAATATCATTGTGTCAAATCACGCCACCGCTGGCACGTCTTCCGACAATCCTTTTATTTAGGCCAAGGGGCAGTCTTCCACAGTAACTCAGAGCGGGTTGAAAGCTGCTAATGACCGCTATTTTCCAATGTGACGATAACGTCCGGATCCGACGGATTAAAATAATCTTCGAGACACGCACCAAGTGTTCTCATTTTATCTTGATCAATCATATGACATAAATAAACTTCAAAAAACAATCGTAAAAATAATTTATCTTGAATAATTGTTACCATAACAAGAGTCTGATCATAAGTCGCTTACGATCTATTTCTTTTATCGATAAATCGCAAGGTACCGAATGCACATCATTAACCGCAAGAAAGAAATAGCAAAACTGTTGCTGTCTCATCGTCTTCGATCGAAATTTTATTCGTCGTTCGTTCGTTCGTTCGTCAACGTCGAACTAAAATCGTCTTGTCACAGTTGATGCAGTCTACTAAAAGGTTTTCTGTATTTCTGAAGTTATACTTCTTTTGGCGCGTTACGAATGAATGACGAGAGTGAATTTTTATAGGGGTAACGCGAAAACTACAGTATGAAGTTGCTCGCAACTGGTTTAGCGAGCAGTCTCAGAGCTTTAATAATTAGTGTGACAAACGCTCGAGTTGGAGGAGTTGCCATTTATCAAAATATGGCCGATGCTACCAATATCATTACTTCGAATATTAATATGACTATAAGACAGGCGGAATTAACAAGTTCAACAGTAACATTAGTCTGTGAGTTTTGTGTAGATGAATTCAAAATGGAAGATGGCAACAAAATAACGTTAACATATTCTTGTTTTTCACTTAATGATTGTAGTAATTTCAAAACCAATCATAAAATTGATATTACCCTTTGAATAATAAAAGAAATAAGAATTTATATTATTTTTTAAATTTTAATTGAACCTTATCAACCATATTGACTATCCCACTCCAGTCCTTTTATTATTTTGTTGCAATTAATTATTTGCATGCAATTAAATTTTTTTTTATTACGCCAAAGAAGTATAACTTCATATGCACGTACATACACGCACCATTTTATTATCATTATTTATTTATTTTATAATTTAACAGGAATAGAGCGAATTTGTACGTAAAACATTATTTTTATTCTTAAATAGCTGTATGGTATAACGTCAATATACGTGAAACTACTATAAACGCGTCGGCCTTAGTCAGTTCTAACAACTGTATTACGGCTCTGACCACAGCGAGGGAGGAAGCCGGGAGAAACTCGACACGTCAGTGGGCCGGCGAACGAGAGCCGCGCTTTAGGGTTACCACTTTACAGATAGATATTTAACTAGATTTTTATTATTTTTGATTATAGTGATATTACATTAAATATCTTACGGTAATTAAGGTATTAATGTCGAAAACGAAATAAAAAAAAATTGTTAAATGAATAGGTAAATTATGTTAGAATTATTCTGAAGCCGATTTGGAGTATTTAACAGCAATTTTATTAGTTCACATCTTAACAAATTTAAACGTGATTAACGGTTAAGTCTAGCGTGAGACATGTTCGCGTGTTTTATTCTGTATTTTTCCTTTTATATATTTTTTTCATATTTCGTGCTTATAATAGTAATTGACTTTGATGAGGCTTTCGTTATTCGACATACCTATAGGGAAATATATTTAAAGTTATCTACGTGGCGCATGTAAAGTATTTGTATATACTATGTTGTATTGTATATATAAGTATTGTATAGAAACATTTAAACGAATAAAAGTATAAAATAGTTTTCTCTCAATAAATGAATTGTTATACTGTAACATTTTGGGTTGACCCTAAATACACGTTCATCAAGATCTCTCAAGGATCATCGCATAGTTTGACGTAAAACATGTACCTTCAATAGCTTCGTTATATTACAGTTCTAGTATTATATTAATAGTTATATAGTTATATTAGCGTAATATCCGGCGACTACACAAAAACAGGTGTTTGATCCATTTTCATTTCCATCGAATGGCGTCATAGACTACGCAAATGAGCACTGAAAATGAGATGTTGCGGGGTGACTATTTACATAAAACTGATCCAGCGTAGAAACTGCTCAATGGACGTAGATAAAAAAATTGAATTTAAAAAATTAAATACACGCAATTATTTGATCTGAACAAATAATCGATTTTCCATATAAACAAATTTATGATGTCTTTTGCAAGTTATTACGAAGTAAAAATGACAAAGCGGAGACAAATAAACTCCGCTAAGAAGAGATTAAATCCCGTTTGCGAATGACTAAAACTATTTTCGTGACTGGAGAAAGATCCTTTCTATCGTTTAAGGAAAAAAGGATCCAAAAGAGAAAATGAGACCGGCACGCATCCGGTTGGCCAATGTGGCGAATGCCGGTGACAAGGACGTGTTCAACTGAACAAACTTCGATATCTGCCCAATGGTTTAAGATAGTTTTAGATACGGTTCCAATGACGTTGATGATCCAAAGGAATCGGAACATAGGAAAAGGAATAAATATTACGACTGCTTAAATAGAATACTCAGTTTTATCTCTATCTGCGGGTCTAGACAACAGTTTTTGATTGTCTTAAACGCTCACAGAATAGAAAGATAAATGCACGGAATTGACATTAGCTAACGAAATTTAAAACGTCAGCTAACGTCAGTCCCGAACATTTGGCTTTCTATTCTACGAACGTTTACGACAATGAGACATCTAGCTCTGAGTGATTATTACGCAAGTATTCGTCGAATTCGGGACATAATAAAATCGGCGGTGGTGGCTTCGTTTTTACTCGGCCCGGTTTTGATTTGATGTCATCAAGATAATTAAAAATTGACGTCTTATATCGTACAATATTTTCACTTTTGGACTAAATGATATTATGAAAAATATCGCAAGGAAAAATCTAATTCTATAATGATTATAGAAACGGTTGTACGTCACAACCATTTTCATAATATTATTTCAAATAGATAAATAACATTTTATTTTATAAAATTATTTTTAGTGTCGTAATAGTTATCTATAAGCTAGTTAATGATTTTAAGACTTAAGTTAAGTGCGCTTGGAAGGCCGCAATCAGGATGCAAAGTACACAATAATGTACAATTCTCGATATGTTATTACAGTGAACAGTGAGCACACCATCAAAACTCGTTCATAAAGTTTTGTGTGATGCGCATAAAAATAAACTCGAAAGCAAGAATGCTTAAAATAAATGTGAACGCTAATTGACTTCGAATACCGGTCATTCTAGAATTATCTATCACCTAACCTGAATTATCGCGCATTGTCCAAAAAAGACTGAAGTAGGCTTTGCCGAAATACGATAACTTATTATTACGTTAAAAGTCTTAAATACAATTAATTTAAAAAGCAAAGCGAAAAGCATAATAACCTTCAAAGCGAATAATTTAAGCCGATGTTGCCTCGCCAATATTACAATGTAAATAACACAAGCGACCCGCCTCGACTACACACGCACGAGTAGCACTAATTATTCTATAGCCAGATGACTTCTGGTGGATGGTGGTTGTTATGTTACAGAATTGTAAACTGCGTTACTGCGTCCAAGAAATAAAAAATGTATTAGTTTGTACGAAAAACACGACTTAAAAATTGCAAAAAAAAAAACAAGATAAATTCTGTAGATCGCTACCAAACTTCTTGTAATTGTGAGTGTTCAAAAATCGAAAAAAAATAGAAATACTCCAATTTTGTATTATAGTAAAATGAAAATATTACACAAAATTACCAAAAAAACAAATCTATTAAACCGATTGCTACCAAACTACTGGATCACCCGCTGGGATAATATGAAGATTTTCTGGAAATTTCATTATAATCGGTCTAGCCGTTTTGGAGTTCATAGGAACAGACATTCACACATCGACTTTTATACAATATATAGACTAGCCGTTAGCCACCCCCATCGCTAGGGGTTAAGTAAAATTCAGCAACAATTATTTTTTTTATCATTTAAGTATGCCCATGGTTTTACTCGCGTAAGCGTAGAATGAATCCCTTCATTTTTAATATAAACCGTTTTCGCTGTCAATTCTGATCCTGATCACCATCCTGTTGTCGCTGTCATTCTAGTTCCATTGTCAAGTCCGATCTCGGTCCCATTACTCATATAGTGGTATTTTCCAATCTTGGTTCTTTCTTGGCTAAAGATGTTAGTGATGACAGATAACCATTTTACTGGAATTTATACAATTTTCTTCGTTAAAGCTTTTTTTCATTTTTGCAATGCTCTATATTGTTATACAATATAACCTTATTATATTAACCTTATATCCTATTTGAGAACATGAATTATCTTTGTAAAATTTGATTACAGCCTGTCCAGCCGTCAGCGTATGACAAACATTCATACAATACATACATTTACATTTTTTGTATTACAAATAGCCTGTAACGATTTACAAACGATTCGCGTCAAATGGTCAAAGTCTCATTACAATCCATTCAGCCGTCAGCGTATGACAAACATCCATACAAACAAACTTTTATATTTTTTATATCATAAATAGCCTATAACCATTTACAAAAAATTCCGCGTCATCGTCAGATTGGCCATGGTCCCCTGCCGATACGTTTACTAGCTTCCGAGACCTTAAACTCAAAGAAAAATATTTTCATTGTATATATAACATATTAGCACTTTTATACCTAAATACATATATACTTAATTTAACATATACATTTTGCATATACCAAAATACATATTTCAATATTCTTTCTTAAGATCGTACAGTATTGCAGTTATCGTTCGTGGTCTCCTCCAACGTCTACTTGTGGAGCAGTGAGTGTCTCAAATAATCCTTAGATTTTGTTACACAACTTCAGCATGTCTCTGTATGAAACCGCTTTTTAAGGCAATTCACTTCAAAATATTTAATCTTTGAACTATTAAAAATTTATCTATACTTTATACCGATACAATAATACAATCGTCTAGTAAAATCTATTAAAGCATAATGGCAAACATAAACCCTAAGAACGAACATGGTGTGACATTAGAGGCGATTACCGCGCGGCTCGACGTCGCGCGTCGTTGGATGCGCGCTTGGAACCACACACAGCTTTGCCCGCTTGCCCGTACCTAATTGCTACGCTGTTGCACTTGACCACTTTGCGTATTCATTATTATATTTCACATTTTTAAATATTATTTCCTGCGGACCCTTTCCTAAAATATGACGATGAGCTACCTGATGGGCCGCAAGGTTGTGGTTTGGTACGCTAGAAAGCAGCGCAGGATAGGGATTTCGAAGAGTGGCACCTAGAGCTCTGTAACCGGAACCACCTTCACGAAGTTTGTTCTCGAATTCCCATTCTGTGAAGTCGGCATATACGTGCAGACGTCCGTGAACGACGTGATCCTTGTGTTTTCCGGATAGTCGTATCGACATTGCAGCCGCAAGCCAACCGGACACTAGCTCATACGTAAAGGGCTGATGTGTCAACAACACGCTAAAGTTTGCCCCTCAAAAACTAACGCATTAGTGCAAACCAAGAAATTACAATTTGACACCCTAAATATGAATAATGAAGTTTCCATAGTAAACGAAATCCGCTTCCCGGATTTGACTATCAGTAAAAGACGCCCGGCTGCAACATGAAATTTTCACGAATTAACTACGACCATTTTCTGCTGTCGTTTGCAAACAAAGGGTGATAAGGGCGATAAAGAGGAGTGGTAAGTGAGATACGGAGTAAAGTACCGGAGAAATAAACCAAATACTTACTTCCCAAATACTAAACTTACAAGTGAACAAAACATACCCAGCTTTGTTCAGATGACGCCCCTTCTAACGCAAACCATAACAGGATATGGCGAGTTTGCACAATATTTAGGGTTAAATTGAACAACTCCCCGAAGTGCGCAAGCGCTTACGAAAAGTTCCGGGGCATATGAAATGTTCTATTCTTCTAAAATAATTCTTATGTAGTTTTACATAGTGTTTGAACGTGACAGAATTGTAGAAAATCTGTGCGTGTATTTGTATTATCTATGGACATGACAATAGCGACGTTAAAGCGTCCGAAACTTTTCGGAATTTGTCCTATATTTATATGTTCTAGAAATTATAAAATCACTGATTAGGGGAGTTGCTTTTTATTATTATTAATGAATAATTGTGCTTCTATAACCCAAATATAAAGAACCAGCACAGTATTTTTTCCCTTTTTATAATGAAAATAATTATGTATTGTCGCTGTTTTTACTAACGGGCATGATCGCAACATTTCATTTTTTTGCACTTCAAACTACAATCATTTTTATTTCGTAGAACTATAGTCTGTATCTGCCTGCACCTGCGGCAATTAAATGATCAACTAATTCGTATTTTACAGTCAATAGGGTGTTACTATTTCTTGCATCAGACGCATTAAATTAAAAGATCTCCTCTCGGATAACAACGACGACAATGTCTGCTGTGGACCTTTTCTTGGAATCGGAGTAACAAATAATAGAATGATTCATATTGTTACTTGAACAATAATAGTAATATCAATTATGGATATAATATTGTTGAATGATGGAATTTTGTTCGGTCCGCTAGGTATCGATACTAAGCAAGAAGGCCGATAGACAGAGCATTCCCTATGGACGCGAATACCACAAAAAACTCTCGTCCTTGAGTCCCTTCGATGTTGCGGTGGCCCGGGCGCGCTTGGATAGGAGTTATTTCTCATAATAGTCCAGCCGTTAGACCACAACGCCTGACGTGGCATCTGAGGTGCATACTTCATACGTTTTATTTCGGCGGTGACGCGTTCGCGCGACCGTTTGAATTGTACGGCCATTGGCTCGTACTACCGCGAAAGTTGCCACAAATATTTGGTCTTGAATTAAAAGTTAAGCATTGTGGCTTACATAATATGTGAGATAATTTGCTCAAAAAACTAAATTTGTAACGGCAGAAGCAAAATTTTTGGAATATTCATCAAAATATCCTCGAAGCTGTGGCGTCTACGTCTACGTCTTGTACACGCGGTATCTGTGTCTCTCTAAAAATATCTCGGCTAATTCAACTTTTATTCAGCAGTTTATTTGTGCATGAATTTCCAAAAATAAAAATTGTGTCTCATTTTGATTTTATCGATAATTATACTGAAATTATACACAAAATTTATCCAAAATTTACTACATTTCTCGATAATCTTCCAATTTTTTCCGCAGCGTGCTCCGTGGTCGAATTTATTTCCTCCGCCATATCCTTCACACATACATACATTATAATACACTCGTACACTCGTACCAAGTGAAATCTCTTTATGGCATATTAGTTTCGTTTCATTTTACATGTAAAATAAGTAGACTAAGCGATCATTAAGCAAAAGATAAGTTAATTAATTACATATCTAAAGCAACTGTATAAAATAATAAAACAAAAATAAAATAAATATCGAAATTGCAAAAACACTTGTTTGCTTTTAAAAAGAAACAGCCGTGAAGGTAAAATGTTACAAAAAAACGTTGCAAAATATGTGTCGTTTATTTTTTTAATACCATTAGCATATTAAATTTCTCCACTGCGCCTATAAACAAGTTTCACTTTAAAAATCATAGAAATTGAGGTACTCAGTACTCATCGACGTTCTAATAATGAAGTGGAGTTTCCTGAAGAATATGAGAAGTCGCAAAACTTTCCTGTCTGCTACACTGTAGTGAAAAGATATAACAGCTTTGATGAACCGAGGTTTTATGTGAGTAAGCCATAAAAGAGTATTAGCACAAACAATGTACATACATGATTAAAATTATAAAATGTATAAGTCCCGCGCAAAAGATGGATTCAATATAGAAATATAGTTTATGAAGTGTAAAAGTAACAAAATTAATTTAGTGGAGTAAAGAATGAATTATAATGTTATATAAAAATATGAGGAATGAGGAAATCCATGGAAAATAAGTAGTAGGAAATTATACATGTACGTAAATATATAATAAATAAAGGTATGATATAAGTGTATTAACTTCAGTCAACTATTTCCTTAGATAATAATTCTGTACAGAAAGTTAAATGCAAAAAAGTCAAAGCGAAACCATGAACAGGGGCTATCGGATACGTGCTAATAGGAGTCAGAGAAAAGAAAAATATTGAACTTATCGATATATTAGACAGCTAATTAGAGTTAGTTAT